>VWZS01001249.1:3320258-3425157 GCA_013397075.1 Rhabdornis inornatus
CGCCAGGGATTTGGCTCCCGGCAGAGCGGGGGCAGCATCCCCGAGCCGGACCCACCCCCCGTGCTGTGCCCGTCCTCCCCCCTCCCCGACCTGGGGGTCTCTCCCGGCTCTTCCCGGTCGCCCCCGCAGCGCTGCCCTCTCCCCGGAGCTGTCCGCGCTGCCCCGACACTCGGGGATGCCATCCTGCTTTCCCACGGATGCGATCGCCCCCGAACCCTTCGGCCCCGACGCTGAGGTCGGAGGGGGATGAGCATCGCTGCGGTTCCCCCGACGGGAACGCCAAGGGAGGAATTCGCTTAAACTCTGTTCTTGAAGTGTAGTTTTGCCGCCCGTGTCCCAACAGCCGGGGCTGAGATCGCAGTTCATTAGCTTTGGATAAGGAGTTGCTTTGGATAAGGAATTGCCCGAAATTAAACAAACAAACAAACACCACCGGCGTCTTCGCTCGTACCGCCGGCGGAATGGGCTGGAGGGAGCGGGGCGAGATTTGGTGAATAGAAGTTCTTTTCGCCTTAGTGCTCCGGGGCAGCCTGAGGGAAAGCACATCCTTTTGCAGAGAAAAAGCTCTCGGTTCTCATAACGATCCCGACACCGGGATCTACACAGGGGCCAGCTCCGGCAAATCTTGTCCGGGGCAAAGCACACGTGTAACAACAAAAATACGGTCAATGGTGCGGGAGGATTTAGAGACTTTGTCTAAATACCAGGTACATGAGATGTACATTTCATCCCCCGTTCTTAAGTGGAGCTGTTATTCATTTTTCTGCTGGTAAAAGTGCCCAAAAATGCCCTTTCCTGGTGTAAACACGAAGTGCTCTCTGCAAGCGCCGGGTGTCTTGGTCTGACAACAGGATTTGGGGAAGAGAGGAGTGTTTGGGAAAAGTCTTTGCATTTTATGTCTTCCATAAAATAGTTATAAAAGCACGTGTAAACCAGTGAAGCTTTCCCGAGCTGACTCCAATCCCAAATTTTCATCCCCTTTGTGATTTGAGCAGGGATGTAATAGCCGAAGGATTTTCAACTTTGTATTTCGTTTTAAAACAAGTGAACAAACGTTTTTTGAGACAGGGAATAACTTAAAAGTGACTGGATTAAAGAATTAGGATTTGGGGTTTTCTCCTGTAGTCATAAAGAGAGATGTCTGGGGAGTTTGTTGGGTTTTTTTGTTTTCATGGGTTTTTGCGTGTGTGCCTGTGCATTTTTTTCTTTTTCTGTTGTTATTTTGTTGCCGTCACTGTTGGTGTTGCTGATTTTATTATGCATCCCTTGGGAAAAGAGCTTTCGGTGTATATTGGATACCCAGAACAGCAGGAGAAAAGTTTACATTACGTTTCACAAGATGCCTTTTCCCTTCTCAGCTTCCTCCTCTTTAAGATTTATAACAGCTCTTCATCTTTTTTAGAGCAGGGTCGCGCTGAAAAATGCCGGTTTGAAATCTGATGGGACAGCAGGCGTCCACACCAAGCACTTTACGGGAAAATCCCATCTAGAAAGGACATTTAAAGAACAAGAAACAGGTAGACTTTCAAAACGCAATTTCCCTCTGAGTCTGAAGAGCGAAACCGAAAATATTATTCTCTAAAATTACAACAAATCTGTGTTTATCCATTTGGCCAAAAGCCCCGTGATCGTTGCAGGACGGAGAGGAGCAGTCCGTGGGATCGCCGTATCTCTCGAAATTGAGGTTTTTGCTCCAGGGATTTGATGTTTTTGGGCAAAGGCAGAGCCATCTAGAGGAACAGCCCGGCTATGTCCAGGCGGGTAAAGCAGTTTCCCTCACAGGCATCGGGTGCTGCCTTCGAGCTTCCCTTAGCTGATTCCTCTGCCTCCAACAAAGGAAACGGGTTAGAAAATAATGCTGAATTAGCTCTAATAAAAATGCGTGTCCTCAGAAAACTCCAGCTTGCTTTACCAAATAGTGAGGAATGTGAAAAAAAATAGCTTTAGAGAGGTTATTACATAGCTGGGATGGCATGGATATGCAAACCAACACTTAATTTAAAGAGTGGAGAGAATAAAGCTTTGATGGTGTGACGGCTGTAAAAACATTTAATTTTCTTAATGCATTTATCCTGCAAGTGGCGTGCAGTGTAGCCTCGAAACATCATCAGCTCTCAGTACAGACCTGTTGCTGCTCCCTTCTGCCGAGGCATGAGGAGAGCATGAAGAGATCCAGCACTCTGCTTCTCTGCTTTCTAAATGCTGCTTTTTTTCCAGAGAGCTCTGAGAGACATTTGCCTTGGAGAAACGCACCAGGGAGCTGGCAATAGATGATGAAACACAAAACTGAAATAATTTTCAAGGTAAGAGTCTGAGGCTACTGTCCATCGCTGGGAGCAGATTTGGAGCTGGGTTTCAGCAGCTTTGTTGGCTCTGTGAGTGGGCAGCGAGGTGTGCTGGGTACAGGAGCCCATGGCACATCCGTTTGGGCTGAGCCGTATCCCCAGCCAGCTGGGATCAGGTGCAAACCTCTCCACCCAGCTGCCTTGGAAAGTGTTTCAAGGCTTCCCAAGTGCTGCAGGAGAGCAGGATCCTCCCCATCCTTGCCTGGTGTTGTCCCCGCCGTTGGCTTAGGTGCTGTGCCTGTCCTTGTGCACTGCACTTTTCCCCCTGCAGGAAGACACTGGCTGTGCCTCTGAGCCCTGCTCCTCTGAACATGTAGGTACAGGCTCCACTTCCCTGGTGTGGATCTCAGGTGTGTGTGCAGCTGAACATGAAACCTGAAAATGCTTCAGAGCTGAGCGCCCAGCCCAGCAGTGGGAACAGATACCTGCACCCACCTGGACCTCTCTCCGTTTCCCAAGGATGCTGAGCTCTAGCACAGGGTATGTGTTGGGGGAACAGAACACAATAGACCATATTGGCTTCTGTTGGCTTTACTGGGACGATAGAGAAACCAGGATCCCTTCAATGCCTCCAGACTTCTGCAGGTTTGTTTTTCATTTGGCTGCAATCTAAGTCTTGCTTTTTCCCCAGGGCTGGCAAGAAGCAAGGTGGAAACTCCATGGTCCACATAAAATCTGCTCAGTAAAAATTCTATTATTTCTTTCTCCAGAGCAATCCGTGAAAGTGGGAATGAGTTCTTCATCTTCAGAGGCAAGATGGAAAAATTATCTTTTCTCTTGAAGTACTCCAGTGTCTCCACCCTCAAGAACAATAAGGACTTGACTAAGAGCAGCTCAAATTCATTTTAAGATCTAGTATGCCTCCCTTCCTTAAAGCCAAACATATTCCTCCCTATTAATATGCTATTAGAACATCTATTTTTTTCACTCAACCCGTGATTTGTCCTGCAAATGGCTAACAGAGAGTATCTGATGGTGTGCAATAGATGTTTCACTGCTGTGAATTTGGGAAGGCTGTTCTGTGTACTTGTACACAGTTTAAAGTAATTTTTATCCCTTACCTAAGGAGAATGATATATATTCCTTCCACTCTGTATCTAGTCATCTACTGGACTGAAGTTCTGGCCATCTAATTTTGCCAGCTTGCCTTATGATAAGATCAGATGTTTTCAAACCTTTTCTTGATTCTTCAGACTCTACAATGCTTCCCGGAGAGGTGCCCTCATCCCACGATGTTCAGGCTTGGCTGGTTTTGAGTTCACAGTCGCTGTTAAACTCTGCAGGCTTCAAACTGAGGGTTAACGTTTTGGGTTGTTTATATTATATATTTTCTCAATGCAATTCTTTGCTGCTGAGTGTCATGGAGCCCCTGGACCTGGCCACAAAGAGAGGAATAAATCATAGTTCATCACAAGCTGTAGTTTCTGCAGCACTTGAGGCTGCTGGGAGCAGTCCCCCTGGCTGAAAGGAGCAGTGTCTGCTCTGTGTCCACTTCTCACTGTTTTTTTTATGGCTGCTGTGCTCAACACTCACACAAGTGTTTCTGTGGCTGTCTGGGGCATTAATCCGGTTTGAGAAGAACACCCTCTTCTCAATCCTTTTTTCCCACTTTTTTCTTATCCCCTCAGGTTAGCTTTAGCCTGGGCCTGCCTAGCCCCTTCCTGAGTGAGAGCTTGTTAGTGACTGATTAGCCCAAGCTTTGATAAAAGCTTCATTGTTTGTAGCCCCTGTAAACTACCCGGAGCTGTGCTCCTAATAAAAGTGGGATTAAATAGACACCTTGGGAGTGAGACAGTTGCAAGTGGGAATTTCAGAGTTTTGAGGGATTGAGGGATGTGGCCAGGCTTCAGTAACTCTGTGTATCAGAAGTGATTTTACCAAAACTGGGAAAGAAGCCTGACTTTTGTGTTTTGGGGGGAAGAGGAACTTGGTGGGAGACAGAAGGAAGTCACCTGTTTGTGGCTGGATTAAGCACACGCTCCAGGGGTTTGGAAACACGTTTGCAGAAGTTCTCAGCACCCTGCATTCCTCTAGCCTCTCCTCAGGCTTAAGATTCATAAAAAGTATTTAAAAATCCTTGCTCTGATCACATGCATTTAATCCTTCCTCGTTTTATTTTTGCAACAATAAAAATGTCCACTTGGCAATGACATGTGCCTGACTTGGTACTCTTGTGCTGTATCTTTTCTGGGAGGAATGTTAAGCAAGGGGCTTTTTCCCTCCTGCCTAAAGCAAGAAATTGACCTGGGCTGAAATAAAGCATCTCTGTCCTTTTTAAATGTTTTTTTTTGTGTATAATGGGATTTTTGAAGTAGAGCTTAGTGCTCTGGGCTGGTTATTCTATAGTGATCACTCCTATAGGGTAAGGTAAAGGCCAAAATCTTTTGGTCCTAATTAATCTGAATAAGCCACGTCCACTCTGGAATAGAAACAGAAAAACATAAATTTATGGTCAGCTAAGATAAAAACAATCAAAACTATTAATAGATAAAGGCAGTGGCTGCCATCATCACCACCACAAGGAAACGGAGGAGTATTAAATTAGTATTTCTTTTCCATGTTTGTCTGGGGCAGAAAAAATTAGATAGTGTGTTAGCTTCAGGTGCTGGTGAAAGAGCATTTTGGGCTCCATTAATAACTAGAGATTATGCTAAATAGCAACCACATGAATGAAATATTTTATGATCAGGCAGTCCTGGTAATTCACAATCAAGGATTTCAGAACTGTCTGAACCAGGAACATATTCTGTGGGCCATTAATGCTGGCTTTTCATTTTGGGACACTGGGAGGATTTTAGAGCACTAAGAAAGCTGATATTGGCTCATTATTTAAAAGCTTTGGGCAAATGATTTAGTGATGCTCAGAGGTTCAGCCCTTCACTGTAAAAGGCAAGAAATGTATGGGTGCATCTCTTAATTAATAATTAATTTCCTTCTTGAAGGAAGGCAGTTAAACTGATGCCAACAAGTGTGTGTAGGTAGAAAATAGACCTTGTCTAATTTGTTGTTGTTCTCCAGCAAGGGGGAGCAACTCTTCATGTAACTGATTTCTGAAAGTGTTTGATTAGTTCCATCTTGGAGGTGGATTTTGCATGGTATAAAATCACCATGGTGTGAATTAAGTGGATCCAACTGGTTAAAACAAAATCTCAGAATTTCATGCGAAAAATGAATCCTTGAGTTTCTTCTCAGGGAAATTTAGTGGAAATTGATTCATTATTCTGTTTCTGTCATCGATTTAGGGGGAAAATAAAGGATTATTGTCTACCAATTGTGAAGGAGTCTAAAATTGAGGCTCTGGAGTGTTCAATAAGGAAGAGAACAGCTCTTGACACAGAGGTATCTCTGCCTGGGAACAGGGGGCAAATGGGAAGGGTATCTTTTGATATGGAAAAGAAAAAGGACACATTTAGGGAAAAAAGCTGATATTGAAGAGGTGATGGAATCTGTATCAAAATTTAATATTTTTTAAAAGGTTATTGTGGTTCTTGAGAACAATCAGCTGTTCCTTGTTGTGCTTTTGGGATGAATGAGGCACATGAATAAGAAATTATAATAACTCCATATTGATGATGTATGAAATTGTGGTGGCACGTATAAAATCATGAGTAGCAAGGTAAAATAACAGGGATGAAATTTTTTATTATCCAGTTAAATACAATATAAATACCCTGTGGGATTTAAACTAAAACTGTGACCATGTTTGTGAGCAGATACCACCACACAATGTGCAGCTATGCATTGAAGTTTCTCAAGGAACTCTCTTTAATTACTTACAGGAAGGGAATATTATGGGTGACTTTTTTGTAGTCTATAAATATCTGTGCAAGAGCTGGAGCTTGAGGATAAAGGACAAAATCAGAGCAGGAATCAGGGGCCAGAACTGAAGCAGGACAGAGAGAAGGGGCTCAATTCAGCTGGTCACACAAAGATAGCTGACCACAGTGACACTATAAAGGCCACTGTAAAGAAATATTTTGAAGTCTGTTCACTCTTCTTGGCTATCTGGTATCTCCAGCTTGGTCAGTGTCTGATGAGGGGAAGTGGTCCAGCCAAAGGACTGCTGCTAATGGAAGCTTTGGCCAGCAGAAACAGGAGTCTGAAATCAGTTTGGGTAAAATCTCACAGCTACTAAGCCAGTTAAAGATGTTCCAGCATAATCCTGTGTGCCTTAGAAAATCAGGTGGACAGACAAGGGGGTGTGGAAAAACCTTGTTTTAAGGCAGTGATGCAAAACACATGAGAGGCATCAGCAGGAATCACACTAATAAAAAAACCAAACCTGGTAAATTCAAGATTTGTCACCTTACAGAAATCAGCTTTTCTGTTCAGGGCTGTGGACCAGATTCCCTGATGCTCACAGCTCTATGGGCTCCTATGACTGATGGCAAGGAAGAACTTCCTCAATTTCTTCGAGGAAATTCAGGTGATTTTGCTGCCAGTCAAGGCATGCCTGAGACTGACCTGGGGAGTGAGCCACTCATGTGTGCAGTGACTGACATTTGTGACTGACTGGCACATGTCACACACTGGCAAAGGCAATACTGACCAGGACAGATATGGCAAGTCTATCATGAGGCTCTACGGACTCAACATAAGCAAAAAGTGCAAGTGCAAAAACGAAACAGCCAACAGAGCTGAAAAATTCTGATTGGTATTTAGGAAGACCAAAATTAGCAAGGAGAGGAAGAGCAAGACCTGGGTTTCCCCTGGGGTTTTCTTCATTAATGTTGAAGAGATTTCCCTGCTTTCAGAGAAGGACAGGTTGAAAAGATGGGGGAAATACTACCAGAGTTTCTAAAGATGACCCATCAAGAGATTTAGAGATTCTCAGTGTTTGGGAGATTATAATGCTTCAGAAGCAGGCTGACAAGAAGATCCTGCTAGGAAAGGTGCAAAGAAGACTGAGAGAATTGGAATTGTTCAGCCTGGAGAAAAGAGGGCTCTGAGCTGACCTTATTGCAGCCTTTCAGTACCTGAAGGGAGCTTACAAGAAAGCTGGAGAGGGACTTTTTACAAGGGCATGTCATGACAGGACAAGAGGGAATGGCTTTAAACTGACAGAAGGCAGCTTTGGGTTGCATATTAGGAAGAAATCCTTTGTGAGGGTGGTGGGGCTCTGGCACAGGTTGATTGGAGAGCCTGCCTCATCCCTGGAAGTGTTAAAGTCCAGGTTGGACAGGACTGAGAAAAATCAGGTCTAGTAGAAAATGTCCTTTGCCATGCTAGGGGTGTTGAAACTGAATGATCAGGGTTTCTTCCAACCCAAACCGTTCTATAATTCTATTTAACCATTTAATAATTCCATTAAAGGTCAGGAGACTGAAGAATTCTGAGGGGCTGAGAATGGATTGATGTGGCTGTGGCATGGGTCACTGGCCCAACCAGGCACCTGTATGTTATCAGGAAAGAAAAGATCCCTTAAACAAGGAAAAGGGCTCCTAGTAGGTGAGTTCCCACAAGGGACCTTCCAAACATTGTGTTTCCTGATACCCAAGCAAATTCCTCACTGTCCTCCTTGCTGGAGGAGTCAGAAGGTGGATTCATTTCCACAAAGCAAGAGGGATAGCGCAGCAAAACCAGTGCAAGAGGCTGATCCCTGGCGAGTTCAGAGAGATCAAGAAGCACTTCATCTCTTCAGTTGCACAATTTCAAAAAGTCATTTGACCTGGTATGTTGCAATAGGTGTGTGGAGTGTCCTAGGGCCATGTGATATTGTAAGAAGCTACTGAAGACCATTATGAAGAGGTGAGGTCAGCAGTGCTGGTCAAGAACAAGCTGAACAACTGGTTCAACACAATGACTAGTAGCAGACAGGGTGACTTGATAATTCACAGTAACTTCTGGAGCTGCCTGTAGAAAGTGAAGGATGGAGTTACAGTCACCAAGGACTTTGGTCAAAGACAGAATATCAAAAACCTGAAGATGATCACATCTCCAGTGGTGGTGCTGGTTCATCAGATGTGCAGAGTCAGGTTGGTGTGTCCTGTGATGAATGATGCAGATCAAACATTGGCATGAGCCAGGCAAAGACCAGGAGGAAAGGCAGAAAGGATGAGAGCTACACAGACAGGCAGCAGCTGGGTGGACAAGATGGACAGCCCTGTTTGTCTGAGACATTTCACCACACAGGTCAGCAGCTGATCCCTCACGGAGATCTGGAGGAGGATGTAGCTGGCACATGTGGGTGTAGATCAAATGAAACAGCCATGAAAAGACAGAAAAATTATGGAAGTGGAAAACTGGCTGCTCAGTTGGTCCCTGTCCTTGCTTTGTGTGCAAAGAAATGAATGGTGGGGAAGGCAAAACAAAAATGACAGCTGGTGTTTGCAGTGAAGTGTCACCGATTTTGGGAGTGTGCCAGGACTGGGACAGTCAGCAGAAAGATGTGCAAAAAGTCATCTCTGTGAGGAAGTTCTGACTGCTGTATGATGGATGATCTCTTTGAACATATCCTGTTCTTTATTCTTGTTATGGGGAGGGGATTAAGATTCAGATGTTAACAGAAATTAGTTTATTACTTTTTATTTTGATTTTTTTGTTGTTAGCTTACAATTTTCTCGACAGGGGTGTGGATCCTTATGCCCTGCATTTGCACCTGCCTCTTAATATCCCCCCACAGACCCTTTGGGTCCACAGTCTGTGGATGGAAGGGGTGGAGGACATAAAGAAAAGGAACTCATACTTGGTGAGCACAGAGGAGCATTTGAGAGTGACTTGTAACTGCCCTTTATGGTCATTAGTCTGTGGGACAAAAAATAAAGGGCAAACATCTCTGAAAATGGAGATGGCAAAGACAAAGGACCTGGGAGGGAAAAGGGACAAAGAGCAGATTTTTGCATGCAGCAGTTCCAGTTCAACCATAAGCAGTGAAGCCACTTGGAGTTTCCGAACTCAAACACAGTGGGACCTGTGTCACCAGGTCACTCTAATGGGCCAGGCAGACAGAGCCCTGACAGACAGCAACCAACACCAAGAGTGTGGAAGAGGCAAAATCAAATTTCCACGCTCTCCTCTTGACAAGGAGAGTGTAATCTGGCTCTTTACAAGTCAGGAGATTCCTGCAGAGCGGTGAATTCACATCGCATAGTCCCAAAGTTTTGGATGCGATCCCTTAGGGAAAAAAAAGTTCAGGATGGAGAGAACCAGATGATTTAATCTGGGTTGTAGGAAGGGTGAGTGAGATAGAGGTGATTGAGCAGCATCAAAGGGTGACAATCAATTTGAATTTCCCCAGAAGTGATGTTGATGCCTGTGTTGCTTCTCCCCGTGCTTTTTCTTTAATTAAATACCGAATGTTCCATTAGTAGTTGGAATAACATGCTGTTCTTGGGGTAAAGAAAACCCAAGTAATCCCTTTATCTGCTAAAATAGATGATTTCTAGTAGATTAAACAATGGCCTTTCAGCTAGCAGAGCATAGTTCAGGCCATAATTGAAATCCTCTCCTTGGCCTCTCCTCGGTCCCTCGCAGCCAGCAGCCCGTGGAGCCCCATCATCAGAGATAACCTCAGTGACTCTTGTCTGCACTGAGTGTTTCTCCAGATGAGGAGATTAGTCAGAGATAAAGCATATTACCTGAAAATAATAAGTGATTACAGTCCCTGACTGTCTCTCCACATTCATTTCATGCTGGTTAACCCTTGCAAAACTGGCTGCTGGTTGGGTTCAGGTCTTTAAAGAGGAGGGAGGGTAAAGGAAGGTTTCCAGTGCCTGAGTGAAAAAGGAGAAATTTCACCCTTTGTTGTCTGTTCCATTGTCTGGGTGGGGATTTCTGGGCCTGGCTGCAGCCCAGAGTGCATGGAGGAGTTGGAGCTGTGCCTTGTGGGGTTTTTGTGTGATGCCATCACCCTCTCCTCCCTGTGCTGGTCAGCTGGGAGCTGTGAGGACTTAAAACTCCCGTGCAAGTCATCTTCCATTTACCTGACAGCAGCACAGGAGAGCACTGGATGCCCAGGACATACTCAGTGGCTGTTTTTTCACTGCTGCATTGAGCAGGACTGTGCCATGGGCCCAGGCAGTGACCTGCAGTAGTCCGTGCTGTCCAGTTATTAGCAGAGACCAGGCATGTTTTGGGATTTACAGTACTCTCCCATCCCAAGGCATGGTTCAGAGGCTATAAACTTCACCAGTGAGCAGTTTCCATGGGACCAGCCTGTTACTGGGAGTGCTGGCTGGGCTGTGTGGATGTGAGTTCAGAACACAGAACAGTCCCTGGTATTTTTTCAAGCATGGATGTAGCTGCTCTGACTTGACAACACAAAACCATTTATAGCTTCTCTATTCATTCAACAGCAAGAGATGCAGAGAAATACAAAAACCTTGAAGATTTTTATAGCAAGTTTTCAAAATGTCTAGAAGGAAAAAAAAAATATACCGGTTTTCTAGAAATTCAGATTGGTTGCCTAGGGAGGATGGAGAGGAGAAATGTAAAAGAAAAAAGTTGAAAAAATGCCTTGAAATCTGCTTATGGGGCTCTGTGTTGTTAGCAATGCTGGGAGTGAGCTCTTGTGCTACAGAGAGTGTCCTGGTGGGAAGACAATTTCCTTGGGCTCTCTGCAAATATTACAGATGAAATCTTGTCCCCATTCGAGTCACTGGGAGTTTTGTGAGCAGCTTCATTAGCACCACATCCATTTCATTCATAAAAGGCTCCTTCCCAGCCCCTGTGCCGTTCCAGCATCCCCTGTCTGTCATCAGGCTGGTCTCCCTGAGTGAGGGGAGAGCAGGTTCATCCTTCTTCCTCTAAATGCTTCATCAGCCGCTCCCTTGAAAACTGTAAATAAAGGCCGCTGGGGATAGCTTTTCTGCTTGACCCCTCACCTGAAATGAAAATAAAGGTGACTGAATTTCATCCTGACGTGGAGCTTCTTCCCAGGCTGGCTCTTTCCCGTGGCTGTTGACAGTTACCTGCCAAGCCCCATGGTTACCTTTGATTTTGCCGTAATGACATCTCTGTGCTCAGGATGGCTCTGGGACTGTAATCCCCTCTGCAGCCTTAACCAATTTATGGGGTAACCTGAGACCAGGCTCTCTCTTCCCCATGGTTTTTCCACTTGTTAACACTCACTGAAGGCATCAACAAACTAAATGCAGAGGGTTTATTTTGTTGTGTGCCCAGGGTTGGTGAATATCTGCATTCACACCTGATATGAATCTTGGCCTTCAGAAAGATGCTGCATGTTCTTGCCACATGAAAATGGCACTGTGTTTGATTTCCCCAGAGTGTGCTGCTAAAACAAATGCTTTGTTAGCAAAACCCAGGCAGTGCTCCAAGGAGCTGTAAAGAGCAGAAGTGAGAATTCAGCAAAGTGGGATTTATCCATAGTTTTGCCACAGATTTTCTGTGTGATCTGTAACTTGTTTTGTCTCAAAGTGCTTTGTCTTTAAAATCCTTCCAGTCAAAGTCTTGATGTGCCTCATGTGTTCAGACTGTAGGCTTTTCAGAGACAGGGTTTTTTTATTCACAGAGCAACTTTTATAATAAGTCCCTGATCTCTAGGGAACCTACCTGTGCATGTGTAATACAATTTTTAAAGAGAAGGCTCAACTTCATCACAGTGAATGATCCTGGTGTTAGAGGAGGACACAAGTCCTGCTCCCTGCTCCCTAACTTGTATTATTTGTCTTTTCTAAAGGAAATCTTAGGGCAGATGATTTACATGGTGATGGAAGTAGAAGGAGGATCCCTGGGGAAAGCAAACACTTGAGACTTCAAGGTGAGATGACTTTGGTGGCACACTTCTCCACTGGCCATCTGATCCAGGAGGTGCCCACTTCCTAAGCACAGATCAAAGACAAAAGGTGACTTCTGAAATGACATGCAGCCACCTCTTGCATTGCTTAAATTCTCTCCTCCTGCTTCTGTTTGATCTCACTTTACTTTTCCTGCCACTGGAAACAGGTGGTTTCTTTATTCTCCCCGACAAGTTTAGATCAGCTGAACAGCTCTAATGGCTGCAGTGAGAATCTCCCAATGGCATAGCCAGCCTAAAGCTTTAAGCAGTCAATGAAAAAGTTCCTCTTCTCTGCAGTCAAGTGTGGATGGGTCTGGATGAGCAGATTCAGAGTGGTCATTACCCTGCCAGACTTACCTTCAAGAAGCAGATGTGGGTGTAATTCGACGTGACACTCATGGAAAGCCCAGGAGCTCCTCCAGGCCAGTGGGCATACAGCTGGAGGATTTTCATGGTGTGCTAAAGATGAACATTTCCTCTTTATGTCTTGTTAGCAAAGGCTGGTGCTTGTTAGTGCGGGCTCTTAGCTCCGTAGGGTGGCTCTGCTGACTGCTGGTGAAAATGTCCAGACCATGAGATCTGTGATGAATGTCATCACAAGTGACAGGCAGAAGTCAAGCCAATGACATATTGTAACCAGAGTTACATTAGATCAAGAGACTCCCCAGACTTGGGTCACTTGTGTGTGCTGCTCTGAATTTTGTCTGTTTTTCCTATTTTTCTGTAATGCTGCTCTTTTAATGCTTCTCTGTAATGCTTTACTCGTGTGAGCCTGTCTCTAATTTTAACCTGCTTCTTCCGAGGAGAAAGAGAAGCAGAATTTACCTAACAGGCAAGCTCTTAACAAAGCCTCGGATACCTGATACACATAATGGTCCCAGAGGCATGTTTACTTTGGACTGAATGAGTGAGTGAAAACCCTTTTGGAAGGACTTTTTCACCTCCAGCAACTTAACCTAACGAGGAGAAAAGTGATGTGGTTAAAGGGATGTTTAAACAACGGCATTAGGGAGCAGATTTAGGCTCTCCAACAATACCCATATGTATTTGCCTTACACAGGTGCATAAATATGCCATGATTTATATCACAGAACACATCACATAGGCACTGGTGAGATTTCAGCCATCCTCTGCTGATGGATGATTTTTGGGGGATTATCAGAGACAAACAATTGATTGTTTTAGCAGGTTACAGCAGAATTGCCCAAAGATTTGGGACATCAGCTGTCCTTGTTTCCTGCACAGAAGAGTGTCTGTGCAACGAGGAATTTGGCTTTGAGGGCTCAGTCCTGTACGTGCTTTAGGTGGCCTGAAGACAGCAGCAGGGGCCTCAGATTTAGGCTGAAGGATGCTGCTTGTTTCTGCAACAATTTATCAAGCAAGCATGAGAGAAGGATGAAATAAATAACTGCATGGGAAATGTGCCCATGCTGGACTGCTGCACTGCCATGAAAGTTCATGTTTTTACACCCAAATGGGTGGCTGACCTCCTGCTGACAGAACAGGCTGTCAACACTCATCCCTTGAAGAAGAGTTCCCTCTTTGCACTTTGTGTCCTGGTGGTGATGACCTGAATGGAGATTCCCAGATTACACCCTGCCTCTTCCATGCACTGGGGGTCCTGCTTACCCATCACTTCCCTCTTTCAACATCCTCACGGGGGCAATGAATCTTGTTCCTGGCCCAAGGAGCACTTGTCAGGGGCTGGGTTGACAGGGAGGTATGTCCTCCTTGGCCATGTTTTTGTGCATGGAATTGTTGATAGCCAAGATGGTTCCTTGCACAAGGGCAGTACAGATCTAGAGAGAGCTCCTGTGTTTCACATGTGGAAAAAGACAGCAAAAATGGTAAGTTAGGGCCAAACTGAGGTGAAATTTATCTCTGCATCATGTCCTTTATGCAACTGCAGTCTTACTGAGACTACAAGATACACTTTCCAGGGGTACATGGGTACCTCTGAACACAGTGGGAATGACCAGCAGGATGCCAGGAAGGATCTGCACATGTCAGGTACACAAATCTCATTGTTTTACATTATAGTTGAGGTCCTTGACTCAAACTCTTCCTATGTGATTTTAAAGGATCTGAGCTCAGCTCTCACACACTTGGGCCCACTGGCAAATTCTTCCAAGGTGCTGCTCAAACACATAAATGTCTGCCTTTGACTTTCTGTTCCTGACTGATGTGTACTTTGCTTTTGTGCATGCATGTAGCACAATGTGGAGAGGCCAAAGGCACCAGCATCCTCTGAATACCTTCCTGGATGTCTGGAGTTGTCATTGCCTTGAGAAACAGGGGCACTGCCATTCAGGTGAATGGTTTAAGCTCCTGGCTCTGGAAATCTGAGCCATTGTCTCCCTGGAGTATTGTGAAAATAAACCAATTATTTAAGAGTGATTTCCTCCTGCAGATGTTTGATGTTCAGCACTATCTTCTGTCTCAGGGATGTGCAGACAGCTACACAGAGAGCAACCATGCGGGGCACAGCTTTCTCCATATCTGCATTAGCAAAGAGGAGGCAAATGAGTTCTCTTGGAGACAGGAAAGTGAGAGCTGCGAGTTTGGTTCCTATCCACTTCTAATTGGGATTATGCTAGCAGCTATCAGCCCCATCTTTTGATATTTGGGAGGAAGAAATGGGAAACTGAACAGCAATAGTGGGCTGCTCCTGCATAAACTATTCTGGCAAAATGCCTTTTAATTTCGCATGAGCTGTGCCTGCGAGAAGACGGAAAGATCAAGCTATCATCAAGAAAGATTAGGATTTGGAGCCAGGTTTTGAAAATTGTCTCCTATCTCAGTAATGAATCAGACACCTTAGGTTAAATTCGGATCCTACTGAATAAGCATTTTCCTTTTTTGTGTTTACCAGGGCCAAGATTTCATCCCTAACTTCAAATATTCCCAAACACTGCTGTGCCTGCAGCTTGGAGCTGGTTACTAATGTTACATCCTAACATTTTATCTTATTTATGTTATCCTTGTAGGACCTGTAGCCCCTGATATGGGGCTTCCAATGCTGAATTCAAGATGATGAGACTATCCTTTTTTAACTCTGCTGTGTTACAGAATAGTGATATTTTTAAAGTGATTCTTCTTAATTTTTATTATTCCTGGTAATTCTAGATTGCAGGCTTGGTTTCATTTACACCAGAAATAGGATCCATTTTCTCTGCCCTGGAAGGAAGACACTCTCAAGGGCTTACTGATATTTGTGTGTTTGACTTTAAGGCAGAAGTTTGTTCCTAATTAATTGAATAAGTGCTTTAATCCCTGGCCTGAGGGCTTCCCATAGAGCATTAGCTGTATTAAGAAGGAAATGGAGTGTAATCCCTTTAATATAAGCACAGGAGAACATGAGAGTTTTACATTTCTGGAAATAGTTTCTTTCCATGTTGTGTTATTTATTCTAATATTAATTTGCATAAAATGCAGTGAGGACAAAGGGCTTCTCCTGTTTCCTGACACCAGTGCAGAGCTGTCAGCAGCACACAACCCTTGCCAGAGAATCCTTGGGCTCCAGTTGCACACTGGTATGTAAGACTGTGCAGAGAGAAATAACTCATGGAATTCAGCTCATTCCAATGATGCCTGTGGACACAGGTCTGTGACTGGCTCTCCTCCTGGAGCTGAGATCTCATCTTCTCTTTCTGCCTCATCACCAGCATTCACTACTATTTGCATCACTGTAGTGACAGAGAATCTTGTTTCTGAACCAATGGCTGCACTAGGTTCATGCTCAGCCACAGAAATTGGACTCTAGGATGAGATTCAGCTCAGCAAACCCAGATTTCTGGATTTATTTCAGCCCCAACTATGTACCTACACTGGTTACATGAATTGTCCTAAACGAGCCAGGAAGTCAGGAAGGATGAGCTTGGAGGGAGATGTCCTCCTTGTGTACACCCAAAATTAGGCAAGATTAGTCTTTTGGTGAAATGCACCCTAACCTGGTCAAAGATTGGTGTTTTTTAAAGACTAAATACTGCTCTGTGTATCTGGTATGGTGCTCTATCCATGGGACAGAGGACTCCATTTGAGCATCCCCTGCTGCCTCACCAGAGGAAGAGAGTGGCAGCATCTGGAAAGGACAGTTCAGGTGTCACTCTCTGAGTCCAAGTGGAGATCCCTGCCTGCCCTAATTCTGCAGTGTTCCCCATCCTTCCATGCAGGGAGGTAAGGATGCTGTTTTCCTCTGCTCAGCACACCTACAAAGCAATGTCCTTCTCTCCTCAGTTTCCCCACCTTTTGCTCACCTCTTTAGCAGGATTTGGGGGGGGTCTTCACAAAGAGCTCACAGAGGGTAGGCTTTGTCCCTCTCCTGGCCTTGTGTCCCCAGCATGGCTGGCTGTAGCTGAAAACATGGGTAACAACTCCCCAGAATAATTGTTGAGTGCCTTTGCCTCCAAGAAACACCAACTCCCTCAGGCTCCCCTTCCTCCACCAAGGCCTCCAGGGTTCTGAAGTTCAGTGGTGTCACAATGGAGTTTTCTCTTGACCCTGGAAACACAGTGACCACACAGGCATTGTTGGATCCCATCACTGATGTTCCCTGACCCCAGGAGGGGTCACACCTGTTCACCCTCTGGGTGACTTGGGGGTTCCTGGTGCTGGGATGTCTCCATCTCATCCCTTCTGGGTTCCAACAGGCTGCATCCCCTGAGGTGTCCATCTGTGTATATCCTGGCTGGGTATATTTTACTTTGCCAAAGTTGGCTGAAATCAGTCATACTCTGCCAATTTGAGTATTTCAGCCCCATCTGAATCCCCTTCCTCCTGCCAGTAGCCAGCTTCAGATCCCCAGTTCCCTTATCCCTTGAGGTGGGATGGAGGAGAAGACCTGGGATGCTGGTTTCTGACTGAGTGATTTTTCTGGTCCAGGTTCCTGGTTCATCATGGAGATAATGAGGGATGCAAAGCCATGGAAGGTAAAGTACACACCAGGCTCTCATCCTCACTGGTGTTTCAGTAATGGTTTGGCTGGGTCTGCTGGTCTGAGAAGACAATAGGAACTAGTGACAACGGAATTCTGCATCCTGGCCAAAGGCAAACACTGGTCTGGGAAGCCCAAGGGCGAAAAAAGTGAAATGTTAGGAAAAAAAGGACTGAGAATATAAAATATATCCTTGCCCAAGGTATGTGACTGTTGGCAAGGCACAAGAAGCCCTCCCCAAGGTGCTGTGCGCTGCTGCAGTGTCCCAAATCACAGGGACAGGACATGGCAGTGCAGCTCCTGCCTGGGCCAGCCAAGCCACCCCTGTGTGGTGGATGTATTTGTGTAACCGTGGAGATCACAGTGACACCTGCAATCAGAGCTCACCTCTCCCAGCCCTTGCCATGCATTGATGAGTTATCACATTTAGTGCTTCAGCATAGAAACAGCTCTGGAGCCAGCCTGAAGGCTCATCTCAGCAGCTTTCCTGGCTCCAGCACTGCTCCTGGCGCATGCTGAGGGACATAACACACAGACAGTGCTCTCTCCCTAAAACCCTCCCCCTGCCTCCAGAAATTTGCACTGCAGGGATTTCTGGTGTTAGTGCAGGTGTCACTGGCTTTATATCCTCTGGCAGAGTTTTCCTCCATAGTTTCTCCAATGGCTTTGTAGAATGAGTATTGACATTAGGCAGCTCTTTAAATATGTGATAAGCACATAGCAAATGTTACTGAAATGGAAGATGGAAGCATGTGCTGATTTAACCTGAGTGACACTGGAGCTCAGCAGCTGATCAAAGTATTTCGGCAGCTCTGTATTAGTGCTCTGCCTGGGGCCATTTGGGCACTCAGAGGAGGTTTGAGGAAAGCAGGAGGAAGGTGTTTGTTGCAAGGGAAATCCTGGGACAAGAAGAGCCCAAGAAACCATTGCCAAAAGAGTGTAGGAGCTTCCCAGCCACCCTGAGCAAGGAATCGCCCTGCTGGACTGGCCCAGAGGAGCAGCTCATCCTCTCCTGAGCTGTGAGGGAGAATTTTGGGTTTGTATCACCACCTTTGAAGGCTTCTCCCGAGGCTTAGTGGTTCCTTGTGTTTGCCTCCTGTCCCTCCCAGCTGCCCCCCACCCTGGACAAGTACAAGAGCACGTATCGGAAGGATTTCGGCTGGCACGAAGATTACCACTCACCCATCCAGGCGCACGTACCGGTACCGTGCTCTTCTCCTGCCCTGATCCCCATTCCGAGCTGCCAGCTCCCCTCGGTTCGGCTGGGGATGGGGATGGTGCCAGAGGGGCAGCAGGGATGGGTGGCTTCTGTCTGTCCTACCCTGGTGGCCACCAGTAGCTCCCAGCTCGCCCAAACGCCCCCGGCTTGTGCCCCCATCCCTGCTGCGGGAAATTCCCCTGTGCGCCCTCCGGTGAAGCTGCTGCTGGGGAGCGATGCTAATTGCGCTCATTAAGTCAGGGCACTAACGAGTGCTTGCTGAGCCCGTGCCTGAGCCTTGGACTCCGCTTGCTCCCCGTGGGGCTGCTGGGTGTCAGGATCAGACCCATCCCGGGACCGCCTTGGGAAGGGGATGCGTTTGGGATGGGGATGGCTCCTTGCCCTGACACGGGCTTGAGAAGACTTCTCTGGGGAAACTGGGGTTGTTTTTTTTTCCTAATCTCCTTGCAGTGCGAGCGACCCCCTGAGCTATTTAATCTGATTTGCCTCGCTCCGCCTGCCCTGGCTTAATTGCTTGTGGCAGCGCGGTGGGGACAGCTGCAGTCTGCACTGGGCCACTGCGGAGGGGTGGTGGGGGGCATGTTCGGAGTGCTTTGGACTCCTACGCCCACGGGAGAGGGGAAAAAGTTTGAGGCAGGGGAGGAAAAGGAGGGGGCAACAACAGAGAAATCATTGTGTGAAGGTGCCCGCAGGGGCAGAGGCGCTGCCTGGGGACATCTCTGCCCTCCCCGCCCGGATGAGGAGAGGATGGCATCCTACCCTCCTTCTCCTTCTCCTTCTCCTTCTCCTTCTCCTTCTCCTTCTCCTTCTCCTTCTCCTTCTCCTTCTCCTTCTCCTTCTCCTTCTCCTTCTCCTTCTCCTTCTCCTTCTCCTTCTCCTTTCCTCATTAGCACTGCTGCCCAGCTCTCCTGCTGTTCTCCGGGCTGGCCAGGGCTTCCCGGGCAGCCCCAGCCGTAGGTGGCTGCTCTGCTTCCAGGAGCCCCGCTGGCAGGGCAGGGTTTAAAGCCTGCCTGCTGGAGCACAGTTTCCAAGCCATGCATCTCAGTTTCTTTTTCTTTTCTCCTTTTCCTTTATTAATTTCATTTAAATTTTATTTTTGGAAGGCTGCACGCGTCCTGTGGAGATGCTGGTGTAGCTTGGGAGACAGGAAGGAAGCAAACAGTGTCTGATTCTCTTGGGTTGCAGTTCCCTTTGGCTCTTTTTTAATTCCCAAGGCCTGCCAACGAAAGCTGTCCCACTGGGTAGTGTGATGATGAGGTACTTGGGAGGCCCAGGTTTCCCTCTTGGCCCTGAGAGGATTTGTTCTTGTTTAAGAGAGTAAACCAACTGTGATGCTTTTATCTATGAAATTTTGGGCACTAACCCACTCCCAAGAGGAAAAGGAACTTCTTGGGTTAAGGAAGAAAGCACTGGTTGGTAAACCATCCCCACCAGGGTCTCCTGGAGGCACTTGTCCCTCTGGAGATGCCCCAGGAGAAGCTCTGACCATCCTCAGTGGGGGAAGCCCCCAGACACTGGTAATTCCTGTAGCTCTGCAGCCTCCACCTGCCCTGCTGTCAGCCTGGCAAAGGAAAAATGTTAGGGGATTGCCCTGGGAACCCTGGAGTTTGAGGGACAAACAGGAACCCACAGAAATCCAAAACAACAACAGACAAACCCTGTGAGGATGGTCCTTGCTGGCCCAGCAGCCTGGAGGAGCTCACAGCAGGAGAATTCCTTTCTGAGCCCCTAAAAATCATCTGGAGCTGCAGTGTGCAGCTGGGGAGGCTGGAGACAGCAGCCACACCAGAATCCTCTTTAGCCTTTCCCTGACATGAACCCTGGAGCCATTCCCTTTCCCACTGCTTTTGCCAGGGCTCCCTCCCTCCCTACCACTGCCCACCCAGGACCAGCAGACTCCCAGGCTGTAAGATGGGCAGACAGAAGAAGCTGTGATGGTTCCTGTACTTCAGTGAGAGCCACAGAGCTGCTCTGTGGCCACTGCATCCCCAGGGATGCTGACCCCAGGCTTTGCTGTGGGCGGGTGTTTGACGATGCTTTAGCAGCTGTCCTCCCCAGCTGCATCCTCTCCGTTCACAGGGAACTTTTTTCTGCAGAAACCCTCATACCCTCCTGTGGCAGAACTACCCAAGTGCTACCTGCCAGAGTGCCGGCCCTCTGACCTGATAGCGAGACGGGCGGGGAAACTGGAGATTCTCGCTGAGCCGATGCACGACCTGTCTTGCTGCCCGCCCCTTCCATCTCCTCCTCTGGCAGCTGAAACTGAGGGTAACCCCTGATGCTGGCACTGCTGGGGAACAGCTGCCTGGCCACGTCCAGCTGCCCCAGGGACTGGGACTGTCTGCAGGGCCTTTGCCAGCCCGCAGCCCCTGCTCTGTGCTGGCTGGACACACACGGATGGCAGCATCCTGGTGATGCCTCGGTGCTGGGCTGAGCCTGGCGAGGGTTCACACATGGGCACAGCACCCTGTCACCACGAATATGCAGCTCCCAGGACAGCTCAGAGCATGGGTGTAGGGAGCTGGGGTTTTAGAAACATCTTGGTGTATGAAGAGCCCCTTCTAGCAAGGGTTTTATCCTCACAGCTCTGTTGGGATAGAGGGAGATGCAGTCAGCCCCATGTTGCAGAAGTGCAGGGAGGGAAAAGGGCTCTGGTTGGGTGTGAGGGGTTTGGGTGGTTCAAAACATCTTCTGTTAAGAGTACCTGTCTGACAGCAAAGGGGATGGTAGCCAGCTCTCAGCCACACCATTTAACAGCTTGCTTGCATGGATTAAAATGTTTGTGGAAGTCAGGTTACCAAACATCATTCAGCCATGCTCAACCATCCTAAAGCAGTGGGGATTTCTCCCTGAGCTCCTGCTTGAGAGTGAAGAGGGTGTCATTGCTCAGCAGTGCTCCAGAAGCAAACAGCAGACATGGCCAGGGATGTCCTCCCTGTTCCCTGAGCCGATCTCCCCCAGTGTGGGATGTCTCTGTTTGGATTGTTTTGTGATCAGAGGGGAGCAAAGACACAGGCATCTCCTGTAGCTTTAATGCCACCCTGACAATGAGGTGAAGAAAGCCCTGGCAGGGTTTCTCTGTCCACTCAATAGGAGAGGACAAGCAGCTCAGACAGACTTGTCTCCATGTGGACTCCACTTACATCTGAGGGCTTCTAAGGTCTCCTTGCCAAGCCCACTTGAAGCTGTCTTGTGCTAATGACAAAAGTTCTGTGGGCTTTTCCCTTCCTGCTCTGCCCCTGTGTATCCCAGCAGTGCAGTTTTTCTCCCTCTCACACACAGACCTGCTGCAGAGGGTCTCCTTTCAGCACACCAGGGCAATGTGGAGACAGCAGGCTCCTTCCACTGGCTTTGCACCAACATAAATCCTTCCCCTACTTGTGTCATGCACCACCAAAATTGACACACCTCAGCAAAGCTGATGCACCTCAGCAAAGCTCTGCTGAAGTGACTGGGTCTGCCTTGATTTTTGCCAGCTGGTGCTCCAACTTACCCTATCCAAAGGGTAGGATTTGGGTGAGTAATTGATGGTGATTCCTGACTAATTCACCTTCTACTCCTCCCATGTCTCAGGGGCCTTGGCACTGAGGGAACTGCCATCTTCAAACTTGGTCACCTACCAGCAATTTGCCCAGGATTTGTACCAGGAAAGGCTGTACAATGCTGATAAAAACAAAAGCCACAACCGGACCTCATCTATTTTAATGAAAGGTCAGTGGACAGAAGCTGTGGCAGCTGCCCCATGAGAGTGACTGGTGGCCTCCAGCCTGGTTTTATGTTTTTAATATAATTCCAGAAGAGACTGAGGTGGTGAAGTGAAAGTGAGTGACACAGGAAGGGTTCACAGATCCCCTGTAACCATCTGCCCATTGGTGGGGAGAAGCAGGGCACAGAAAAACAGTTATCTTCTAGAAGAGTATTTTAAATGGTGTTTCTTTCACCTCAATTTCCAGACAGCTCATCCCATGGACCACTGCCCTGCTTGATGTGGTTTCCCTAGAAATAATGTCATAAGACAGGAACTGCTGCTGGGTGCCATTAACAGCCTGACAAGGCCATGCATGTGAGACACCTGTAGCCTCAGCCTCAGTGAAAACAACAGAAATACTCTACCAATGACTCGTTATAGGAATGTGTAATTTTTAAAATACCCAGAAAATCTGTCTACAATGGGCAGCTCTTCGTGTGCCCTCCCTGCATGTTTACGCCCAGTTAGATCTGCTTGATCAGAAGAACACAGACCAAGCTGTTAACACAGAGATAAGACATCTCTGAGAGTCAGATGGGAGATGGCACCCCTTCAAACCAGCTCCCACAGGGATTTTTAGGGAAGATATCTCAGCAGATGTGATGGTCCTCAGTTAAGGGTTAAGTGAGCCATGAATCTCTTCCTTGGTTTAGTCACTGATGAGTGGCAGGATGGAAAAGAAAATAGACAGTATGGAGAAAATTTATGCCAGGTGACAAGTTGGTATCCAGACAGGAAGATCGCAAGATATCATTTCCAGGTCTGCCTTGTGTGGCTTCCCTCACACAGGCTATAGAAAATAAGGGCTGAATAATCTCATCTAAATGACCTTACCCACACCAGGGAAGCAATTCCTGCATTTTGCCTTGGTTAATCCCTTCATCATGGTAACTCCCACAGGAGTGCTGCAAGCACAAGCATCCAATGCAGCTCAAGGGAAGGTGGAACACTCAGACAATATAGGAGACAGAGATAAAAGAAAAAATCTTGAAATTATTTGGACTCTCTTTCACTAGATTACTCTGACCTTGAGTGGAAAAGTATCTACAAGCAAGATTACCAGTGCCAGAAAAGAATCCCTAGTGGACTCTACACAGAGGAGATAAGGCCTTCTCCTGTTTTCCCTGAGGAAAGCCGCTTCAATGAGTAAGGGAGAAGTGGCATGGGGAGGAGAGGATGGCTGCTGGAACTAGGGGACAGAGTAGGAGTAGGTCAGGGAGGCTTTGGTGCTGCTTGGAATTGGAAGGTGTTTCCCAAGTGTATTTCTCCTTGTCCGTGTTATGCAATGAGCCCAAAGAAATTCCCTCAGGGACAAATCCACTCCCAAAGCCTGATCAGCCTTTTCTTGAAAAGTTTTGCAGTGGGGTTGATAGGAGTGGGGAGACAACTTCTGGGACATCATCCCTGTGGAAAGGACATCCCCATGGGGCTGGGGCAGGAGGCATGTCTCATCATTTCCATGTCCAGTCTTCCCCTGGGAAAGGGCTCTCTGACCATCGATCAAACAGGGCAGGAGCTGTTTGCAACGTGACTCATCTGCACGCTATGAACCAAACAGGCATAAACTGCTCCTGAGCTCTCATTTCTCTCTGGAAAGGAGATTCCTCCCCACTGCCTCATGCCCCCCACCTTCCCCCAACACACACATTTTTCAGCTCTGCATTGCAGATTTTAATCTGTGATCCTGGAGTTATATGTGGGGTGGAGACTGCACCTCTGTAATGGTTGGTCCAGGTGGGAGATCAATGTGGATGGTAGCTGTGTGCTGCAGGATCTGCCCTGTTCGTGATGGACACAGGCTGCTCCCCTTCTGCCCCATCCCATCTGAATGTGCTTTTGCTTGCTCTACACAGATTCCTGGCTGGGTGGTGGAATGCTGCAGAAGGGGAGGCAGGTCCCTTGTCCTGGTGCATGGAGCACAGGGTGGGGATCCTCTCCTTATCCCCTTCTCCGTGTTCTATGCAGGGGTCGCTGGGTTACTGAGTATGCAGACAGCTACAGCATCTTCCTCAAGAGGCTGGACTGGTCATCTCCCATCTCTGCACAGTGGCTGCCCTTTGGGAAGGATGCACGATGGACACCACGATGGAGAGAGTCCACTCACTGAGTGCTGCTGAAGTGGCCGTGGTAAGCACCAGGATCATCCTTTTTGGTTCTGAGAGATGGGATTTCAGGGACTGAGGCAGAGGGAAAAGGTATAAACAGTTGTGGGACCTGATACAAACTACCATGAGACCTGAGAGTTTGGCTGCTGAATGTTCTTCTGAGTAGTAGCATCTGTCCTAGCTCAGTGCAGGAGGATTGGGCAAGATGACCTTCAAAAGCCCCTTCCAACCAAAACCATTCTATGATTCTGTGATTTCTGGGCTCCTAGAAAGTGATTTCCCAACCAGATCTAATTAGGAGAATATTTTTTATCGTGAGGATGGTCAGACACTGTCTGGAGACTGGCGAGGTGGGAGAGTGGCATAGAGATTTCACTGGGTGACAATGCTGGGTCTGAGGAGCCTCATCTATGCTGGCCCTGTTGGACCAGGACAGCTACATTACTCCACATTTTTCTGATTTCTTTTAGAACATTTTACCTATGTTGTTCTGATTACAGCTCCTTGGCCCTCCAAGCTGCCTGTGTGATATTGATCATCGGAGACAATAAAAAAAGCCTTGGAAACCTCGTCTCTACCAAACCCACCAACGTGTCTGTCAGATGTGAAATGTTTGGCAAAGACCTCTTTAAGTGAAAAGTATTATTAAAATCTCCCAGGAACCTCGACTTTTATCAATGTCAGAAAAAAAGGGTTTTTGGGGGGACAGTGGAGGCTACAGAGCTAAAATCACTGGGGCAGTTTCAAATTATGTACTTTAAAGAAAACTTGATGATAAATCTGTGACTCTCAGCAAGAAGTAGTGTGTTAAACAGCACTGTTGCTGTTAATTTACTCTTTAAAACCTTGTGCACTTAAAGGGAGGAAAATATCCCTGTGATCCAGGGCAGCTGAGTACCAGCCTTACAGAACTCCTTCCCTTCCTTTACATTTAACAGCTTATTCCAGGTTTTGACCATCAATTTCAGCTAATGCTTGGTAAAAGGGACTTGAGTTTGCCGTGTCCGTTCGGGATTTCTGCTTTGGGAAGGGCCAATGCTGCTTCCAGCCTGAAGATGGCAATGGAGAGCTGCCGAACCCAGACCTGGAAAGGGCTGGCAGCCCTTCTGCTGTGGCTTTAGTGGTCTGAATGGGTCTTCTAAATTGATGCCAAAATTATCCCAGAGTAGCTGCTGTAGAGAAACCTCTCCATGACTCCTAAGAGGTATTCCTTTTAAAAGACATCCTTGCAGATGTCTAAGCAAGACATCTTTAACAGCTAAAATGTCAAGAATAATGAGAACAGCTTATTTTACAGTAATAGCAACCATCCCTAGACCTGTTGGTGACAGGACCTGTGTAGACACAGCAGCACACTGGTCCCTGCCCCAAGGAGTTCATCATCTGAGCTCTGCAGGGTTTGGCAGAATGATGTCGGGCAGGGCCAAGCTCCAAGCAGATGATACAGGGAATTAGATTGGGCCAGTGTCTCTCAAAGCTGCTCTGGTGTGGGGCATTGCTCACCACAGCTCATGCAGCATTTGGGGTTTCCACTGCAGCTGAGTGTAGCAGACCAGAGGCAATTTTGGAGGACAGAAACAATGAAACTACCTTTAACTCAAAAAATAGGGAAAAATACATCAGAGAAGAGACAGAGTTTGACTTTGAGTAAAACAAGACCATGAGAATTGAAATGCTCTTAAGGGACATGTGTGCTTTTACACCACTGAAAATTAACCTCGTGGCCTTACTGATAATTTTCTCTTATAGAAACATTTTCCTGTCTCCCCATCTGGAGTTGGGCTCCTCAGACTGATTTCCACATTGCTCTGCTGTGTCTTGCTGCACTGATTGGGGCTGTGTCTAGATGAGTTCTCAGAGTACATATACAAGGTAATCACTAGGAAAAAGCATATTGCTAAATTCTAATCACAACCACGGTGGAAAAACATGCCTGGATAAGAATATTTGGTTTGTGCTACACCCTGTCAGGACCACTAAGAGGCTATTCAATCAGGCAGATGGATGCTGGGTTTGCTAAAGGGGTCCTTCAGTTTGTGCCAGGGAGAAGGAAGGAAGCTGCTGATGCTGGAGATAAATGTCCTTGCTGGTTTTTCTGGCAGCATCCTTGCCCAGGTACTTCCCAGGTTTGGAGACCAGGCTTAGAGATGCAGCTTTTGAAACCTGCACTCAAAGTTCAGCCCCCACCCAGGATCCAGCCTGTTGCATCCCCACCTCCTGCCATTTCTCTTCCCAAAATTTCCTTTCAAACCTTTGTTTCTTCATCCCTCATTGCCCCTTCCAAATATGGGTCTGTGTGTCATGGCAGTGATTGCTGTTAGTGCTTTTTCCCCCATCCCAACTCTCTGGGAATGGAAATTGTGATGGTCCTAAGGCACTTCAAACATGCCAAAAGGCTCTCACACCTCCCCAGGAGTCACTGCTGCATGCAGGGGACATTCAGGCTGTGTGCAAATATACCCAGATGGCACAAGGGAGCAGACACAGAACCAGGATTTCAATTTTCATTTTCAAATTGCATCCAAAAATGCTCTGGCTTTTCATTGGATGGATCCTGTTCATGTGAGTGACACAGGGTTAAAACTGAAGAGCACTGGGGTAAAAAAGAGGTGAGAATCTCTAGAGAATACTGGCTTTACCTCAACACCATCCATTTCCAGTCCTTTTTCTGCAATACCAAGATGATACCAGCCATGAGCTCAACAGGGTTCAAAAAGGGATGCAACCAGGTTTTACAGTAATAACACAGTCCAAGAGAAAACCCCTGAAACAACACAGAGAAACAAGCCTGGCAGGAGTCAGGAAGTGGCTGGTAGAGATTAGCAGATGTTTTCCAGGATCCTGATGCCTCATTACTGCTATGGTGGAGCCATAGGCACATTTCTTCAGAGTATTTGGTGCTTCCCTGTGTCCAAAACAGAGGAACATCCCTGGGTGGAGGCTGCTCTGATCTGGTGAGAGCTCACTGGGGCCATGAGAAGGACAGTGAGAAACATGTTCCCTCTCAGGACACTCCGTTGGTCCCATCACAAGAAGCACAACCTAGTGAATGTAAAATTTGTAGTTTCCCCCCAACGTACAACTTCAGAAAAAACAGTTTTTTAGTAAGGCTGAAGTGATGCTTTTTTGCCTGCATGCCTTAGTGCCACCTCCTGGGTAGAGGGGGAAGTTCTCATTTTGGAAGTGGAACACTTGGTCTGAGCTCCCTTGGCTGTTCAGTCATTAGAATCCCGATTGGCATCAGGATCCCACACTCTGCCTGGTCCTGCTAAAAAGAATTGTCCTCATTGGGATTCATAATGGAGATGTCTGTTCAGGGAAAAGGATGCTTTGGGTTCATCCCTCATCTTCATCTTGAATTTTGAAGTACCATTTTCCATCTTTAATTTTGTCTTTTCTATTTCCCAGAATGGAAGCACTAACTGAACTCTTAATTTATTTCATGCGTCCTTTATGGAAAAATTAATTCCAAATTATCATGGGTTAATCCATTGATGACTTTTTCTACTTCGAGTCTTTCTAGAACTCTCCACAAATTATCTCATTGTACATCAGAGTTGCAAAACATCCTTATTGAATGGCTAAATTAATTTCACAGTGCTGAAAGGCTGAAATATGTCTGTGGTCATTCTGGTCACCACTACAGAGCATCTACTTCACCAAGGAGTGACTGAACCCTTGAATGTGTTTGATGCTGCCTGCACCTTGCATGGGAACAGGCAGAAATCCCACAACAGCTTCCTTGGAAGAGCATGCTTGGGAGGAACTGGTGATTTGTGTTGTAACAGGCACAAATTTTCAGAGGTGTTTTTACAAATGTAATTAGAGGATTAATTTAGCCCAGCAGAACAAAACATTGGTGGTTGGGGTTTCAGTGGTATGATGTGACACTTATAAAAGAGAAGCAGCTGCAGTAAATGCTTGGACACTTTCACTGCTCTGCAAACAGCACTGCCCAGTAATGCCACCACGTCTTTGAAGGCTGCAAGGACATTCAAGGGCTGATCCTCATCACTGAGCAATCAACTTCTCCTCCTGTTTTGGACAAAACTCTTCCCATGGCCACCACCCAGCTCACAATTGTGCAATAAATTATTTAGCATATGCTTAATGTTAACAGAGCAGGAGTTAATGATGCAAATCCACCATCTGATGCAGCCAGGTCAGTGTGCCTTTGGCTCAGCCACCAACCCGAGCAGAAATTATAAGAAAAGAACTTGCCAAGTAACACATTTTGCCAAACTGATTTTTGTCAAGGTATGGTGGTCAAACAACTCTTTTTTATTGGAATAGTTTCAATGGCACTTTCTTGGGCAAATGATGGAGTTCAAAAGAGATGGAGACAAACAGTGAGAAGTGTGAAAGGTTTATTGTGATGGCTTGGCAGTCCAAAACAAAAGCAAGTGCCAGCCACTCCTCCCAATTTCCCTAAAATCAGGTATTTTGCTTTCCAAGGAGACTCAGCTGGCCTCATGCCTGTTTCCATGCAGTTTCTGCAGCAGCTCAGGTGCTGTTGGTGTTTGGGAACAGACTGCTGGGCTTGAATGTGGGACTGAACCTCCATAGAAGTTCATAAACACCAAAAAGTTCTTCACTACCTGTATTTGAGCTTGCTTAGATGAGGAGGGTTTCTTTGGTTTGGTTAAAAGCTACATGAATCATCCAATAGAAAATGAAAGGGGGTGTATTGCTGAGATGTGATGACTCCATTTATGGTGTACAGATCCATCTGATGCTGCTGTAAGATAAAAGTGAGTTTACAGCTATAAATGACTGCAGCTATAAATGACTACATGACGATGACAGGTCCTCTGCATGCACCTGCCTGGCCTGTGCTCAGCTCAGAGCTGAGTTCCAAGTGCTTTGCCTCAGATCTCCTTCTTCTGGAAGGAAACACACAGCCTGCTGTGAGGACCCGAGGGAATGGCCTGAAGTTGTGTCAGGGGAGGTTTAGGTTGTGTATCAGGAAAAGGTTCTTCCCCCAGAGGGTGGCTGGCACTGAACAGGCTCCCCAGGGCAGTGGTCACAGCCCCAGCCTGACAGAGCTCCAGGAGTGTTTGGACAATGCTCTCGGCACAGGGTGGGACTCTTGGGGATGGGGCTGGGCAGGGCCAGGAGCTGGACGGAATGATCCTTTTGGGTCCCTCCCAACTCAGCTTATTCTGTGATCACCTTGAAAGCTGCTCAATGGATTTGCCTCTATCAAATATAAACCATGCTTGTAAAACTGTTAGAATTTTCCACTGATACTACTTTATTTTTATTTTTAAATTACAAACAACGTGTTCTGTAATATGTTTTGATTTTGCCCATATTTTTCAGTTCTCCTTCCATGAGTTCAAAACAAAATATTTTGACCCAGGGTCATACTGACCCACATGTTTTACTTTCCCCTTCATCTCCTTGGTCATTGGACTTTGAAAAAACCTGTCTTTTGGGTGGCCTGAGCCTTTCCTCTACCCTGCAGGTCGTTCTTGGTGCAGTGGACACATCTCAGGTGTTCTGGGTTCATGCGGCCTTTGCAGAACTGAGCATTGCTGCTTTCCCTGTGAACAGTGCTGATATCCAACCAGGCCTATCCCTCTTAGGAGGAGCCACTCTTGCATCAAACTAAGCCTATATAAAATATTTCCCTTAAAAAAAAAACCCATTTGTTAAATGGAAACATGCTGTAATATTTGCAAATAGAGTTCTCATCCTTCCATGGCCAGCTGGAAACATCCAGCTGTATGTGTTACCCGGCAGGAAAATGATATGCCAGAGAAATATGAAAAATAAGTAGATTCAATTTCTCTATGGGATGGATATCAAGGGAAAATATTCTCATGGGTGATGTTTGATGGCTCCTGGGTGAGTTGGTGATAATGAGTCAATTAATTACACAGGAGAGCAGGGCAAAGAGTTCCATCAGGAAGCTCCTTTTCTAATCAACATGTGAGGGTCTTCCAGCCCGGGAGCTGCTCCTTCCTCTGCCCACTGTTCCTGCTTTCCATCACAGCTCACACTGTGAGATTTCACTGTATTTATCCAAGGAATGTGCATATGAAAGACATAAATAATGATGAAAGTGAAAACAAGCGCTTCAGTGTTTCATTTCAATCAAACTGCCTCAAAAGCAGTCTGTGATGGATGTGACATCTTTACAATCATCTACACCCTCTTCAATTCAGCTGTCACAGTAAGCTGCCTTACCTGGAGAGCCAGATCAGCTGTATTTCACTGCAGGTGACAGGAGCTCCCAAAATCCCATTGCCTTTCTCACTGTGGTGCTGGGTTCACACACACTGAAAAGTGCATCCAAAGGCTATTGGCTTCACTAGAAAATTTTCTACTTATTTCAAGAGGCTCAGACTTTGTAAAAAATAAATAAGGAAAAAAAATTAGAAGTAAATTTAATAAAAATCAGAGGGAGGAGACCCCTGATGTGACTCTTTGCAGTCCCACAGCTGAAAGTGCTCCCTTTCCCCATTGCCTCCCCTGCACTGTTTCCAGCAGTGGTCACAGATTCCTGCAATAAAATCAAGAAACCCAATCTTGCTGTTACAAATACCAGCCTGCAGGTTTAAACTCTGCCTTACCCTGGCTTTGTAAGGTGCTGATGCTGAGTTAGTTACATGTTCACGTGATGCTGCTGCCCAGGCTGGTGCTGAGTGCCAGGTGTGACAGAGCAGTAAAGATGGCACAACAACAGAACCCTCAAAAATTGGAGCACTGGCTCAAAACAGAGCCCCAAACCTTTTCACATCCCACTGAGGCTTTTGGAGAAGTGGGAACCTTGAGTGGTGGGAAAAATTGCTTCAAGACCAGCAAAGAAATCAAGAAGTGGTGCAAAGCAGGAGGAGAAGAGCTGAGCAGCAGCTGATGTGCTTGGGGAATTTGGTGCCCTCTGAGCCTGTGCCTGTCCACTGCTGCCTTGAAACCCAGCCAGTGCACATAAAAGAAATGGTAGGTACCCAGTGCTGCTTTGTACCATTTTCCTGTTTGCCTAATACAAAATAAATGGCCTTTTTTTATTCCAAATGGAGCTGTGCAAGCCAGGTGGAGAAATGCCAGCTCTAATGCTTTGGTTTTTCACACAATTCTTTCTGATCCCAATATCGTGTTTGCAGGGAAAACATCCAAGCAACATTTCTGCAATCCTTGGAAGTTATCCAACTCCAGTCATGTCTGGAGGTCACCCTGGTGAGATAGGAACACCATGGGTGCTGTGGCTCTCTGGGGTGGAGAACAAGCTGGAGATGCCCAAGCAGAAGGGAAGGGCTGCAGGGTGTGGGAACCATCCTGGCTGGGAGTGAAGTGTGAGGTGTCAGGTGAGTGCAAGGTTGGGGTGTTTTGTGGTTTCAGGAGCAAGTTGCTCTAGGTTAAAAGAAGTGTGAGAATAGTCTTTGAACTGGAGTCGGGCCTTTTCCTTTCACTGGCACATTTCTATCTTTTGAAGAAGAAGATTGAAAAACAGAGGAACTGGAGAAAAGACAATACTTGGGCTTTTAGAAAATTGTAACCCTCTTTTCCCATTCATTTTTTACCTAATTTGATTATCCACCTTTTTCAGGGCAGAGTCAGCTGTCCTTTTAATCAACACAATCCTAACCACACTAGCAGGGGGGTTTTGGTGAAAACCACCTGAATTTTCAAATAGTTTTGTGGCCAAAACAGTTTTGCATTCTGAATGAAAACTGCATTGAAGGGGACTCTCCCCCTAAAATTTCACCTCTGGGAAGGAAGGGAAAAGTTCATGAGTGTGAGCCCCAAACTCCCAGGCCTGCACTGGTAGGGGAAGACAGACTGGATGGGTTTGGGATGCTCCTGGGCATGGGACTTGCACGACAGGACAGAAATCTGAGGCTGGAGATGAAATTCTCAGCTGAGTCACAGCAGCTCTGCAATGCAGGTGCTTTCCTGCCACTCTGTTCCTCCCTGTTTTGACCACTCTTCTGGAGATGACCAATGGCTGAGTCACCCCTCTTAAAGCTGTTCCTGGATTCACATTTTCCACAGTCACTGCACATCCTGTAATAGATGTTTTCCTATTCAAACACTGTTTGCTGGGGTGTTTTCCTCTCAGAGAAAGCAGCAACCCACTCTTTCGTCCCTTGATCACTCAAAACTTCGACCAATATGAATAATAAATAGTCTTATCTGGGGGGTAGCACTGAAAGCTGTTTTTTTGGGGGGTTGTTTCATTTTGTGTTGGTTTTTTTTTGGTTTTTAAAATTATTTAATGTTTTGTTTCCACATTTAACGAGACCATGGAGAATGGGTTTGAAAGGAATCCTGAAGGCACTTCTATGATGCTAAATCAGAGGGCTGAAGCTGAAGCGCTGGAACAGGGTGGTCCATGGAACTGAATTTGTGCTTAGCTCATGACTCACAAAGACAAAGCTGCTGTAGAGGATTAGTGGCAATTTTTGTGGATGAAAGCCAGATCTGGTTGCCCAGCCTTGTGACCAGGGTTTGGGTTTGAGCATTTTTTTATTTGTACCTCTTTTAGATGTACCTCTGTGTGTGTGTGTGTCTCAGCCTTTTACAGGCTGATTACAGGCACAACTCTGTGTTTGCAGGAAAAACAGCATCCCAAGTGACAGTTCCTCCTAATCAATCCCATCCTGTACCCTGTCACCATCAGCCATTCTTCTCTCACAAATCATTCATTAATTCAAGTTTTTTATCTCCTTTCTTAACACCTAAGCAAGCTCCTGGAAGCTCTCTGCTTTGGGAGCTCAAGTTTTCATAGCTGGCACCTTCTGGCAGCACACCTCACTCTGTACAGTACCTCCAGCCGTGAGCCAACCTCTGCTTATCTTCTGATACTCTCCAGGCATTCACTCAGAGGTGTTTATAAATGATTAACATCCATCTCTTCCAGCCTGTGTCAGACACCACCATCGTGGCGTTTTTCTGGCAGCAGAGACTGCAGAGAGCTGAGAAAGGATGATCACATGTGTGACACGGCATGGGATGGAGCATGTTGAACTGCTGCATTCCCAGATGGGGAGTGGTGAGATCCAGCAGTGCCAGGAACATCCCGGCAGTGCCTGCACTTCACCTCCAGGTCAGCAGTGATTGCTCTGCTAGGCTTGGCCACGCAGCACAGCACGCTGTGACAAGGAGCAGCACTTTTCTGGTGAGGAAAGCTCAGAGATTTAACCAGCTGCACACTAATCTCCACTGGCAGCTGGTGAAATCTGCATTTTCCCTCCCATTCCATGTCCAGGGATGCAGCACCTGGATGCTGCAGGAGCCTCTTACGGGTCACTGGGCACTCTGCAGTTATAAAGCACTTCCTTCAGTGCCATTTATTATGCCAAGGGCAAGATGAAGCTCCAGCTTTCCATATTAAGCATAAAATATTAAACTCAACAGTTTTTGGGTTGTTTTGTGAGGCTGCCACATGTCAGTGGTTTGGTTTAACGCTGAGCTGGGAACTTCAGTGCAGCTCAGACAACTTTATTCTCAGGGTTCTTCTGGCCTTCAGGCCAATTTTTTACTGCACAAGTGCCTGCTCCCAGGTGTGGAGCACTGATGGTCACCGGCACAGGTGTGTTTCACTGCTGGAAGGGTTTTACCTTCTCAGGGTTGTGTTGTACAATTGATAGAATTTGCCACAGCAGCAGCAGTTCACCAGCTGCAGTCTCACAGGGCACAGTGTAAGGACCAATAGGGCCAGGGGTTTCACTGGGCACTTTGGCTCCTGCCACGAGTTTCAAGAACACTTTCAGGACAGGTGAGAGCAGTGTAGGAAGGTTTAAATGTTTGATGCATCTCTACTCAGACTCATGGCTTGCTTCCTCTGGGTATTTCCAAGATGTGATGTGTGCTTCAGCCATTGCCTCTATGGCTGGGAAGAAACCAAAAAAAACCACAAGCAAACAAAAACTCAAAATAAACAAAATATAAATAATGTGTCTAAAATAGATATATTAAATAGATATAGATATAAGGATGTGCCAATTACACAGGCAGACCCCAAGTGCCACAGAGGAGTGGGGTCAGAGAGCTGTAGGTCAGTCCTGCTGTACATTTTCCTGTTGTTTTTATGGACAGCTCTCTGAGTGCCTACAGGAGCCCTGCAGGCTCCAGCAGTTTTTTCCCTATGTTTGTTCATCCCTGGTTGACCACGCTTGGCAGGCACTGTCAGATGAATTTGCTAAAGGATTCCTGCAGGCAAAAAACACCCCAAAGAAACCAAAACTTTTTCTGTTTTTTTTTTCTTTTATTTTTTTTAAGTCATTGAAAATATGTTTTTTGAATGTGGGTCTCTTTCCAAAGAGACCCTGTGACTTTTAGGCCCCTGACTGCACCATAAAGGGATTTAAGTACACAAGTCCAAGTTATGGCTCAGAAATCCATGTGTTCCCTGTGGTTTTGGAAAGTGTTTTTAGGGAGCTGATCATCTGATAAAGAGGATTCTGATTGTTCTCCAGGGATGACGGAATTCCATCTATAATTCACATTTGGGACTGATGACCTTCCAAGCAGGACCTGGCCTTTACCAGAAGCTGGGAACCAGGCTTGTGTAGGGGATGCTCTCCAAACCCTTCTGCTCCTCTCCACCCTGAGCTCCCACCACAATCCAGGGACTGGTGGGGCCAGGAGCTTCCAAAGCACTGGAAAATTGCTGAGTGCAGCAGCAAGGTGCTCCTTGGGAGGATGGCCAGAAATGCTCAAAACATCCATTTTCCAACACCATTATTGTCTTTTAGGCACTTGTCTGCACTTGGGTTTGGTGCCTTCGACCCCGCCATAAGGCAAAGGGAGAATTGGGCGTGTTGGAAATGTGATCCAGATGTAGAGAGAAGAGGGAACAGTTGAACATCTCCATGGGATGATGCTGAGCTCAGCTCTCCCCTGGGAAATCAGGCAGCTCCTCCCATTCTCATAGGCATGAGGAAATTTCTTGTTCTGTTCATTGCCTTTTCCATGTAGCTCAGCCAGGGCTGACTCCTAGTGCTGGGATCTGGTGGTGAGGGCCATGGCTGGGAGGAGATGACACTTGGAGAGTTGTGGAAGAGCATCTGAAAAGTTTACTCTGTCTATTTGTTCACCAAAACCAAGTTTCTAGCTGCTATCAGATAAAAAAAAAAGCATGAAAACATTTGTTTCTCAATTTAGAAATAAAAATTTCTTTGGGTTTTCTATTTCCCAGTGTTCTTGCCAACTTGAAAAAGGTACCAATGGGCCCTCATTTAAAGGGAGACAGGATGGTGAATAACAGGAAACTAAATGCTTAAAAAGGCTTTTTTTACCTAAACACAGAGCTGGAAGGGTAAATTTAAAACCCAAGCACTGAGTTGAAACAGTCTCTGTTTCATGTGTTGGAGCATGAAATGAAAAATATAGATTGCCTCTAACCACAGTTTTTTTATCCCACATTTATTCCTGACAGGAATGAGGGTGAGTCATGGGAGAAGGATGCCACTTCAGAAGGAACAGCCAAGGGTGACACTGTCACTGGTAAAATTATACACAAATTATACGTGGAGAATTGCTGCTTGTTTAATCCTAGACTCAAAGCCAGTCAACACATTTTCTATTTTGGTGGAAATTCACAGGCTCTCCTGGGCCCCCTGGGGTCGTGTATTGGATGGGCATTGGCTCTGCTGCTCGTTCCCCACCTCTGAGGACACACTTCTGCCTCTGCAGTAACATATTTTCATTATTTTATGTTACACCATGAGCCAGTGAAGAGGTGCTGCCAGGTGCCTCCATCTGAAGAGTCTAGAAAATGTGGAAATACAGACATTTTTCTCCTTAAAAAGATATGAGCCTTGAATTTCCATTTATTTTTGTTCTTATAATTTTGATCTTACAGAAAGGCAATTTCACCTGAGATTAATGTATTTTTATGAAATATTGGGTGGGAGATAATTGGGTGTTGCAAAAAGCATTACTGGGACACAGGGAAGCCCCTGGATATTGTAAATATTTAGAGGATCTAGCGCAGGAACCCTATTTTCGCCCTATTAGACTAAAGCATAAATCCCAATTATGGAATGGGGAAGGCGAAGTTAAACATAACGACATAAGAGTCAAATGTAGCTGGTTAGATTGTAGCTGCTACCCTTTTGTGTGTTTTTCTTGTAAGATTTGTAAAGAACCCTGGTGGCTCCACTGCCGGAGGGGGAGGGCCCCTAGGGCGGTTTGTCAACCTTGTTGGGAGGAACAGCGGGAATTAACCACCCGGGTGCTAAGCCAGAGGATCCGCACCCTGGTGGCAAATATATTCCAAGGGAATTAATCCCGAGCTCTGTTGTTACCATCCTAACGAACCCTCTGTCCCGTTTGCAGTAGACATCCTTGAAGTAAAGTGCCGANTGCTTTGTCTTTTCTGTAATAATAAATTGGCTTTGGATCGGCTTCCGTGGCCCATTGTGCTCATTTTATAACAATTCCCATCTTTGGAGATGGTTGTTTTTCACTGTACACAATTTGTTTTCCAACCAAACTAAAAGCATTTTTGTATTTTAGTGGCATTTTTCATTTTCTATCAAAATACATCAGCAGCCCTACATGAAATCAAGTTTCTGAAGACTGCAAATAAGTTTTCCTATCTCTAATAACAAGCATGAAAAACTGGATTTCAGCCTCATCCCACTAATGGCAATGTTTCCTGTATCCTGCTGTCTCAGTGGTGTGGGATTTTGTGTGTTTTGGGTAAGCACAAAACAATAAGAAGACTGAAGATTCATTTTTTTTTATACCAGCACCATCAGTCACCTCTTCCAGACACCCCGTACCTAAATCCCCTCCCAAGACATTGCACAGAGGAGGCTCTGTAACAGATTATTTTATATCTTTCTTTCTTTCTTGGCTCTCTCCAGGCTTTTTTTTTTTTTTTTTACCAGGCTCACTGTAGATTTCAGACCAGTTTGTTTAAAACGTGGATTTATTATTCAAGTGGCAGTGGGTGCTGGCACAGATCAATTACTGCAGCAGCTCCTACATTAACAGAATTGCAGATATTGGCCTTGCAATGCACAGAAGCACGATGCTTGCAGATGAAATGCTGCTTATTTTTAAAATGACAGCATTTCTGTCACAGGAAGCTGGGGAATATGGTCAGTACATAAATCAGCACATTGGGAAAAGGGAATGGAGTTGCAAGGTTCTGCTCCGTGAGCTTCAGTTCTGTGAGTTATGCAACTCAGAAGAGAAGGTTAAAAATGTTCTTGGGCTTCAACTTGTTGTAATGCAGGGGCTGCCAAACTCTGTTGATTGCTGTGTCTCTTAAAAAAAATTAAAGGAGAAATTTAATATGCAAGATTCTCCCTCTAATGCATTTAATTAAAAACTTAATTGGTTTGAGCTAAGTATTTCTGAACTCTGGTAAAGTAAATGAATATGTAAAGCTCCCTTGGGGCCATCATGACAAGCACAAGCCAGAAAAACAGGATTTCCTTTTACCAAAAAATAAAGGCTTTTAACAGTACACCATGTAGCACCAACAGGCAAAAGTCTCACCTGGGCAGTGGTGAGGAATCTGATCTTGCATGGGGATCTTTTCTCTTGCCAGAAAACCTTTTGTTTTCTGTTCCTCATCAACTATTTTTGTATTTTGTTCGGAGTTTTTTGGGGGTGGGTGGGGTTCTATGTGATGTTCTTTGGTCTATTTAATGGAGTAGTATTTCTCAAGGAGCAACCTCAGTGGAAAGCACTAAAATTGCTCTAATTAGAGCAACTTTTTGGCACACCCTGGATGTACATTTAAAAAAAGGGACAAGATACAATACTCTCCATCAATGCTCTGTGAAACATGTACTGTATAATTTTTAAAAAAGTAGAAAACCAAATTATCAGGGAAAATAGCATCTTCATGTGCATATTAATCTTCTGCAATAGTCTATATAAAATCTGATGAATTTACATAAGATCTGATGACCCATCAGAGGCCCTGTTGCTAGGATGATGGGTTTTTTTTTTTCAGAGCTGTGGCTGCCCCAACCCTGGGAGTGTCCAAGGACAGGTTGGATCGGGCTTGGAGCAACCTGGGATGGTGGAAGGTGTCCCTCCCTTCACACATCACCATCACTCTGCAGACTCATCCCCAAGCTGCAGGAAGGTACTTATCCCTCAGAGTTAATGGAGCAGAGAATGTAAAATGCTTTAAATTCAGTCTCACATGAGCAGTGCTCAGATCCTCCCCAGGACGTGCCCATCACTGAGAGCATCCCCCCTGAAACTGGCAGCAGCCTGGTTATACTGCCTGGGAAGTCTTTGCTGTCTGTGGTGATGGCTTCAGGTTGTTTTCCTCATTTCATTCCTGGAATAATGTGGGGTTCAGCCTTCAGAGGCAAAGGACTCTGCTTCAGCCACAGTTTTAATAGACAAGCACTAATTTTTAACTATGAATTTCTGTAAAATGCAGCCACTTCCAGCTCATTGCCCAAAGACTCCTGGAGACCCTCTGCCAGCTGTGATTTCTTTGGGCTGCCTCTCCTGATTTTGGAAGGGGAGAGTTGCACAGGCTGAGCAACCAAAAGCAGAGAGCAAAGCTTTGCTCCAGGTACTGCTCCCAGTCAGACCCACACAGGACAGTGCCTTCCTAGGCAAGGCTGGAGGTCACTCTGACCTTCACCTGCACTTGTGGATGTCCCTGATCTGGGAAATGCCACCTTTGTGGCTATGGATGGTGTCAGATCTAAAGGGGGCGAGTGGCAACTTCATCATAAAGGTCAGAAAAATATAGCTTTGCAAAGAGAAGAAAAAACTGTAAAAAGCAGAGAAAAAAAGTGAAAGCAACTTATAACCTGTGTTCTTGTTTATACCTGGTTCCTTTTCTATATTCAGATTTTACTTCTTTACCTTGATTAAAACTGATTCACTCAAGCTGTTAACATAAATGGCCTGGATACCAATTCTTTGAATCCAACCTGTATTTATCTGGCATAGGTCATATTTATCTAGCACAAATCAGTGTCAAATAAACAAACATAGCCTGTATGAAGCCAGGCATGAAAAACACAACAACCAAAAATGAGTTTTAGTATTACAGAGCAGGCAGTGGAAAGCAGACGGATTATTACTGGGAGAGGAGGGTTTTGGTGGTCCTTAGGAATCAGTCTGACACAGTTATCAACAGAAATACATTTTTGGATTTTGTTCCTAAGCTACTGGCTAGGGACAGCACCTGGTGCACCGTTTTATATTAATTCCTGGGAAAGAATTACTGAATGGGGAGAATGGGGGAAAAGGGGCAAAAAAGCAAAAATGAGCAAGCAGTGAGATGATATAGAGATCTGCTGGGTGGGCATGGCTGTCTGGCAGGGCAATGTGCACACACCCTCACCTCCCACCCCAATTTCTGTTGTCCTCATCAATGACGAGGATTTTCATTCCCTTCCCCACTTTCTTTATGTCTGTTCCTGGAAAAGATGAGGTTTTGATGAGATGGATTTTTGTCATGCCCCTGAAGAGCTGTGTAATCCAGCTCAAAGGAGTTCATCATCAGAGCAGACAAGATATATTTTCCTCTGTTCAACCTCTTCTATATCATAACCCACCAAATGAGTTTCCCTCTCTTCTGCTCTTTCTGAGACCCAGCAGATGCAACTGTGGGGTGGCAGAGGGCACAGCTGGGCACAGCTGGGCACAGCTGGCCATCCCCAGCAGAGGTGCCAGCATGAACACCTAAGCTAAGGTGCCCTTAGCAACCTATCAACATGTGCAGTGATTCTTGCTGCCCCCCCAAACCATTCCATTTTTTCATCTGCCTTCCCTGGCCTTGCTTTTACATTCTATCCCTTCTCTTGCCATCCAGATTTTACAACCAAGTAACATTCACAAATCATGCCAGAAGAAAAATCCTTGGAGAATAACACCTAATTTCCAACACATGCTTCTTTAATCTCCCCGGGGCTTACTTATCTCCGGAGCAAAGCAGCATTTCCAGAGAGTGATTTCCCGTCAGAGAGGAGCAGCATGCTCCTCCTGCTGCCGGTTCAAACACATCCTGGTTTCTGCAAACACCTCCATAGACATTCAGATCAGGTGTGCACTCTCAGCACAACCCTGGCCAATTATCCCACCATTCCTGGTGGAACAGCAAGGCTTTGGCTGCTCTGATCAACTTTCCACCCGTGGAGCTCTGAGGTATTTTGCAGCTTTAGTTAAGCTTAAAAAGACAAGCAGTGAGATGTTTTTTATGTGCAAATGCAGGTTACTTATCTTAGTGAAAGTATAGTGGAAAGGAATATTTTGTTATACAGCTCTAAAGTATTTATTACTGTAATTATGATTTTATATGTAAAATTTTTGATAGGTAAATTAATGGGGGGTGTGGGAGAAGGGAAATCATGTCCTAAAAAAAACCCCAAAACATCTTCCCCTAGATCAGGTTGCACAAAGCCCCATCCAACCTGGCCTGGAGTGCTGCTGGGGATAGGGCAGCCACAATTTGCTGCAAAATAAATGTTTAGTTCAAGCTTCAAGTCTAGTGAATAATTTTTAGATCCTCAAGTGAAAATCCATAATATAATGTGAAATATTAACCTTGCCAGACAACATTTTATTCTTCACCTAATGGATTGTATAAGTAAACAAGTCCTCTCCTGGGTTCAAGATTAAATGCCTGGGAAAAAGAAAAGATTATTAATTTGCTGTACTCTTCAGCATAAGCTACTCTACATCGTGTCTGTATTTATGCCACTCCACTTGCTCTGGGTGGGCAGTGATAAGATTTGAAGGAATACCTATTAAAACTAAAAATAAACCACAGATATACTTGTCAAATGCAAAAAGCACAACACAGCTTTTTGTAGAGAAGAGTACAATTTCCCAAGGCAACATAGGATGGTCTTACATTTAAATAGTCGGAGCACAGTTCTGTTCCTGTCCAAAATCTCCCTGTCTACACAGGCATTTCCTCCTGATTTGTCATTTTTTACTGTGAAACTTCTGCAGAAATCAGGCTTCACTGCCCCATGTCACCCAGCGAGATAAAATCTGTGCTCCAGGCTGTTCATTTCACACATTTCATATATTTCAAACATTTCACAGCTCAGGAGCTGTCCCTGGTCCAGCCACATCAGGAAATGCTGTGCATGTGAATGGTGCTGAGTGCTGTGCTTCAGGAATTAAGCAGGAGGGATGCATTTTCAAACGGAACTGTAAAATTGAAATGAGACTGGCTCTTGTTGGGACAGCTCCTGGCATCAGTGCCATGGAAGTTGAGGAAGAGCATTTAAGAAACCCTGTGTTTCAGAAATTCACTGCCCATCTCACTGTGAAAGGTTGAGTTTCTCCAGAGCTCTCCAGGGTTTCAGAAGTAACTTTGTTTTCTAAAAAAGTTATCTACTTATTAAAGCCTATCTATAGCAGATCCATCATGTCTGGTGTTCTGAGACTGAGACTTGCTCCAATGATCTCATCTTCTGCTCAGCCCAGGGCACCCCTCTGTGGCTCTGCTCTGCCCTGACATGCATAGAATCACAGGACCATAAAGTGGTTTGGGTTGAAAGGGACCTTAAAGATCAGCCAGTTTCAGCCCCCTGCCATGGACAGGGGCACCTTCCACTAAACCAGGCTGCTCAGAGCATCATCCAACCCAGTCTTGAACACTTCCAGGGTTGGGACAGGCACAACCTCTCCAGTAAACCTGTGCCAGGGCCTCACTGCCCTCACAGTAAAGAATTTATTCCTAAAATCTAATCTGACTCTTCCCTCTGTCAGTGTGAAGCCATTTCCTCTTGTCCTGTCACTCCATGTCTTGTCAAAGCTCCCTCTCCAGCTCTCTTGTAGCCCTTTAGGCATGGGAAGATTTAAGGTCTTCCCAGAGCCTTCTCCTCTCCAAGTGAACACCCCAATTCTCCCAGCCTGGCTCCAGAGCAGAGATGCTCCAGCCCTCTGAGCATCTCTGTAGCCTCCTCTGGACTTGCTCCAACAGCTCCATGTCCTGCTGGAGGTGCAGAGTTGGACACAGCTCTGCAGGTGGGGTCCCAAGACCTGGTGTAGCCCCAGGGCACAGAGGAAGAGTTGCTGTAGAACCCAGACGGACCCTGTGGGGTTTGAGAGGGAGTAAAATGCATTTATTGTGTACCCTGGTGAGGGTGTCCAGGGTCCCACCATGATCCACCAGGATCCCACCATGATCCACCAGGGTCCCATCTCCTCACACCACCTGGTCCAGGGCCAGGCTTCCAGGCACCAGCCTTGCTTCTGCACAGGAGGTGGCCATGAAGAGGTATTCCAGAGAGGGATCTCCTTTTATTCTTTAAAACAGAAGGCCCAAATGATAAGTGAATAAAGGGTTTCACAGCCATTTATTTAAAATAAAGGCTCTGTTTCTTCATCTCTTCTGGGCTGTACAAATGTATCAACCTGCAACAGGGATTGCCATTGAAGGCACTGGATTATTTTTAGTGGTTTGTCTCCTGCCATGCCTCCAGCCCACAATAATCCCAGATGTCCAGTGAAATCTTCCTCCCATCTTCTCCCAATTACTCAGCCTAATCCTAGCCAGCCTGTAATCAAGGCAGGCAGCCTTGTGAGACACTAATGTGTTCTGTGATTGTAGTTTGCTTGCCAGCATTTATGACATTTGTGAAGAGTGGTGAGTCATGCGAGACAAATGGTTAGTGCTGTCTCTTTTTTTATGTATGCATATAATTAGATTTTGAAGCACAAGAGAAAAGAGCCCCTGTCCAGCTTGTCAGGAGAACAATAAAAAGGAAAAAGAAAATTTTCTTTGGCAACTTATTTCAGCCTGACAAGTGGTTTCGATGATAAGTTTCTCTCTTTTTTTTCCTCAGAGTTATACAATAATTTCAGCACTGTTGCTAGAAATACTCAACAGAGCCAAGAAACAGGATTGTTGGAAGCAATTAAAATATGGCAGCTATTCAAATAGATTCTGTGTCCTGATACAGCATGTAGGATATCCTGAGTTTTTTGTTCCAGTGGTTTTTTCTTTGGGTGTTTAGTTCTCTCCTCTCTCTCAGGACACTGTTTTGTGTATCAATGGTGTCTTTTCTTCCAAGATCAACAAAAGCCTTTGCAACTTCCCTTGGTAGTCTCTGCAGCAGATCTCTGCTGTCTACTCAGTGGGATTTCTGACTAGATTTATCATTTTCTCCATCCCTCACATCCGACACGGTCTAATAGATAACACACTGAACCAGAGGTTTTGCTTCAGACCGAGACTCTGAGTCATTGTGCAGCTTCTGGCAGGCAGTGAAGGCTTAAAAAATGTCCACTCATTTCTGATGACTCAGCTTGAGCATTTTCATACCTCTTGGGCTTGAATTTTCTCATGGTCTTTGAGAACTCAAAGCACACACCAAGCTCAGTTGTACAGCCCTGCTGCAAGCCCAGCCCAGTCTGGATGCTTAGGAATGGAGGAGCCCATAATTCGAGAGCACTCTGGGGAATGTTACTCACTGGGTTTCAGTTTAAGGGTAAAAACACCAAGGTTCCTTCTGGACAAAGGGTTTCTGTTTGCACAACACGGGGATCTCAGGTGAAAGTGCTGTGGTGTAAACATGGCGAGGAGCGTGGCCATGGTGAAACCCTGACCATCTGATAGCCGGGACATGCCCTGTGCAGGGAAAAACATTTTGCTTAGAAGTGCCATCAAATTTCTGGGGAGATCTCCCACACAAATAAAAGTCATCTGCCCAACAGCTACAGAAAGATAAACAAGCCACTTCAGAGATGTGAGCAAGCAATTCCATGAGAGTACAGAGCAGATGTGTGCACACTGCAGTGCAAGCTATCCAGAGTTCCCAGAGAGTCTCCTGATGTCTGACAGCTGGTCCTTCTGTAAAAATCATTGCTTTCAAGTAAACTCAGGGACAGTTCCCTGCCAGCCTTGGATAGCTCTACCTGAATTACAGGATGTGTCTCTGTTGGGTTATCAGCCCGTGTGAGAGGACAGTAATCTGGCAGTGTCAGATCTATTCTCCCCCTGTGGGATGAAATGCCCAAGGTCTCCCCAAGCAGGATGAAGGTTCAGCTGGGATTGCTCACTCCTGTGTGGAGTGACACCAGAGTGTGGCTGAAATGAATCTGCAAAGAACAACTCAAACATTCAAGAGCATTCAGGTGCTGTTGCTGTTGCAGAGGCTGGGCAGAGCTGGGCCATTTCTCTGCCTGAATGTGCTTTTAGAACTTAAGAACCTCAAACCCTTCTCTAGCTCAAGGGAAAATCCATGACGGAACAAAATTTGGACATGAAACTTTACATACTAACACCAAACTTCACATACCAATTAACTCAGTTCAGTACCTGTGGTTAAGAGGTTGTCAGCAGAGTTCTGGGGACAGTGACCAGAGATCCCTCTGGCCAACACACATGACTGATATGTACCAATGGGAAACTCATGGAGATGACAGAAAAAAAGATTTTGGAACTCATTTTCATCATCAAGCAGCTCCAAAGGGGTCACAGGTGTTCCCCAGCAGTGCAGACCAGCCTTCTGCATTGCCCTGGTCTCTGTCACAGCTGGCCACTGCTTTGTGCCAGAGGTCACATCTGCATCCTAAACACCAGGAAAGACTGGGCTGAATCCACACTTGGCTGGGAGATGCCAGCAGCATTTTAGGGTTTGGGTTTTGTAGATTTAAAGTGTGATTGCTCTTCTTCCTCTCCAAATGGGATTGCTCCAATGACCCAAAATTGCCCTTAAGACAAAAACCACTGAGCATATCCATACAAAATTCCTGGTATGTACAAACACTACCTCTCATGAACCAGTTTAAATTTTGAGGATTGTTTTCGTTTATTTTTTATATTATTCTATAACTATATATCCATCTTACTGCCCTGAATTAATGGTTGTGATGATGATAAATGTCTAATAAACTATCTCAGGCTCCAATAAATCCCATGGATTTCGCCAAGAACATTTTGGGTCTCTCTAATTCCCTTGAGAGTGGGGAGGATCCTGATTTTTCAGCAGTGTGACACAGCCTGCAGTTTAGCTGAGGCACATCCAGAGACATGGAGGTATTTGCAGGCTTAAAAGTGTATCAGCATAAACATTGCTGGAAGCTAGTGGGAATACCTGTACTATTTATTTCCAGAATATAAATTGCAAACTGTTAAGACAAAAAAAAAAAATTAGGAATGTATACCCCCTACATATCCATTGGAAAGAAGAGAGAGCACTATTGGGGTCTGAGGGGCAAGAGGAAGCAGCAGAGAACAGCTGAGCCTGCCACAGACAACAGGAGCAATCTCTCATTTGAGGAGTGATTATGTCAAAGTAGAAAGATTACAAATCCCACCTGAAAAACAAAATAGAAATATGTGGGGCCTGATGAAGGAAGATGGAGAGAGAAATGGTCAGGTAGAATTCATCAAGCACGAGAGGTGCTTGATGCTGCAGCACATCAGGTATTGGAAAAGCATCCTGGAGGAACACAGCAGGGATGGTGTGTCCAAGGAATTCCCCTGCCTGGGCTGTGACTGCAGCACTGCCACAGGGATCAGCAGCCAGAGCAGCCTGGCACAGAGCACATCTCACAGAGCTGCCTCTGGGCCCTGGGGCTGCCACAGGAGGGGTCAGCAAGCACCTGCAGAGGCTTCTGCTCAGAAATCTGTCAGTCAGCAGGCTTAGCAAAGAGTTGTTTAGCAGTCCAGACAGCTGTTTGTGCAGTTTCACACGTGGCTAAATCAAGACAGACAGGAAAGCAAATGCTCCTTTCTTCCTTCTTCTCGTGCTGCTGCCTTAAGAAGGGGCTGGAGAAGAGGCAATGCTATCAGGACAGGCTCCCCCTCAAGAGGCAAAGGAAAACACCAGAACTGCCACTCCTATGGCCCTATTTGCCCAATGCCATGTGATTTACAGGCCTTTTTTATCCATTATTCTCTGTGCATTTTGTAAATCTCTGTGCATGGTGGGGTTATCATCTGCCACGGCAGCATCTCCACTGCTGAGCCATGAGGTCTAAAACCCACCAAGTGTGTTTGTATCCTTCTACTTGGCACCACAACACATTGATCTGAGCTCCTTCCCTCCTTCCCAAGGGATTTAACAATGCCTTCCAAGTGGCTACCAAGTGTAAAAGAAGCTTCAAACCATTCCTGAGTGTTCCAGCCTCTGCACCACCTTATTTGCCAGTTTTAGGAGCTGTACCTCGGTGTCTGCATAAACAGCTCTACTGCTTTTCAAATTTTTTAAGATCAAGCTGCTTTTGATATGCAAAATGCTCTGAAATGAACATTTCCTATTACTCTCCTTGTTGTAAAGGTCAGAAAGCTAAATAAATTCCATTTAACCTCATTGCTGCCTTTCCAGGTTGCATTAAAATAGAATGTAAAACCAGAACCCCAGCAACCATGAGATGACATCCCAGGAATCTGTGCTTTAAAATATCCTTTAATTTCCAATAAATGTCAAAATTTGGCATGTTTTTATTTTGTTTTGGTGGTTTGTGATATGCTGACAGGTGAATTGATCACAGATTACATTAATATGAGTGACTGACACAGCATTTGCAGCACTCTGTCCAGACCACCTCTTTTTGCTGTTATCTCCCTCCTTTGTCATTTCTTTTGAGATCGGTGCTTTGGAGGAGCTGCAGGCCTCTGCTATTATCCTCTACTCCATAAAAACTCAATTACTGGAGTCTGACAGCCTGCCTGGAATCCAGGAGGACAAAGAAGAGCCCAGCCAAAGGAAAGCCAGGGCCCAGCTGTGCAACCCTCTGGTACCAAGACAGGGGCACAGCCCCCTCCCACCCCCCAGGAATGGGCAATTAATGCTAATTAGGGAAAGAGGCAGCTTCCTTTGGGATTTTTGGACTATTTTTGTCCTATGAATTCAAGGGAAATAGAGGAGGAGGAGGGGGTTTTGGCAAGGCCAGGTGCTGGGTAGATACAACCCCATTATCAATCCAGGCTGGGGGGTGAACAGAGCAAGACCAGCCCTGACAAAAAGGTTTGGGAGTCCTTGTCCGGGGCAGGGGGATTGGAACTACCTGACCTTGAAATGTCCATTCTGAGATTCAATGAGAAGTATGTTTTAGGAAGGTTCTGTCAAAAAAACCCCCCACCATAAACTAGATACTATTAAAAACCATGAGTTTTTTCTTGTTTCTGCAATTTGATGTATTTCTTATGCTTTTACTATATTAATACAAAATACAGTTTATATAAAGTGTATAATTTAATTCTATTTTTTGATGTTTGATTGTCAGCAAATGGAGAAATAAAAGAGCTCAGTACAAGCTTTTAAATAAAACTTCTACCCCTTTGCTTATCTTCCCTGGTCAGATGCTCCTGTTTGGCTTAGTGGCATTAATGGAGTGAGGAAGGAGATCAGAAAGTGGCTTCGAGAGTTCAGCTTGCAAAGAGGCTGGTGAACCTTTTCCTCAGGTGTGAAGATTGCTGGTTTTGATCAGAAACAAAATATTTTGCTCAAATTTCAAGTTTTATTAAAACTTTTTAAAATTAAATGTAGATTAGAAGACAACTTTAAACACAATAATTTAAAATATTTAAATCAAAGTTATCAAGGCTGATTTTTTCAGAAACACATGGAAGTTTATGTTGACTGAAGTAATGGAAGCAATATAAATTCACAGAAAACTGTGAATTCACACATTGCTTATTTCTGCCGCTTTATAGAAAATATTTTGTTCTTATTAAAGGAAAATACAGGGATGAGGTTGTGTTTGGCTGTGACATAATTTCTTTCTCTCTTTCTCTCTTACTTTCTGTTGCTCTTTCTTTCTTCTTTCTCTTTTGCTCTTTCTTTCTCTCTCTTTTATCCTTCCTTCCTTTTCTTCCTTCCATTCCTGGAGTGGAAAATCCATAATTTAAAGTAGATTTTATTATGTTCAAAGGGCAGTCCGCTGTTTCTGAAGCAATAAATATGACACAGAATGATCCAAACATGCTCTTCCATCACAGTTTGATTGTTAATGTCAAAGGCAAACCTGAAACCTGAGGGGCCAATTGCCAGCCAGGGGCAGAGCTATTCCAGGGAGAGGACAGTAAATCTGAGTTTCTTTACTTTCCACCAACCCTGATCAAGAGATTTCCTCTCCACACCCATTGAAAAAATTCTCCAGTGTAATTTTTGGCGGTGGGTGAAGCTAGACATCAAAACCTTTGCGACAATCTTTGGAAAACAGAGGGAAAAGGAGACCAACATGCTGACAGCAATTCAGTGCTATGAGCTGGTGCCTTTGGGCGTGATTTGGGGGTTGTTTTAGGACAGGAGCTATGGCCGAGGGTTACACACACTCATCCTTGTGCGTGACATTCACCCCAGCACTCAAAGAACCAGATTTTTACCCTTCTTCTTGCCGTGCTCATTTTCTGCTGGCTGAGTGGCTCCCCGAGAGGTGCCGGTCACTCCCTGAGCCCGGACCTGCAGCTGGGGAGAGGATTTCTCCTTTCCAGGCACCAGTTCAGCCAGGTTCTCCCACCGACCTGCCTAAAGAACCCACTCCCCAATTTCCAAAATCCATCCCATCCCTGTATCCCATCCCATCCCATCCCATCCCATCCCATCCCATCCCATCCCATCCCATCCCATCCCATCCCATCCCATCCCTGTATCCCATCCCACCCCCCCCAGACCCCGGGACAAGGCACAGAGGGGCTGGGCAGGTGATATCCCGCCAAACTCGTGCCACAGGTTCCTCTTCCAGCCCGGGATTTTTCAGATTTTTCGGTGTAGTTTATGAACAAAACACCCTGTTTGGCCACAGGCGAGCCAAACCCACGGAACGCCTCTTATTTTTTATTGTTGTTTTCATGCATCAGGTCGCCGTGTGCCTGTAGCTGCCGGGGGGGAGTGGGAAGGGCTGGTTTGGGAGCAGGAGGAAAGAAAGCATCGTTCGTACGCGGAGCCCCGTACCCCGGAGGGAAGGAAAGGTTTCCCGGCTGGAGCGGGGAGGAGCGGGGGAGAGAGGAGGCGGCTCCTCCGCCTGCCTCGGTGAGTGCTGCCGGAGGAATCCCCATTCCCATCCTCATCCTCATCCTCATCCTCATCCTCATCCTCATCCCCATCCCCGGGCAGATCCTGACACCCCATCCCCGGGCAGGGCTCCCCCCGGGCACGGCTGCCACTGCTGTTCCCCGCTCCGGGTGGGACCCCCTCTATCGCGGGCTCCCCCGAGGCACGTCCTGAACCCTCATCCCGAAGGACACCCCCTTTAAGCACTGTCTGCCGCTCGGGAACGGGTCTCCTCTCTTCTTCCCCGCCTCTTCGGGCAGGACCCCCAGCCTACCTGGGCTTGGGGTTTTGCTGCCCTGGGGGTTGGCGCTTTTGTCCCCAGAGGTTTGGCGGGTTTGACCCCAGGAAGGGTGGATTTGGCACCCCGGGGCTGTGGATCTGACCGCGGGGGTAATGTCTTTGTACTCAAGGGTTTGGTGCTTTTGCACCCCAAGGTTTGTGGTTTTCTTGCACTCCAGGGGTTGGGAGTTTTGCTCCCCAGAGGGCGAGGGTTTTGCCTCCCCAGGGTTTGGGCTTTGGCACCCCGGCTCATTTCCTAACCAGTGAACGCCGAGTTTCATTGCGCGGTTTAACTTCGCCTTGAGTTTCACTGCTGAGCTGTCGCTCCGGTCTCTCCTCTCTCCCCAGAGCAGGCAGCGGCTGCTGGAGACTTTCTGTGGCTGTGGAGGAGTCTGCCGGGGCTGATCCCACACCGCTGTGCCGGCTGTGGATGAGGATTCTGTGTCCTGCTTCAGGCAGGCAGGCTGGGAGCATCTCCGAGAGTAGGGATCCGCGCTCCCCGGTACCCCCTGGTACCCCCTGGTACCCCCTGGTACCCTCGGTACCCTGGAGCTGGGGGAGCAGCAGGCTCCGGGCTCAGGGACACCGCCGAGCTGCTCCTGCCATCAGTTTCCAAGGTAAGATATCGTATTTTACCGTGCTCCCAGCCCCGGCGCTCTCAGAGACGCTGTAGGAGTCGTTCTGTGCTGGTTTGGGGGTGGAAAGAAGCCCTGAGAAATGCTGTTCTTCCAAGGGGAAAGTTGGATAGAGGCAGAGAGAAAGAAGGAAAGTCAGTGCAAGGCTCACCCTCTGCGGGACCTCCTCGAGTGTGTGCTGTGCTGGTGGGAGCATCCCCAGGCATTCATTGTCCCCCTCCTTCATCACCACCCACAGCCTTGCACAGCTCAGCAAACTGCTCACACTGTTCAGCAATCACTGAGCTGCTGTAGTTTTCTCACGGGGAGGAGAAGGGAAAGGTGTGTCAGGTCCCGGGGCAGGTGTTGTTCCCTGCTGGTTTGTACCTGATTCAGCAGAGCAGCACAGCCTGGCAGCAAATGTATGCCCAGTAATATATTTCCAGTTTTGATCATTCCTCTAGGATTTTAAGTGCAGTCAGCCTTGAGATTGCAGAGTTTTTTTCCCGCTCCCTTGCCATCAAAATATGCCTTTTACTGATGAAATGAACCTTTAGCTTGGGATTTGTCTGCTGAATAAATTAGTTCCAACTTTCTGGATATTAAAGAGGAACACAGATGGTGGAGTTGCTTTGCTCAGGCAGCCTCAGAGCAGAATTCAACCCATCAGCTTTTTGAAAGGAAGTAAAACTATAGTATCCAAATAGGAATAGGACAAAAACCCCTAAGGCATCTGAGATCCCCAGGAAACCTGGGAAGATGCCACATCATGATACAACTGGGCATTTATCCCTTTGGTTTAAGAGGGCTCTTACAGGAAGACTGAAAGACTGATGTTGTAGAAATACTCTGGGCTATCTCAGCAGTGTAAACACATGGGCTGCTGCATCTCACAGGAGTATTTAGAAGTTCCAATATCTTAAGATGAGGAAGTGCATCCGTGGGAAAGATGGCATATCCTGCTTTGTCCCAATAATTTCCACAGAGAGGGTAAGGTGGGATCATCCCCTGCTTTCCTGTGTTAACAATTCTCCAGGTGGTTTGAGAGTACTTTGGATAAGGGTTGGCTCCTTAGTCAAAAGTGAAAGGATCCAGACATCCACCCCAGGCTGCTTGGCTGTGACAGGGACTGTGGATGAGCTTCCAGGGAACTCTGCCTGGGATTCTTAAAAGGGATGAGGAGCAGCAGGGTCCTGTTGTCTATACCCTAAATTACAGTTCAAGGTTCAGACATGAAGTTTCGAGAATCCATCATCCCTTGTTTTTATTGTTGGAGTAATGGATGTCAAAAAAAGCCTTATTTCCAGCTCCTCAGCCTTTGTGTTGATAAAAAGAAAAAAAATATGACAAAAGAGTTTTTCTCTAGTGTTTTGTGAGTGTGGGCACATCTGCCTGCTGGTTTTGTGCACTGTCATACTCCTGAGTGTACCCTGCATTAAGGAGCCTGCTGTGAGTTTTTCCATTTGAGAAGACCTTTTAACCCAGGCTGGTGGATGAGACGGTACTTGAGGAGCACCGAGAACTTACAAAAAGGAATTCTAATAACTGTGTTCTAATTCTGCTCAAAGTTTGAGAGTGGTGTGTGCTCACAGAGCAGTGTGAGTAATGATCTGCTTTAATTAGAGTAGTTCTAAAGCTGATACAAACTTAATGACTGTGTGGGAACAGTCATTCTTTGCAGGAAGGTGTGACTTCAAAACCTTCTTGTCTCAGTGTTACATCTAAAAAAACCCAAATAATTAATCCAGAATTCTCACCTATCATTCTCATCTACAATGAACAAAAATTTGACAGTGATTTTTCAAAATCTGAAGATAGGATGTTTTGAACTTTAAAATTCAGCTTTCCTTTTTTAAAATTTTTTTTAAAAAAACATTGATTTTTCATCAAACCTGATTTGCAGCTAATGCTGCATGCTCTCCTGGGAGAACCTGGGATTCACTGGGTAGTACTCAAGTGTTTAAACTGGTTAGGGGTCAACGGAAGGTGGGGTCAGAGGGCAGTTTCTAGACCTTGTAGAGGTACCAGAGGTGTGAGGACACCAGCAGGTGTGGGAGGTGAGATGGAAGGTGGCTGTGGAGCAGGGAATGGCCCTTGCAGAGGTGGGTTCTGGAGCCTGGCTCCCATGTGGCCACGCTCTGTGTCCCCGTGGTTTTCCCAGCTGCTGTCCCTGAGCTGTCTGTGTGGAACATGCTGGGAGGAGAACAGCCTGAACAATTCTTTCTGCCAGGAAACGTGGCTGCATTGAAATCCAACTGTTCCACAGGAGCTCATCCAGTCTGATGACATCCTCCGTGGAGCTGTTAGGAAGAATGACACAGATTGTCCTCTTTCCTGTCAATTATGGGAGAACTGGAGACTGGAGTTTTAATTTTATTTTTATGGCGTGTTACCAGGATGTGGAATGTTGTCCCAGGAACATTTTCATTAGGACTGAGGTACTTAAGACACCCTGCAGACTTAGCAGTGCTGGCCCAGGGGGCTGCATGAGATGATGTCCAAAAAACCTTCTTTTTCTCAGTGCTGGAGGAGCAGGAGAGCTTCAGGTATCAGTCAGTGACTCCCAACTCCAGTGAGGAAGAGCTTTCCTTCTTTATTTTTTTTCCTAGACAGCTTGAGTCTTCTCTTAATTTTGTTTTTCATTTTTTTATGTTTAACTCAAAAGAAAGGAAACCACTAAATCCAGCAAATAAACAGAAGTCGTGGGATGGAGCTGAGGATTTTGAAGGATGAGTAGGTGCATGAACACACGATTACATGCAAGGACAAGGTCACTATTGCTTTCAGAAAATGCAGCCCAGCTTCACAGTTGTACAGGAATGCTTGGAAGAAGTCAGCAGGTGGAAAAGAAACACCTGGGTGGTGTAGGCTGCTTGGAATTCTGAAAGGTTTTCAATACACTCCCTCATGGTGGGGGCTTTTAGGGAAATGTAATAGCCCTGAGTTAAGGAGGAAGCTCCCTGTGTGAAAAAGTACTTGTCTGCAAGGAGACATGCAGGAGGGGGAAGTGCAGGGTGAGTTACAGAGAGGTCAGTGATGCTCTTTATTGGGATAGAGGTTGGGATATGTGGGGTTCTAGAATCTGCATCTGGGAAAATCGTGAATCATGAAGTGGTGATATTTACAGGCAAAATAAAGTTTAACCAGGGCATGGAGGAAAATGTCTGACTTAATGAAGTGGAAAAAAGATTTTATGAGACTCATTGAGCATTACAGTGGAAGAAAGAATTCAACTGTGAAGTGATGGGGTTTCGAAAAGATGGAGAGAACTTAATTTCCTAATTTCATGCTATTTTCCCATCTAAGGCAGTGGACTCTGAGCTCTGGAACAAGACCTTTGGATGGCCATGGCCCAGTGCAAAGGTCAAAATTACTCAAAAATCACTCAAAAATCACTCAAATCAGCAAATCATGTCAGGGATGGTGGTGAAAGGGAGCAGGACAGAACAGAGATCATGCCCTTAGGTAAATCCACAGAGCATTTACCTCTTGGGAATTGTTTGGAGTTTTGGTCCTTCTCAGGGGCTCAGAAGAGCAGGAGAGGTGGGCAGAGGTTGAAGAGCCCACCAGTGGCACTGAGGGAGCAGATGGGACTGGGTTGTGTGCTGTCTCTTCCAAGGCAAGGACCAGAGGCACCGAATGCAGCTGGCTGGTGACAGGCTCAGAACAAGCAAAAAGAGGAGTTTCACTGCAGGGTACAGACCTGAGCTGTGGAAGGTGTTATAGCAGGTCATGGATGCTAAAAGTTTGCTGGGCAAGAGGGGAAGCAGGACAATTTTGTCATTCAGAAATCATTGAAACCATCTTAAAAGGTAATTCTGGATCATAGGATGCAGAAAGGCCAAAGAGATGTTTGGAACATTTTGCTGCCTTGTTCTTACACTCCTCCTCAGACAAAGTTTGGCCCCTGTGAGATGAGGCAAGTTGGGCTGTAGGGATGTTATCCAGGCCCACCCTCACACTGCACGCAGTAGAATGCCCTGACAATGTGGGATTGACCTCAGAGTCTTGTGGAAGGAGATCCCAGTCACAAGAGAAGTGATGATATTTAAATATAACAATTTGTCATTGGGAAATATTTGTATAATACTCTTTTCCCCACAAATTTCCCCTTCATCTACACCAGTGAGCTTTGAGCTGCTGGAGTTTTTGCAGGGCATCATTCCCACCTTCCCACCTACCTGTGACATCACTTGGTCAAAATCTGGGAACTGAGCTGTGGACACAAGCATGTGGATTTCCTCAATGGAAAAATCCCCAGTTAAGGACTTGGGAGCATCACCTCCCAAAGTGACGAGGAGCATCACCTCCCAAGGGCACAGAGGGAACATGAGCCCGGGGTCAGGGCTGCACCTGAGACACCTCAATTTTGTGATCTTCCAACCCAAACCATTCTGTGATTCCATGGTTCTGCTCCCTGTGTAGCTACTGGCAGCCCTGCTTGGCCATTCACACTGCAGGATGGAGCTGCCCACTGTGGTAATAAAAAACCTCTAAACTTCAGTCTGAAAAAGCACCAGGACAACCCAGGGCACAGCATGGACTGAACAGTGGGGTTATGGAGGCAGCCAGCCTGGGCAAGCAGCCCCAGCTGCTCTGGGGGTGGCAAAGATGATGATGAGAATGCAGAAACACAGAATGGTTTAGGTTGGAAAGGACCTTAAAGATCATCTAGTTCCAGCCCCCACATTGTGTGGAGTTAGCATGCTGTTCAGTGGGATTTAGCCCAGCTGCTTTAATTTTTGGTTTCATTTATTTTCTTTTCCTCTCTCAGCTCTCAGTACATTTCTATTTTTTTTTTTCTGGTCTCATGCTTCATCTGATGATGCATTTTCATTCACGGGAGGGCTTTTAATTGCCGTGAAGGACTTCAGTCAATGCTGCACATTTATCTGCACCCTCAGGATTTCAGACACTTCAATGGGCTGCTAACCACAGGACAGTGCTGGCACAGGCACAGCAGGGTGTGTGGATTTTTCCTGGAGCAAATGAAGTGTAAATATCATTTCCATCCTCCCTTTCACACACCCACAAATCGTCATTAAGGTAATTCTGGTTCTCCCCTTTTATCTCGTCCAGATTTTAACAGTGGGAAGATGCTGATGGACAGGAATGAAACCTGGCTCTCTAATTTCTCCTCTGCTGCCTCCTCCTTTGCAAGGGGAGGGGTTGGGCTCCAGGAGGTGCTCATCGGGCTCATCCTCACCCTCATTGATGTGGTCACCCTGCTGGGAAACACCATCGTGTTCCTGTGCCCCGTGGTGGAGAAGAGGCTACGCACTGTCACCTACATGTTCATCATGTCCTTGGCCACGGCAGACTTCCTCGTGGCCTGTCTGGTGATGCCCTTCAGGTGAGGAGTGTCCCTGGGGTGGGAGCAGAGCAGGATAAATGTCCTTTCTCCTAGCTCTGCATCTGCTCATGGAGCAAGGGATTCACCTGCTGGGCTCAGGGCTGGGCTCTCCCAGGGGCTGGACCACGGCTTGGTTGCTCTGTGTGCTTCCCTGGCTCTGCTCTGTGTTATGGATCCCCTCATAATGCATGAGGACACATTTCCCAAGAGTATTTTTCCTGTTGGTCACACAGGGATTCTGGCTGCTGATCGGAACTTGGTTTCCAGCTTTGCATGTGGAGCTGCAGCCGTTGAGCCCTCTCTTCCAGGACTAGCCCTGTGTATGGAATGTAAGGAATTTACTCAGTGTAAGCAGAGTAATTTAGGCTTCCTCTATACTTCATGGAGGAGGAGGCACTTCAGAGGGCAGATGTCCCTGCATGAGGTTTATATTTATGGGAGCTTCACCACCTGGCTCAAACAATGAAACAAAACCAGAAAGCAGCTGGCTTGTGATCCTGTCCTGCAAAGCAGCCATAAGTTTGTGTAAACCAGGGAACTGCACCCTGTTTCGAGCTCATGGGGCAATATGAGGAAGCTGAAATCTTTTCATGTTCTATGCTTCAGTTCTCATGGGGTTGCCCATTCTTTTGAATTTGGCACTGAAAAATATTGTCCCAATGATCAATTACAAAGTGAATTAAAAGTTCATGGTATCAGGTGAAGAAAAGCAGTCAATTATATTCTTTTAAAAAATATTACTGCTAACTTAAATTCTATGCTTGATGAATTTTAAGTTCAGGTTCTGAAATTATCATAGAACCATAGACTGGTTTGGGTTAGCAGGGACCTTTAGGGGTCATCCAGTCCAACCCCTGCACTGGGCAGGGACGTGGGCAACTAAACCAGGTTGTTCAGAGCCCCATCCAACCTGGTTTTGAGCACTTTTCGGGATGGGGCCACAGCATCTCTGGGCAGCCTTACTCTAAAAAATGTCTTCCTCCTATCTACTTTGAATCTACTTTTAGTGATGTCTTACTTAAACAATGAAAATTACAAAGGGGAGCGAAGATCAGAGCACGGTTGGTGCTTTGTGCCCTCCTGGATGTCCTGGTGCTGCCTGGTGGGAAGATCTGCCAGCTCCTGGTGGGCCACGTGCTGAAGAATGGACCCTGCTGGCTCCATCAGTGCTGTCCAGCCCTGCCAACACAGTGGCTGCTGTTTCACACTTTCCCACTGCTTTGGCTTCACATCTATGCTGCTCTTTTGGATTTCAGTTTGCCCCTCAGTTGGCAGGTTATTACGTGCCAAAGGGAAGGAAAAGAAATAATCTCAGGAGGCAGTTTGGCTCAGGAAAGTGTGGCAGAAGTGAAAAACAAATTTGTCACTTGGTGTCTTAATTTCGTAAGAGTAAGGCTTTTGTTTTGTTCCTGGCTTGGCTGGTTTGCAGGAGTGGTTCAGCTGAGTTGTCTGAGTACTCCAGCCAGTCTGTCATTTCCAGGCTGGAAATATTTCCAGCTATTCTTTTCCTCTGCAAGCAGAAGGGCAAGGCAGGGGTGACTTCATTGTGTGGTTTTCTTGGCTTTTACTACTCCTTCTTATCCAGCATCATTTCCAAGCTGCAGAGACTTTGTACCTCAGAGAAGAGGGGTCAGGTATCCATTGCCCCATGCTGTAGGGAATGTCTGCAGGTCAGGTGCATCCCACCACATGTGTGCAGGTGAGAATTGGGGACCTGCTCACTTGGGATCTGTGTGCAAGGGGGTCCCAACAGCAGCACATCTCCTTCTGGGAGGCCAGGGCACACCACAGGCTCTGCAGCATCTCTGGGGATAAGGAGGGCTCTGAGGAATGGCAAAACAGCACCCAGGTCCAGTACTGAGCCCGTGCTCCAATTCCAATGCCTCATTTCCCCTCTGTAAAAGAGCCATGAAACCTTCCCATGTGTGTGCTGTGGGATCCTCCATGGTGTGAGGACAGGTTCTGCTGTAGTTTGCTTGGGTTTTTGCATGGAATCCCACATAACGAAGAGCTGCAGAGGGCTGGGACCCACCTACAGCAGTTGCTGTGCTCTGGAACAACCTTCACAAGTCGATTTAGTGAACTGATGCTGATGAGATGTCGATCAGGCATTGTTTTCTGACATCAGGTTGAATCTTTCTCCCTTTCTGGATGCCTGCAGCTCAGCAGCCCTGATCTCACTGTATTTAAGCAGCAAGCTGGGAAGTTACAGGATAATTAAAGCTCTGCAGGACTGGGGAGTTACTCATCAAATCCACTCACAATGGTGATTTTAGCAGCACCTCGGGAGTTGCAGAAAGCTGGAGAAAGAAAGGAGAAGCAAATGACATCTCACTGAATGCTATAGAAACAGGCATCAGCCTTCCTACAGCTGCCATATGCTCCTTCCTGTGCTGCTCACTTCTCACAGGCCCCTCTTGACGCTGTTAGAAATATTTTTGGTACTATATCTGCTTTTTGCTGGTGTGTTTACCTTGCTGAGGCATTTATGAGCCACATAATGTACAAGCTGCATGGGCTTCCTCCTAGTATATTGTTGTTTTGTATTTTTTCTAACCAAGTGTGGAAATTCTTTCCGGTTTTGAAGCATTCAATCGGATGTGAAGTGAGTTTCTCTTGGCGGTGTCCCATGCCCCAGGAACTGGGGAGAAATCATAAAAGACTGTGCTGTGTCAGGCACTGGGAAAATGCTGTAATAAACAAAGATGTGCAGGTGTAAATTTGGGGAGCTTTGTGGGGCAAAGCACGTCTCTCAAGGCACTTAAGCTGCAAGAAGCATAGGTTTGCTCTTGTTCAGTCATGCTCCAGCTGTGGGGTGCTCCTTTATTGGGTTGTGCTTTGAGGGTGAATTCCTGCTGTCTGAGCCATGTGCCCATCTTTAGTACCTGTGTGATAAAATACAGCATTACCTCAGCACAGTCATAAAGAAATAGTCACAGAATGGTTTGGGTTGGAAGGAACCTTAGAGATCCTCTTGTTCTAGCCCTGGGCAGGAACACCTCCCACTAGACCAGGTTGCTCAGAGCATCACCTGATAGCTGCACCATCTTATTAGTGGCACCACAAATCAGTGGCTTCTTTTTTCTTCTGCCTTCACTCAGAGTAAGGATTGAAACTCAAGAGATGGATTTTCTTGTTTGGACTTGGTTGTTTATTAATTCTTGTCTAAAGTACAGAGAGTTCTTCAGCACCTCTAGCTAACAAGCTAAAAGCGAGAAGATGGAGCTATATCTAGCTAGTTACAAGGCTGACTATCCAATTAAAAACTAACATCTATATTATTTATACTTTTGACCAAAAACCGAACACCTGTGACCTGCACTGTGGTACCTTGTAACCAATTAAAAAAGTACCACCTAAAACCAAGAAAAAGAAGGAGCAAGAAGGAAGAAGAGCCACTCCCAAGAACCTCCATCTTGTCCCATTAACTCTTACTATATTCTAAAACCAAATTCCAAACCCTTCACCATGTGAAATCACACACTTCTATTCAAACTACACACCAGTGATTCTAACTCTATCACTCAAATTTGGAAGCCTTCTCCAAGGCCTCAAGTCAAAAGCAGTGTTCTTTTGAGGGTCAGTGTAGAAAGCACAGAAAGTTCAAAACTCCCAGGCTTCAGAGTTCCAACACTCACCCAGCCTGGCCTTATACACCTCCAGGACTGCACAAACAGCCCTTCCAGCTCTGATTTCCACCTGTTTCCTCTCTCAGCATCATTTACGAGGTGACAGGGATGTGGCTGTTCGGGAAGCTGTTCTGCAAAGTCTGGATCTCCTTCGATGTCATGTTCTGCACCGCATCCATTGTCACGCTGTGCTTCATCAGCCTGGACAGGTACTGCTCCGTGGTCACCCCCTACCACTACTCCAGAAGGATGTCCCGTGGCAGGTGAGTGCAGCTGCTCCTCATTTTGGGTCCCTCCAGGGTGCCACTTGATCTGAGGCTGAATGAGCTGTTGACAGGTGCTGCCCAGAAGCAGAGTGATGTGGTTAAAGGAATTTTCATCATTTAAAACTGCAGAAAATGCCGAGTGTGGTGCAGGAGAGGACAAGGAGGATGCAGCTGAGGGGGTTGGATGGTGTTCCTGGGAGAATATTTTTTGAGCTAAGGCAGGGTTGCAAAAGGACTAGAAACCAGTGATATGGGCTGAGTTGGACCAACAGGTTTTTCCCTGTGCTGTCATTTCAGACATTTCATAGAATCACAGAATCACAGAATCACAGAAAGGCTTGGGTTGGAAGAGACTTTAAAGGTTATCTCATTCCATTCCCCTGCTGTGAGTAGGGACACCTTCCACTAGACCAGGTTGCTCAAGCCTTGGCCTTAAACACTTTCAGAGATGGGGAAGGACTTTGAAATACTTCTAAGGACCAGGTGAAAGGAAACCCAGAAGGATGCATGTAGCAGTAGTCTTCCCTCTCTTAAACTCACCGTCTTTTCTGAAGTGATATTCAGGGAAAACAGGGAGAGTTTCAGAGCTCCCATGAGGGTTTAATGTGAAAGGCTGAAATGAGGACTGCAGGGTGGGGAAAGTCATCAGAGGGTGGACAGAGAGGACACTGCAACAGCGGGGTTCAGGCTCTTCTGGGCATGTTTTTCCGACTGTCACTCTTGCTGTGTGTGATTTGTGGATCACAGGCAAAGAGAGGAGGGTGCTGTGTGGACCCCCTTGCAGATTCTGTCATCTGGTGTCCATCAGCTCCATCCCCATCAGGCCTCAGAGGGTGAGATAATGACCAGATACTAAAGCTGAAAGCAAAAAAATCTGCATGCTGTTTCGAATACTAACAAACATCTGTAAAACCTTTCCTCATCTTCTCTCAGTCAGCTTTGAGTACTCCTTAAGCTGACCCCAATTCTGTCAACTACAGACCAATTACCCAATTGTTAGAGAGATGCACGTCTGGACTTGTTATACTCCAGCTTTTTCCCTTCTCCACGCCCTGCTGGACTGCTCAGCAGCGATATCCCACACAGGTTACCATGGGGATTGAATCGTACTGGATGTTCTCAACTCAAAATTACTCAGGCCCTCTCTCCCCTCCGCATCTCTTTCCTTTTGCAGATGCATCGCGATGACCTGCACGGTCTGGGTATATTCCTCCCTCATTTCCTTCCTCCCCGTCATGCAAGGCTGGAATGAGATCCCCGGCGTGGACTTTGATGCAGGCAGAGAATGCATCTTTGTCACCAACTGGGTTTTTGCCATCGTGGCTTCTGCCCTGGCATTTTTCCTCCCCTTTGTGGTCATGTGCAGCATGTACTTCTTCATCTACCGAGCCTCCCGCCTCAAGGCCACCCGCATCATGTCCCAGACGCTGGAGATCCACTACCACCCCAACAGCAAGCGGCAGAACCACCTGCAGCTGGAGAACAAGGCCACGAGGACCATCAGCATCATCATCTCGGTGTTTGTGCTGTGCTGGCTGCCCTACTTCGTGCTGAACGTTTGGCTGGCAGCCAGAGGCACCGACTCCACCAGCACGGTGCTGCTCGGCACCTTCAAGATCATCACCTGGCTGGGCTACTGCAACTCCACCATCAACCCCCTGCTCTACGCCTTCCTCAACAGGGACTTCCAGCACGCCCTCAAGAAGCTGCTCATCTGCAGGCGCAGGTCTCAGGTGGATGTTGGGGAGGACATGGTTTCCATAGCCACGTTTTCCAAGACTGCTCCAGACCTGGAATACAGTGTGACGGTGCCCAACGGCGCCCCGAAGGGCAAGCCCAAGTCATAGGGATTCAGGATCAGTCACTGGAGGTGGTGATATAGAAAGTGCTGGAGCACATCGCAATGGAAAAACAAAGGGTAGGAAAATAGGGGAAGGAGGGGCTGGAATATTACAGCTGGGGACAATACAACAAAGATATAATTCTTCACCTTCCACAGTTTCAGTAACAAGGAACTCGGATATTTTAGGGGCAATTTGTTATAGTAATGGAGCTAATTCATTCCTGGATAATTATTTTTTCTAATGAGCATTTCCTAAGACTAATTTTACCTTCATGCTGGGTAAAAAAAACAAACCACTATGATATAACGTGACCTTACATTTGTGCACATCCGGGTGATCCATGTCAGGTGGGACAGTGTTTCTTGTCAAGCCCCTGCAGCTTCTCATATCGAAGTTTCATTACAGATTTGACCAGTTTTAGTAACTCCACGTGTGCCAGTCTGTGTATGGGAATTAGAGGAGAGATGTTGCCAAAGAACAGAGCTCACTTCCTAAAGAGGCACCACTCTGCAGCCTGGGCTTAGCTTGGGGCTCAGCTCACTGGCATCTGCAAGATCTGGATATTCAGAGCTTTCTGTGGCTTTCTGTGAATTATCTGTGGATTTCCTTGTTAATTCTGGAAGGGGACATTCCATGTGGCAGGCCCCAGGAGATGACAAAGACTTGCTGTAACACCAGGAGCACCACGGTTTCAAAGCTACAGGTGGCTGACACCATCCGAAGATGGGATGTGAATAGGAATTATTACTTATGTGTACACTGTGGTATCTACCACACAGACAAAAAAAATCATGATAAATGGAAATTATTATTTTTACTACTCCCAAGTCTTGTCTGGACTTCCAACAGCACTGGCTCCCTGCAGGAAAGCCACAAGTGCCTCACTGAAGGATTACTCTGCAAAGGTAGCAAAAGGCAGTAGGACGTGCCTGGAACAGCTGAGATACTGAAGATGCCAGCACAAGGGTCAGGAGTTCTCTCTCAAGAGCCTGGTAGAAAAAAACAGCCCTAACCTGAGCTCCAACAGTGGTTCTCCTGTGAAAGGATTCTCCATGGAGAAGGTGAGGTGCCCCAGACCCTACAACTCCAGCAACAACATGGCAGTGGTAAGTAACTACACCTTATTCTGGAGGAAGCATCCTGTGGGCACAAAGGTGGACAGGGCAGGAATCCTGCTGCTGTCACTCATGTCATTTTGATAAAACAGGACAAGGAATGGGGTTTAAATCCAAGAGCTATGGGAGAGGAAGGGAGCTGAGGGATAAGCAACATCCTGTGAAAGAAAGGGACAGGATACTGATTCTGCACAGCACAGCAGAACCCCAGGCCAAAGCCCCTTTTGCAGGGCTATGAGCTCACAGCTATGGCAGTTTGGGTGTTTTTCCACAAAACAGCTGGCAGGAAAGCACACATCACTCAGAGGAAAACTTCTCAGCATAGAGGAGAGCCTTTCTCTGTCAAACCCTGGAGCAGTAAGAGACAAAGACTGGGACAACACACTCCAGTGCACTTAGAGAAGCAAAGACTGATCAGGCAGCTCAGAGCTGAGCCTGGCCAGATGCTTTTGTGGCTGGGCAGGGACCCCACAGGGGAGGACTCATCCATGCCTTGGAGGGCAAGTGTAACATCCCAGAATATGCAGACACACCTGGTGTGAACACACAGGCTAGTTCTGATACTGAAATGCTGCAGGGCCCTTATAATAGGCAGCCACCCACATACAGATATCCAGCAAGTAAAAATACCTTATTCCTCATTTCCTGTGCTCCACCTGTAATCACTGAGCTGGCAGGGAAGGCAAAGAGGCTCCACATGTGGCCATTTCACTGTGCTGCTGTAGCTGATGCAAACAGGGACATCCAAGGGAAGGGGACAAACTTAACTCCCCTGCTTTAACCCAGCTAAACACAAATTCTGTTCCTGATCAGATATTCACTGCAGAATTCTGGTTTCACCTGGACAAGACAGTATCTAGGAGAGTTATCCAAGAGGACATGGAAGACAATCATTGTAATCTACTTCTGCCTTATCATAAAGCTGCAGGGTGTCAGCTAGTTTAATTGCTGGTCACAGTGTCACACCACAGTACAGTAATCCCCAGAAGGATTTGAATCCAGTATCCTTTCAGGAAACTGATCTCAGAGACTTTAACAAATTTAAGTCTGTAAAGCAAAAAAATACAATTGTACAAGAACAGTTCTAACAGCATAAGAATTATCCCTTCTCCCCTCTGTGGTGGGCGATTTTCTCCATAATCCACCCAGTTTAGAGCTCAATTCCCTTCTTTCTCCAGATCCTAGCTCACTTGCAAGCAGCACATTCAGTTTTGCGTCATCACACACGCTGTGGCCAGTGTGAGACAGGGAAGCAAAGGAAGTTTCAGGAATGCAGAGCCCATCCTGTTCCCACTGCACAGGGCTGCCATCTGCAGCACACACGGATGCAGGCTTCCAACAGAAGCAACTACTATTTTGTCTTATAAATAAAAAAAGTTTATTAAATCATTTAGACTTGAAAGAAGTCACAATAATCAATGCACTCAACAATTACAGCAAGTGCATCCTGTACACCACCAACCCAAATGGATTGATTCTGTATTTTATAAATAAAAATTAACATATTTACAGTGAGAAAAAAAAGCATGGCATTAGGCAGTTAAATTAGCAGATTACACAAATGCCTACCAGTTGATTTTTTTTAAAAAAGTACAAATCTACAAGATTACATACGACACGTTTGACTTCATTAGGTTTAAATTTTTAGAATCACAATTTTGTACATAATTTTGACTATGGCTCTTCCAACCACTGCCTATAAAACCCCCCATTTAATGGCAAAAAGCTCCTTTTCCTTCTCTACAGCTTCATCCGTACAAGATTCATTCCCTAAGATCTACTGTAGTGCAGAAATATGAAATGATTTCCTCTAATGACAGTGACAATATGTACAACTGTGGTACTTTTTTGCTTTAAAAATAGTGCAGATTCCCAGTTTACCCAGGGAGAAAAATGGAGCCAAAGTTCATTTCAAAATCATCTTCATTTCACCAAAGAGCAAGTGACCCGGATAGACACTCACTAGGCTTAGAGACTGTAATTTGCTCTATAAAAATACAGTATTTTAATTCTATTTACATGTTACAGATCTCTCATTCACCCAGCAAGCTGACATTTACAAGCTTCAAAAAAACCCAAGAAACCCCGCAAAAAAGGATAATGTAGCACAACATTGGCAAGCACAGCAGCTGGACCCATCCGCTTAGGAGAGCAAAGGTAAGGAAAATGGAATGTGAAAGGTTTGGTTACTGGCTTTCCTTGGCTGTCAAAGTAAACCAAAATCTGTCCAACATGTCTTATACATTAAACATGGCAAAAAAAACCTGAAGTAAACTATTCCCAAGATAAACATTCTGCATCATAGGATCCTTCTCTGCTGAACAATCCTTGTGAAACCTGCTGAGTGGAAGAAGTGATCCTGAGGATAGTTATTTGCTTGGTTGTCTGGAATGTTTATTTCCTGATAGACTCATTGTCCGTGACCTCTGTCTGAGCACGGGTTTGGGTGGGAGCTCCAAGTCTTCAAAGACAGGATTTTCAATGATTGCTGCAGCCTCTGGTCGTTCAGTGGGACTTGGAGAGAGCATGTCCTTCACCATGGTGTACTGAAAGAAAACACAACACATATTACATGAACCAATCCATAAACTCTTCCTCATTTAATGTCCTGGCCTCAGCTGTGGCTGTATGAACAAGTGGAAAATACCCTCAGCTGAGTTATTTGGGTGTTAGTGCTTTGGCTCAGTAATTAGAAGTGCACTAAATATTTTAATATGTATCACTGTGCATCTGTTAAAGGGTCTTTACTGTCAAGGACTGAAAACAATTTGGCAATCCAAATTGGACTCGAGATTTAATAGAGTTATAAAAAACTTAATGTTATTTCCAATCAAAATTAAATATATGATACATAATTTATAAGTAATTTTAAAATTCATGTTTACATATTTAGCCACACTGAATTTTTCTCGTGGCAAATTAGAATTTTTTCTTTAAATATACAAGTAGTTTGAATATTTGTTTCAAATTTCATCAGAATTAGTGTCGTGCTCCAGCTGAGCACAGCATAGCCCTTTCTCCCAGGCAGCCTTCAGCTGTAAAGCAGGAAGGGCTGGCCTCACTTGGCCACTGGTCTGAAGCTACTCTGAACACCTGAGAGAACCTCAGCTTTTTACTGGGGAGGTTTTGTGCATTACCCCATCTTTGCCTGCAACCCCATCACTTTACAGACCTGACTAATGAGAACACAGTACAATTTGCTCATGTGATTTCCTCTTGGGAGGTCCAGTTCTGGAGAGGATCCCATGCAGCCATGATGCTGCCTACAGCCTCTCCTCTACCTGTCTGAAACTCTGCACTTTCTCTTTGGGAATATGGATTTGTTGCAGGAAATCATGACAGGATGGATGTGAAATGAATGACTGTAAGTGACAAAGGGAAGTCAGGTAAAAACGCATTCCTGGAGGAAAACTGTGACAGAAGTGTCATAGTGCCCATTATTGCAATGTTATAGCTTTGAAATGTAGAGCACTGGGATAGAGAAATGCATCTTAACATCACGAAAGCAACCTGGTTTCTCCATTTTTACCTGCAAAGCAATGGGAAAGCAAAGAAAAAAAAAACTACTATAATTAATGAAAAAGCTGTAATTAATAGCATCAGCTGTACCTACCTCTTGTGCATATTTCTGAGTGAACAATGGTGGAAAGTTCAAATTTCTAACATCACTTAAGGTCTGTAAAAAAATGAAGAGTTACACGTAAATTTTCCAAAATACAACTCTTCAGCAGTATTACCCTGTCCTTCAAAAATATGCAAATTATGCAAAGAAATCAGCCTGCTGGAAAGAAAACCCGTTGTTTTAAAGTCTTGCTTTAGTGGTTAAAAATCACAATGTAGTTGAACAGATGAGTTGCTGTTTCTCTAGATATTGAGCCTACAACAGGAAATGTGCTGTAAGAACTGTGATCTCTTCAATTTTATACATAAGCTTGCACTTTCTCACTTCAGCTGAACAAAATCAATAAATCTGTGCACCACCCATAACCCCCAAGATGGCCTACACCAGTATTAAGACACATGAAATTACTATCTCTGCATTACCAATGAAAGCACCAGTCTTTGTTAACATTTAGGAGGAATGAGAAGATTTATCAGTTTGGAAAGCAGTTGTCTTGGGTATTTCTGTGTTTCTTCCATACAAAGGCCACTGGCTCCATCTAGTGACAGTATTTTTCCCATGTTCAGCCAGAAGCACGGTATTTTTTAGCACTTCAATTGTTTTGGAAGGATCTCCTTTTACAAAAATTTAAGAATAAAATACAAGAGTTCTAAAGTTAAATCAAAATTAATTTCACTATTACTTCATTAGAAGTATAAAGTGACCAGTTAATAGTGATGGGCAACAGCCAAGCTCCTGTTCAAGAGAACTGAGTTTGATGACATTAAAATGCTTCAGAAAGCTTTTCTCCTTTTCTGTCAGTCCAGCCTGCATTTAGTGATCTGGTTTCCAGCCTTTCATTTCAAAATAAATTGCACTGCTTGCAGCTTGAGACAGAGGCAGCTCTCACGCTCCACCTCTGGGGATTTTTCCAGCCAGCTGTCACAAATTACTAGAATTTGCTGGGTTACTTGGTCAGGCAGAGTATGTTTTGCTTCAGCAAGCAGTGCTAATGCTTGTCTGATGCCAATGAAAACCTCAGTGTAACAACTCAGAAATAACTACTGAAGTAGCCAAACTCCAGAACTTGGCAATGAAAGCGCAGAGGTTTCTTTTCAGTAAAAAGAGTGAAATGACAGGGAAAATCCTGGAAAGTCAGGGCACTCTTTTAACACTGTCTTGAAGTAAAAAATTTGAATTAGATGGAATTCAGGTTTCATTCTGATTGCTTGCTTTGCTTCTATTCTTAGGAGAGAAACTGGAAGGGCAAAGCCTGTAGTCACCGCTTCAAGAGATCTGAAAATCCAGGATGGCTCTTTCCTCAGTATTTTGTTTCAGTAAAACTGATTTAGAGAAACTGAAACTGGTTTCAATGCCAGAGGTTCAAATGAAACACCAGTTCCTCCTCTAGACTATACTCTTTGTGCCATTAAAAGCCAGAGCATTTTAATCAAGAGAATGCAAGAGATGAAGCACTTGGTTAGGCTGTTGTTCAAGTTGTTTCTTACCTCTCTGCTAAACCCACTCCATCTTCACCAGAAAATGTAACACCTTCAAGCACATTTAAATGATAAATACAAGTTCTAATGACTCTTTCCTTTCCTGGTTGTCAGAGAGGAGAGACCTGTCTGGCTGTAGCTCCTGTTCTCCATGAACTTGCTCCTGAGCAAGGTGGATCTCACATTTTAACAGCAAGAGAGAGCTGTAATGCACCATCAAATATCCCAAATTCACATCTGGTGCAATGAATGTCATCAGTTATGGGAAGATTGTGCTTGAAGCTGAGCAAGACTCATAGCTACGACTCACTATAGGAGAAGGAACAGCCATTTTTCACCAGGTGCTCTGGGTGGAAAAGCACTGCAGATGCAAATGAAGGAAGAAATAATCAAAATGCACAGCATGGCTCCAATTCTTGAATGAAAACCAAGCTGGTAGTCTTAAAGTCACAAGCTGCTTCAGTTGTATTTGTTGCTTGAGTTCTTGGATATCGTAGTTCAATAGTTTCTCTTACTTGGCTTGACAACAGAGGAGCTTTGTTAAGAAATTAAAGCCTCAATTCAATTGCACACATTAGGAAGACTGCAGTTTATTTTCAGTGATTCAGGGGGTCTGTACAAGGCTGATAAAGAAGTTCTGCTCCTAGCTGCAAGGCTTTTCTCCAAAGAAAACAGGACAGAAACCTTCTGCCAATGTTTCACCAAGCAAACATCTGTTTTAAACAAATGCTCAAACTGCAGATAACCCAACACCATACATACCTTGACCCTCTCCATCTGTGTGCTGAAGGGGTAGAGCAGCTCAAAGAGAATCAGTCCCAGAGAAAAGATATCCACCTTGTGCGAGTAGGTGTTGCCACAGATCTGAGAAAGCAAAATCAGGGTCAGGGCAATCAAGCTACTCACTGCATGCAATTATCTACGAAGCAAACAACACCCTTGCAAGTCTGCCTGTGAAGTCACCAGCCCTGTGCAGAGCTGAAAGCTGCAGCACAGGAATGTTGGCAAACTTCAGCAATGAGCACCAGGGAGCGAGGTCCTGATCCTCAGCTCGTCTGTGCTGCAAAGCAAAATGTTTCACCTTACTTAAACCTTTTGCACAGGAGTGTCTCCTCCCTCAATTAAGTGGAAATTTTATAGTTACCTCCCTATACTGCATTAAAAGCAAGAAAAATGAATGCATCCAGTCTGAATAATTAGTCACTATTTTTGCTATAATAAGTATATATATTTAAATATTCATTCTGGAATTCAATTTAGCTCAAAACTCTTATTTTGATGAAAAAGAATTTAAGTGACTTGATTGCAATGGTTTCTAGGTGTGCCTGATGATTTTAGAGCTCCCAAAAATTCAGGGCTCTTCTGGGCACTGCTGAATACAGCTTTGGAGAAGAGAGCACAAACCTGTTCTGGGCTCATGTAGAGTTTGGTCCCTACTTGTCCTGTGTGCCTGGCATAAGCTGGCATCGGGGTCAGAACTGATTCCTCCTCCTCATCTTGGTCCATAGCAGTCACCAGTCCAAAATCCCCAACCTTTACTATGTCATCCATTGTGAAAAATATATTGGAAGGCTGAGAAAACAAAAAAGTGAAAAGAAAAGAAAAAGTAAGTGACAAACAAATACCTGTGTTCCAGTACTAACTCAGTAGCTGTTAGGGTTAAAAACACTCATTGAACTGCTGAAGGATAGCAGCTAAGAACTGTAACTATTCAGGAAAAAGGAATTACTCCTGCATTAACCACTGTCTCTTCCTGAATCTCAGACTGCTCATTTCTTGTCATTCAGCAGAGATTTACCAGCAGCACACAGGTCTGCTGAGGAACATACACAGAGTCAACACTGCTGGAAACAGCACAGGTAAGTTATCCAGCATCCATCACATGACACTTTCACACCACATGCTGCAGTTCCATCTCCTGGGCTTTTGTATTTTAATCCCTAAGTGCTAAAGTCATTTGCTTTATTATTAACCAGCACATAGCACATCATCTTAGTGTTAAATTATAGACACAATGGGAACAAGGTCTGCTTTCCAGTGTAACTGTGCAGTTTAACATGGGAACAGCTGTTTGCATGACAGAATTAAAAGTTTAATTTTGATAGAAGCTTAAGAACCTTGCAATTCATAAAGGCAGCAACAATGATGAACTGCCTTGACTCTCCTTTAGCTTGTTTGCCACACACCACCATCCTTGGCTTAGCCTCCTGATCAAAGAGAGTGGAACAGAGATGTCCCTTGGCCAGTGGTGCACATCCCAGACAGGTTTTCAAGACATCTGCTTCCTGGCTGATAGAACAGCACCAACCAAAAGAATGATTATTCCCTTGAAATATAACCACTCCAGCTGGGTTACAAATACAGACACAGACTTCTGGGGGAAGAACAGACTGATCCTGCAAGGGGAAGGAAGCAGCAGGATGCTGAACAGGGCCAAGCTGTGAAGAGGCAGATGGTGCTGGGCAAGCTGTTCTCAGAGCTCCTGGATCCTCGAGGCTGGGAGAACATGGTCCATGTTTTGCTGACATAAGCCTTGCAACAGGAGCAGGCAGACAGATAGAAGGCAGTATTTCTCCACAAGAAAAAGCACCACAAAACTGACCTATTTCAAAGTCCAACTGACTTCCCCAGTTAAAGACAAACCCACTGTGTGCATGGGAAACAAGACAGAGAAAATGCTTCTTTTTTTTTAGGCAATGGCCAGCTCTGAAGGAAGCACTAGAGAAACAGCTCCACAGTGCCCACATTCTGCCTCTGAAACTGCCTTCTGAGCCAGGTCTTATCTCCCACTGTATTTCCCTGTAATGAATATCGAGCCCTTTGGAGCTGCAGAGCATTCAGGGCACAAAAGCCACTGGCCTGTAAACCCACAGCATTTCCAGGCTCTGGCTGAAGCATTTACAGAGCACCCTCTCCTCAGTGGACACCCACATGGTCAAAAGTCTTGATATCAAAATCTTAATGCTCAAGGAACAAACATCTCCATTAGGAATTTGGATCCCATTGCCTTGATCTCCATTCTCTTCTAATAAACATATAAATCAGGATTTGTCTTGCTTCCTGGGGAAAAACTTGCCATAACACAAAGTTTATTTCAATACTTCTCTGGCTAGATACAGACTGTCTCTGAGCAGGCTGGAACATAGTTTCTACAAATAAGGGGAATGGACTCTCTGCTATTGCAAAATATCAGCAAAAATAAAGCATCAAGAACACATTTGGGAGAAGAAAAAGCCTAAGGAAGAAGCACACAGTTTTGATTTAAATCATCAGAAGAGTACAATCAAAAATAACTATTCTCTAGTTTAGTTATCTTGCCACCTGCACAAAGAAATTTCTCTCCATATTCTTCAGTCAGAATAAGAATTCTCGTTTTTTCACAGACATGAATAAGCTTCTCACACATCTGGAATACTCTGTTTAATTCAATTAATGCTGCAAAATGTATCCAAGACTGTTCTTGCAGTTCTGTGAAACTGATAATTTCTTTTGAGCTGCCAAGCATGACTGACAGCTTATCCTAGGAATAACAGTAAATTCACTTGACAGACAGACTTTTGTTTCTGCCCTTCATTTTCTTCAAAAGAATTTGAACTCTGACCTCTTTGCTTACCCACATAAATTCCTGCCATCTTGTCATTATAGTGTCTCTGATTAACAGAAGCCTAATTAATGCATTTTTAATGTGCACTGGTAATTTAAATATTTAGATTACTTCTTGGATCTTTTAATATGCCCACATAGGAATTTATTTTCACACAGATCTACCAGCTTTTGTTGGTGCCAATGGGAGCAAGAGCTGGCCTTTGCTATCACTGAGCTCTGCCTGTAGTCAATCCAGAGCAACTCTGCAGATTATTCACTTGCTAGTGCTGGCACCCACTCAGGGCTGCATGACCAATTTCTTGGACAAATTACAAAACTAGATGAGATCTCTTCCTAGGAGCTTCTGAAAAGTATAGAAAATAATTAAATAAACTGGCTGTTGTTTTGACCAAATTAACACATAACAGACAAATAAACTTTGGGATCCAAGAATAACATCTATACAAGCATAGAAAGTTTCCTGAAGGAGGAAGCTGTTCATCCAGGGAGACTGTTTCCAAGTTGGTTATACCAAGTAAACAAAATTAAAACTCTTGTTCAAAGTGCTGCCAGAACTGAACTTTTAAGATGTTCCAACAAAACACTCCACACCTGCTGATTAAGACCAATACAGTTTGAAGTGAAGATCTACATAAGGTTTACTGAACAGTGAGCTCAGTGCAGACTGCAGAGGGCTACAACTGACAGTATTGTTAAGGAAGGTTATTAATTAACATGTCTAGCAACATATTAGTACAGGGATTTAATTACTTTTATGGTCAGTTTCTCAAGCACTAAAGATTTGTCAGATAACTGGTTCAAGGTAATTGCCTAACGCTGATGGGAAAAGAAAATACTTGGAAGGGCTCACGAGCTTTTCTAACTCTGACATATCCTTTGAGGATTATTGAATCTGAACCTCCTTTTACTGACACATCTGAGATGGCATTTTTTAGCTTTTGCTTCTGCTGATACCAAATTACCATCTGAGAAGCCACAATTTCAGGAACTACTCCACTGAAGTAGTGTATTAATGCGTCCTCAAACAAGCAAAGAGAAACAGAACTGTCCACACTTGGCAAAAGGGATCAATTTCTCAGAGCTTGGCCTAATAAAACTAACTTTAGCTGGGCTCTTCAGTTAAATTTGTTTACTTGGTAACATATACTGACACTTCCAGTGCTTTAAGTTGCAGCAAAATTAGGCACTAGCATAGGAAGCTCATGAGTAAAATGAAAGAAAAGGTACAAGTTACTCCTGACTTCAGTTACACTGAACACCGGAGGTGCAAACCACCCTTCCCAGTCCTCACTGTCTGGATGCTATGAGACATTAAGAACACTGTGAATCCTTCAGAAAACTTCATTGTGATCGCTGGCATTGCCTCACAGTTCCACTCAAGGACAGTTTATGTTTCAATCCCAGAGCAGTAACACTTAATTTTTACTTTCTCTAACCAAGAGTAACACTGCTCCTTTTAGGCTGTGTTGCTATAGAAAGAAGGAAAATACCAGAATTAGAACCACAGAATTAATTCAGCTTGGAAAATACTTTTAAGATCAAGTCCAATTGCAAGCTTCACATTGCCAATTATCAGCTTCACTTGAAATAGTAGAACAGGATCCAAAATAGCTTTGTCACACAGTTCAGCACTGAATAACCCTACAAAGAACACAAATTAAAAATACCATAGGACAAATGCCACTGATCTGTGCCAGGTACAAGAAATCTTGCTGTAAGAAGGACTTTAATTGCAGTGACAAGCGATGAATGTTTATTTCCTGGAGCACTGCACCTTCAGATTATTGTACAGACATTAATTCAGCTTTTTTAACACCCATGCTAAGGTCACTGAGAGGAGTCAGCTATTTTGGCAGGATTTGTCTCCAGTGCCACATTCCTCCCACATATAGCAACCTATGGATACAAACCTTGAGATCCCTGTGCATTAATCCTTTGCTATGCAGAAAGTCAACAGCTTCAGCAATCTGCAGAAAGATCTGCAGACACTCTGTCCTTTCCCTCTCCTCTATGGTGCATCTTCTGCTCATCCAGTCTTTAAGGTTCTCTTTCCTGCAGAGCTGCATCTGGATGTACAGGTACACCTTTGGAGAGGTGGGTTTGACTTTTTCTGCAGTGTTTTTAGAAAGGTCCAGGCTTAAACTTGTTGGCCTTGGAGGAGAAACAGAGAGGGGACTTCCTGAAGCAGATTTCTTGTTATCAGATTCCTTTGTACTTTTCCCTTTATCCTCAGAAGGACTCTCATTATGTGAAACATCAACTTTATCTTCCTTACTAGAGGCATTTCCACAGCCAGAATCCTCAAACACGATAGAGGAGGAGGTCCCTTCCTTCAGATGTACAACAGGAACAGCTGAAGAACAAATTTCCAAGGAGTGTCCCAGCTCATTACTGTTGATAGTACCATCTTCTACATCACAGCCTGTAAGGACACTGTCCTGAAGGTTTAACAGTGGATCTTCTGAGTGCTGCAAGTCCCTGCTGTCTGTGTCAGAAAACTCCAGAGGGGAAAACTGGCTTCCAGATGAATCTGACTGACCACAGGGTATCCCCACAGACCTCACCCTCTCTGCTGAAGTTGCAGTAACTTCAATGTGCTCCTTTGCTGAAAATGGCTCTGTTGTGATCTTAAATGATGGGACATCCATCGGGCTGGGAGAACTGAGTGGCCAATCAGTGCTGGAAGACGAAGGTGAGAGATCAACACCAGAGAAATAGAGTCCAATCATTCCACTAGAAATGCACTTCCAAAAGCCCAGATTTTAACAACTGCTACCCCTGATACCTGTGTCATACCACAACAAAGAATGACTACCAAGTGTGGGAATCACAAATAACCAGGATTTAGCATCTGTGTCTTAGCAAGGATAATGTTTTCTCATTGAGACAAAAGTGTTGATAAAGGAATATTTAACAAGCTCTACTGCCTGGATTCCTAATGTGCAATCAGGCTTATCTTCAGTTTGAAAAAATCCACCCCTTTGGAACATGCACTGCAAGGACTATTTAAAGTGCCTTGGAAGAATTACAGCTGTGAAATGTTAATTTGATGCCTGAAATATAAAGGTTGCTGTATTCTAAAAATTGTGAGGCATGTTAAGATGTTATTATGAAACCACCCAGCAGTCTTGTATTAGGCCTCATTCTATAAATACCAACATACACCCACTTTTTCCTTCTCTTCACATTCTCTAACTCCTTTATCTAATTTTCCATTTTTAACCTACTTCTACCAAGCTTCACAAATCGTCAGTCTGATTATCCCTCACATATTTCTGCTGAAATAAATTCACTGAATTCTTAGAGTACTGTATCAGGTCCATCTAACTCAAGACAATAAAGACGAAGAAAGCAGTAGAAAGGATCAATGACGGCAGAGATGCCAAAGTTTGAAACTGAATCACAGCAGCAATGCTCCAACCTTCCAATCACTGCAAGATTCAGTTACACAAGTTCAGTTAAGAACCATGTGATGTTTCCTGAGCTGAAAGAAGAACCTTAACACAAGAGAGGACCCAGAAATCAAGAACTTTATGTAGAAGGGTGATATATTTTTACCTGTTCAATTGAAAAGTTAGCAGGCTAAGTTAACAACCATCTCTCTCCTAGGTAGTCTCTCCATCATCCTGGATCCTCTACCAGTTTTCTAGTTCTCTTGACATGCAATCTCAAACTCAATTGTTAAAAAGAGCCCCATGAGTTACCTTTCATCTTTCAACCACTGCTCATCCATCTTTTCCTGCCATCTCTCAGGGGGAGCTTCCAGCCAGGCATTGAAATACCGAACAATCCCTGGATGCTCGAGCTTAGCCAAAGCTTTGACTTCCCTCATCACCTTCTCACGAGCCAGCTCCCTGCGGTTTGGGGTGAGGAGAAAAAAAGACACAGTCACAAAAAGCAACAGCACAGCACAAAAATTTCTGCAAAGGAATTTAATCAAAGCTGCCCCAGTATACACCAGACCAATAGCATTGCTTTTCACATCAAAACAAAAATATGTCTTAAATGCCCCAGAGTTACTCTTTTAGTTTAGAAGTGTGGAGGAGCAGAATGTGCTTGTAATGGCTCAATATTTAGTCTTCCCTTTTCACATAATTACAGGCAGCAAAAAAAAAAGAAGAAAAAGTTCATGTTCCTCTCAACTGTTCTCAAGGACAGAAAAAAATACTTTGAACAGCAATATTCTACCGGGATGTAGAAGACACTGACACAAAAGACAGACAGCAATACCTTAGTATTTGTTTTTAGTTAGCAGTAGGTAAGGAGGTTGCATAAGGACTATTTCTGTTCTGTGGACAGGAAAGCAGGCAGCCTCCTGTCTTACTGAAGGAATTTATTTCTCTCTGAAAGACTGTAACTGGATCAAATAAAGTCTGATGGTTTTAATTAATAGCTTTGAATATGCTTGGAAAATAATTTAGGCTACCTTAAATCTCTGAACAAAACCTTTACTCTTAAATAGTCATGCTTATTTACCACATTCAAAAAAATAGTAATTCTAGATTTCATAGCTTTACCCCCTCCCTCTTGCTGTTCTAACTTGAGATTTCCAGAAGCAGTGTCTCCCATCTCCCACTAAAAGGAACTGCTGCAAGCTCTGGGTAGGGTAATTCAGCAGCATGGCTTGATCACCTATGACTGAGAGAAAAGGTAGGGGCTGTGGGACCAGAAAATGAAACAAATGGGCAAATGGAATCAAAAAAGTAGGTGAGGGAGAGAGAAAAAAAAGAGGACGTGAAGTAGGAAGGGTAAGGAGAGGAAGGAGAAAAGCACATTAACAGCACTACAATAACTGGTCCTGTTAGCAAAGGCTCCATTCATTAAGGAAATCCCCATGGAGCAGCATCCTCACAAAGGAATCTGCTATGCAAGTGTTTTAGCCAAGCAGGTCACCTCTGCTGGGATTGCATATGCCAAATTCTCTGTGCCAAAACTAAGTCAGCCCCCCATTAAAAAGCATGTCATTCATCCTAATCTGGGAAATCAGTTCAGGAGCAGATGGTTCTGTGTAGGATGGGATCCCACCATTCATTCATTATTCTGTGTCCCACCCATTCATTACCTGTTGGGCAATCGGATTCTCTTGATGGCATAGTTGCAGTCATCTACTTTATTTCTGGCTTCAAAAACCACTCCAAAACCTCCACGGCCCAGACACTGAATTGGTTCAAAATCTGTCAGATATCTGGAAACAGAGGGGTGTGAGGAACGGACAGAAGAAGGGAGGGAGGATAGAGGAGAAAAATGCATAAGTATAGATAGAAAAAAAAAGTTGTTTATGACCATGACTGAAGTAGTTCTGTACAGGCAAAACATGCTGAAGGACTTGCAGAATTTCTTATTTTTCCCTCCTCACCCACTGTGAGCAATTCCTTATCTATGAAATGGACAGTTGCTAAATATGTACTTATGCAGAGCCTATCAAAGGCCAGCAGGATCCATTCTGCATGCAATGAACAAACTGAAGAGGTTTTTCAGAATACCAGGTTGCATGCCTACTGGATCCTGAGTATATAGCCCACATTTCTATACTGGGTATTTTCTAAATCGTAATTTGCCTTTAACCCTACCCCAAATAATTGCATAATGACATGCCCCTATTAAGCCTTCTATCTCAACCAACTCCTTTGTAAAACCAATAAAGGTTTAATTTCAAGTATAGACTGCTTATTCTGCAGAGTATATAAAATGTCATCTGTTTCCATCTGCCTTTCTCTGCCTTACACCATAAACACAGGAACAGATGGAGTAAACACTGATTAATACCTACAGGGATCAATCTCCCATTTTGCATATCAGCAAGAAGTATGAGAGCAATACTTCTGATCACATGTAACCTGGAACCTTGGCTCTCTGGAATTTCTGAGACTAATCATAATTGCAATGTCCCATGAGTAATTTGTTCTCAGAGTGCTTTGTTCCAGTTGCTGATTATCCTGCAAAGTCAGAGGACTGGGAGTTCCTAGGTAAAGACAGGTGAACACCTACTCTTTCTATCTTCAGATCGTATTAGTAGCCAGACTGATTAAACACCCTGTTTATGTTGTGTTGAACAGACCTCACCTTGACACATATCCAGAGTTCTTGGCATCACTCCAGCTGTTGTCTTTAATGTCTCCACAAGTGGGCTCATACTTACAATCAGTCTGACACTGTGTTTCAGACTCCTTCCGCAGCTAACAAGGATTTCCAAAACAAGAACAAAACAAACAAACAAACAAAATCAACTCCTTGAGTGCCTGAGACTGGATGGTACCCTAGATATGGCATTAAATAAATATCTCCAGACACGTCAGAAGCAGTCTAATCTGCTTGCTGAAGCAGTTAAGCAAATTGTATGTGGCAGCTGGCAGCCTTCACACGCAGATTAAACAATAAATTTAGGCTTTTGATTTTGTTATCTCATTAGCTATTAACTTATTAATATCACTCATTGCAAGTCCAAACTGAAAGAAACAGCTAAAATAATTCCTTCTGTATTCAGGATTCTGAAAAGAAATACTTACTCTGCTGTAAGGGTGGGGATGGAAGAGTTTGCGCACAATAAAGGTTGTGGCCACAATACAAAACACAATGGTGCCAACAATTTCTTTCCACCAGTGAAGCAGAAGAACAGGATCCTTTTTGCGAATGTTCTTGTAATTTGTGTCATCAAAAAATCTAACTGTGATCTGGTTGCTACGTTTATTTCTCTCCCTCTTGTAGTAGGGTAAGTAATAACCATTATCTGTGTACAAAACACAGAGAACACAGATTTACTTGCAGGTACATACAAAACAACTTTGACTTCTCATTAATAGGTCTTCTCAACAGACATGGGGTGTTTGTATTTCTATGCCCCACGATTTTAAATGACACATAAGCATATTCAATCCATTAAGGCTGTGGACAGAAACTAGGTCTCCCTGTCATTAAACCAGAATATCTTCCATATGGAAAACTTGTGACAACCATCCTGAGTCTCCAGGACTGTTACTAAATTCTGAAAAAATAATTCCCAAGATTTTTCCACTCCAAACAATTCTCAGTAGCAACAGCAGCACACACAACAGCTCTTCAGTAGCAATTCCTGGCACTTTGTTGTGCTTTATGTGGCACTAATTGTACCTACATCACAATCTGGAAATCCTAGTTTGGGCAATAATTTCTTAGTTCATTAACTATTAAAAAAATACACATATTTAAGGTCAAACAAATGGTAATTTATTGAAATTGACAGATAATAGACCTGGATATTTGAAAAATTTCAAGGTCTGGAACTTCACCTACCATACGGGTACTGCAGAACTGACAGTGCTCCATTGCTGTATTCCTCATGAGAATACTTGTCATTGCTGAGACACTTATCAAACTCATCAGAGCCCACCAACACTGGAGTCCTGGAAGGAGAATCTAAGCATAGAAAAGACAGAATTTTCTGAGCTTTATTTCAAGTTCACACTGCTTATTCTGCAGAGTATATAAAATGTCAATTGTTTGTAAAATTCCGTTCTCACATTTATTGAAGGAGATCTCCAATTGCATAATCTTACAAAATGCCTCTTGAATCAGGCCATGAGAAGTAAATTTCATAGAAGGAAACATTAAGAAAGCTACTTGAAGGTAACAGTTACCTAATAATTCTTTCCCTTGACAAGTCAATTCACTCATATTCACATCACTGCAAAAAACTTCTTCCTTTTTTTGTTGAAAAATTTGATTAAGACCCAACATTTCATTGCTAACAAAGACCCTGTCAAATCCATAGTAAAAGAAAGCAGACCTTAAACATTTAATTAGAAAAAAATACATACTTAATAAAGCACAGAGATATTCCTGCAGTATTTTACAGTTGGAAACATCAGACTTGAAACATACTGGAAATCAGAAAGATGTCCTGTCTTTTCTGAGTAAGGTAATAAATTAAACTCTGAATTTTTACTTACGGATTAAAGGTTTCCATTTGATTTTGGGAAGAGGAATAATTGCATTATCATTCCTGGATTCCAGAGCCTTTGGGCTGGTTGGGAACTTCTTAGAAATTCTGACTGATGACTGAAGATACAACTGGCCCCTGAACATACCTAAGTAAAAATCAAGGAAGTGTATTAGTCTTCAGATTCAGTTCTCTTCACTCCTGGAATAAAACTGCCTAACCAAAATACATGGTTGAAAACATTTCTGAAAATATTCCTTTGTATTCTGAGAACCTGAGATACTGCCTTCTAGATAAATTCAAGTAATATCTCCCCCTTGTTCTATGAAAGCAAGAGTTCAGGACATCTCATTTTTACTGCTGGAAAGCTGGTGCTACAGGAAAATGCCACCAATTTTTAAGAGCTATAAAGAAGTTTGGGATTTGCAGAAGTAAGACCTCATTCAAACTTCCTATCCTTGTTAATGCTGCACAAAACAGCCATTACCAGGAAGGCTGGAACAATCTGGCTTCTTCCTAGTGTTATTCTTTATCTGTTATTCTAACCATTAACTGGAAAGCTACAAGGTGCAAAGACAGAGAAAAAGGCTAAGGCAAACCAAGTCTTAGAAAACTAAAGCACATTTACCTCCCAGAGACAGATAGCTGAGGAGGAGGACCTCGAGCCACTCTATTTCAAATTGTCACAAACCACATCCAATGAATCTTTACAGCTGGATGAAAACTAAGCCATGTAAAATTTTATCTGAATTTTTCGTCACAGTAAGTTACTGCAATCAGTGTACAAATTAATGGGCAATAAGGCTGTTTTGTTAGCTGTCAACCTATCTTTGAAAGTTTCAAGACTTTTAGTCATCTCCAGTGTACTGAAACTACAAAGCAATGAATATTTCAGAATCGAAATGGAAAAGATTTATGGGCTTGAAATCTACAAAAAGATTTGCTTTACTACCACCTCAACAGAGAAATTAGCAATGTTTACTACAGAAAATGCTGCAGTTGGTGTCTCACCCAAATAGACACTGGATTCTGTGGCCCCTCTGGCAGCTTCCACAAGATCTTCTTCATCTTCCAGTATCTCATTATTTGCTGTGTAACTCGTGTCATCAAACAGACTGATTGGAATTACTCTGCCATCCTTAAGCAGCCATGCAGAAGCAATTGGAGTGCAAAACTGAAGGCGAGAGAGGTAATTCGAAAATTAATGTTGTATTAATAAGTTATTTAATAAGAATAATAAAAAACAAAGTGCTTAAACTTCTTGCTTAAATTTTTTAATGCAGCAGCTCAAAGTCAGAACTTCAGTTAAAAAAATACAAGCAGATGTGTGCTCCTTTACAAACACAGTGCCTGAATCCAAAGATGAAAGACATCTTCAAAACATCTACTTTTGTGATATTTAATATTCTGTCTTTCCCCCTACCTGGTATTCCCATTCCAGATGTCCTCCTCGTCTGTTAAAAGCCATCACCTTCCAGTCAGCCACAGAGACCTTTATCACTGTGTCTTTCATCATAGCTTCTTGCTCATCCACATCTGAAATAAGTTTTGTTTCTTCTTTGTTCATAGATGATTTAAAATTGCTCTCAATGTATCCTGCTCTGGTTTCAATATCTGGGACATAGCGTAGCTCAAAGTGACCAACACTGAAATTCCACCTCAAAGAAAAAGAGAAACAGCTCTGTAGAAACAGCTTTTATATTCTGAGGAAGTCCCAAGTCCTCTGTGCAGAAGATTTCTAAACTGAATTACCTATATTTGGCCCATATTTTCACAGTAAATTCTCAGACTGTCAAATGAACAAAACTGTACCAGGAAGGGAGTGCTAATCCAGAACACAAATCAGACAAGCTGAGAAATGCTTTCCAACATGATGGGTGAACCGAGAAAAAAGCTGGCAAAGTAGAACCAATGGCATGAAAGGTTTAGTGTATGAAGGGGGAAATTAAAATCATCAAGTACTACAGCTGGGTCTGCTTAGGAAGAAAACATTCTGTAGCAGATGAAAGCACTAAGTACAAAGCTGTTAGGAAGCAGCGTTCTAACAAGCAATTTTTCTCTTCACTAATTAAGTGGATTTAACTGGAAATGAAAGATTTTTCAAACTGAGAAAGGGACAATGTTTTTTTTGTTTAACCCCACATACAACCTAACACAGACCCCTTGACAGGTACTTCACGAAACCAGGACTGCTCATGTCCCATAGGTTAACACCAAAAAAAGACAAATGTGTAATGAAATGTGTAAGGAGCACAGTTTTCTTGCATAGCAAAAAACTCTTCAATTCTTGTAAACCTACAAAGATATAGATGGGAAAAGCATGGCATGTTTGGACAGCATGAAGGGGTAAATATTACTTGAACAGTATGTTCGGGTACCTAAAGCTTCTTATCAGTCTGGCAACCACTAGGAGCCCAAACTGGCTCTTTAAAGAATTTACAGCCTTACGGTAAAAGTTTGGCATATTTTATATACTTGGTTGATTCATTAAAGACGTTTCTCTGGGTTAAAACCCCAGATGTTTCCTACCCATTCCCTGTCATCAGGAAAGCACCTCTGCTTCTCATCACAAATATAAGAGGATTCTGGGACACAAGACTAAATACTAGGGTTTTCACATACCTCTCCTGGCTAATATCTGTCTCCAAGAAACACAGAAACCAAGATTTATCCTCTCAGACATCTGATGTGTTAATCTACTGAGCTCTCATTAGGCTCTCATAGGCTACATATTCACAACCTGTCACATTCTGCTGCAAACAGAAGAGGGAGCACGGGAACAGGGAATGACTGGTTCTCCACTACATTGCTGGGCAGTTACTTGTATCTATGTACAGAACCCAGCTTTTTAAGTCTGTGTTTTATGAAGTGGGTTTGGTTTTTTTTTCCAGCAAATACATGTCTGTAATTTTACAGAAATCTTGATGTATTAAAACTTTAAGGTGACAGTGTTAGAAAAATCACAGATTGAGCCAGTTTCTACAGCTTAGAAAGAAGAGATCACCTACATTATGGGATGAACAACATAAATTTAAGAATGATTTAAAATATCAACTTAAAATAAAAGCTTAAGACATCATGTATAACCCCCCCTCCCCAGTGGCAGTTACCATTAGTAGGTGAAGAACCTTAAAGTGAGTAGATTATAAGAAGACTTTTAAACCTCTTGTACAAAAGCAACAGTTAGAACAAACATTATAGTGACATTTGCCTTGTGCAGCAGAGCAGTGACCAACTCTTCTGGGGTGAGCAAGGACAAGGGAAGCAACTGTGATCTGATTGCTATGTTTTCTGCCTCACCATCTCTATGGGGCTGCTCTGAACAGTTGTCAGACTCACTTTTCATTGCCACTGCGTGGCCCCACAGCCCGGACGGTTTTCTGGGTGCGGTGCAGCAGGAGTGTCTCCTCCTGCTCTGTCTCCTCATCGTCCCAGCGGCGGCAGCCCACGGCTGAGCAGATGTACTTCACCTGGGGGACAAGGCAGGCTCACATGTGTGACTTCAAAACAAATATCATCAACAGCAACATTCAAAGCTAACAATCCTTACAGCCTGTTCTTGGCTGGAACTCCATGACTTTAGATGTCTCACTGGAGGGATGTTGAAAAGCCTGGTTTAAGAGATAACAGCTTTTCAGAACGAAACTTTCAAAGGACTCCAGAAAGTTTACAGTCTGTGGTATTTTGACTACCATTTGACTATATTTTGCATGTACTTCTAGCACAAAGAAATCTGAGCTCTCTCTTTTCCCACTATTTCTATGGACATCAAAAGAACATTCCTGCAAGACCCACAGCGTAATTCTGCTTTCATGTCATATTTGCCTCAGCATAACTCTATCAGCTTCAAATGAAGTACTACTGACTTATATAAAATACCACAAAGCCTCCCCCCTTTGCCTTGTCAGCTATTAAAAGGAAAAGAAAACCTTAATGAGCTCTCACAGTCACACAGTTTCCAACAGTCCCAATCTCAAACAGGATTTGCATTATAACTACCCAATTTCTTAGGAAGAAAGAGTCAGGAACTATTTCCTCTAAGAGGCAGCTTTGCTACTGTCAACATAAGCCAGGAATCAAAACAGAAACGGAAACTTCCTCCTCTGAGGACTGAAGGATGAGAAGCCTGTTGGCGCACAGTGCCCTCTGCTACCAGTGAGGAATCAAAAGGAATTAATGAACTCTGGTTTGGGTCTGTGCTCTTTATCATTAGTGATGATTCCACACCACACCACAGATGTGTTCCACATTAAAATATATCACGAAAATGAAAAAAAAAAAAAAAACCCACCCTGATTTTGTTGAAAACAAATACTGTGAGCTTTAAAATTTTTTAACTTAATCTATTTTTCAACTTGTTTTAAAATGCAATGTTTCTGAAACACCAAATGTCTGTTCTTCACTACACAAAGTATCTACAAGCACTTCAATGACATCTGACATTTAACTTAACTTTTAAATATGACTTCAAAATATAAGGAGAACTTCTGACAGCAAATACACTGACAACAACTAGAAGTCCTTAAGTTTTGTATATGCTGAATTTTTTCTCTTCTCATTAGTTATGAAAAATCTGAAATTAGTTGCAAAACAGGTGTCACCTAAAGCATTAACTGATACACAGTGAGCTGAACTGCAAAGTCTACTTCAAGCAGAGCCAGATGATAAAGCTGAACTCCTCCCACAGAAAGGGGTCATCCCTCTTCATCCTGTCACTATACTCTGGTGACAAACCTGCTGTCCCTTTCCTTGTGCTGGCTCTGGCACTCCCTGATACCTCACTACAGCTGAGCCAGCACAAGCAGCTGTAAATCCAGTAAAAAGTGAACAGTGCTCTGCTGGGTTAGCAAATGGTGAGACAAGGGCTGAAGCCAGCACAGGTGGCAGAGCAGGAGCTCCCAGGCAGGAGGAGATTGTAGTGCTATGCCACCTACTGAGCCCACCAAGCTCAGGTTCTGCCCTTTTGTGCCCTGAGCCGCACCACAGTTTAAACCTCAGGAGTTACCTGATTGCAAGGCAGAGCTCAGACACAGACACAAAACACCTTTTCAGGCTCTCACCTTCCCTGAATAGGAGCTCAGCCCATAGGTGGTCAAAGACTTTCCCCCAACTAAGACAACGTCCTCGCCGAATTTGTAGGATGACTCAAGAAGAGACTCAACCGTGAAAGGAACAGCTTCCATGCTCTCTCGATCCCGATCCCACTGGAAGAGGTCCCCATCCAAGGAAGGGATAATTATCTTGTTTCCAAACACCTAAAATAATTGAATTCAAAGTTAGCTATGATTTAACCATAATTTTATCAAAACACACAGACCACAAATGGCAACAGAAATGCTGTACAAGCAAGTCCAGTGCATTATGCTCCAGTGTCCTAATGGTTTTGAATATTAGAGTCCTATTTTTCAAAGTTATACTGAAGACAGAAAAATTTCAAGGCATTCAAATCAAATCCATATTTCACTATTCTTAGCTTAAAAACAGTTCAGTGTGTGACACTTCTTCAAAACATTTGAAAGCTTGATGAGTTGACAGGTTTAATCCAAAACTGCAGAAAATATGATGTAGGTTGAAGCGTTCTCCAAGAGACAGGCACTGGTTAAAGTGCAAAGTTTTGCAGATTACTTGTGATAGTTTCAAGATAGAATAATTTTAAAAGTACAACTGAGGCTGTTTTCACAATTAATGTCTATTCCAGAATATCCAACTTTCTGTAAAGCAGAGAGAGAAATTATCACTGAGATCAGAGCACACATTTCACCTTTGCCTCTCTTCAGTTAAATCTGACTTCTCAGAATTTATCTTTAAGCACACCGTTCCTTTAAAAATTGCCTGGCTTTTCCCTAAACACACAAGTAAGAAAAAGAATCTTCACTGGGATACAACATTTCATCCATTACACAGAGATTTTCAAGGAGATCCTAGCTCGGAAGTATGAGTCATTGTCAGTGAGTACTAAGGGACTTATTAAGAAACTCATTATCAGCATGATGGACCATAACTAATGCTGTGGAGCCACAGTGGCTGTGTCCACCAAGAACAGGGAGAAACTGTAATCCACATAATCTTAGCTTCTGAGGATATGGATTAACATGAGAGGTTTTAGTGCTTTTTCAGAACCTCTGTCCATTTGGGCAGTATCCTACAGCATAATTACATTAAATTTGGATACTTGACACATTAGGAATTAAAGACTGCTTCTGGTACATGTGTATCAGTCACTTGGAAAAAAATATTCCTGCTCAGACTCCAAGGCACAGATGTATATTACAAAGTGGTAAAAAAGATGCAGAAGGTTCCTTGTTGTTATCATTTCTGGAGCCACTGTGAGGGTCTGAAACCACATCTACTGCATGATTCAAACTTCATATAACATGGAACTCTTTATTCCTCTAATTGGGTCAGAGTCAAGCAGACAGCACTAAGCAAAGTTGGGATTCACCTGAACAGGGAGGGGAAGACAGATGTTGTAGATGTGTGCATGTCATGACTAATATCTCCTCATACACTGTTCAACACACCTCATTTAAAGAGAAAATTCAGATGAGTTACCCCACACTGCTGGTATTTAAGATCCCTAAAGGATCCAACACCAATGCTTCCCAGCTTTGAAAAGCCTCATGATGACAGACAATTGAAATAAAAACTCCTCTCAGGAGCACAATGTGTAATTGAAGAGACGATAAAAATAAACCCCTGAGATTAGATGTGAAGCTCTTTACAAAGCAAAGCTAGGTGTGTTCTTTCCCTCTAAGATATTTATCTTATGGCAATAAAGGCCAAACATCCTGGAAAAGACACTGCATGTAATACACAAATGATGCACTATGGCTTAATTTGGGGAGGAAAAATAAACACACGCACCTGTACACACACACACAGAGAAATAAACCAACAAAAAAGCAAATATTCTGGTGGGGGGGTGGGGGTGTCACTGTAGAGATCACCTGATTGGTGAACAAAAAAAGCAAACAAATAAGGTTTATACGAACATTCATATTCAAGAGCAACCGAGAAACAATAGACTGGGAGGATTTGGAAAACACCTTTTTAAAACCAAAACGCCAGTGCCAAAATTGCAGCTGTAACCATGGTGGAAGTACCTTGTTAAAACATTCAACACAGAGGAGTAATACTACAGAATGTTTCTGTAATATATTCTTTCAGAAGCCCATAATAATTCTGATGACAACTTTTAGCCTGTGCAGCTGTTACTTTGCATTAACAAATCCTCTGAATGGATCTGCACATGATCCATACACATGCAAGAAGTCTGAAGGCCCATGCCAGTATAAGATACTCTGCTTCAAGGGCTGGAGACCATTCCATGGTTTGTGAAGAATGGAGACAGCAGGGTAAACTGCCCAGGAATTGCTGCTGAGCAAGGAAGATTCTCTGTGGGCAACTGCAAGCTCTGGGGACAGCGTGACACATGTCACCTTAAGTGCCTCCCCTGTCCCAAAGCTCTTGCTCTAGGGCCTGAGCAGGAAATTTTCCACCAGCAAACAACACACACACATTGGCCATTTCTAGGAACCACAGCAGAATTTCCAAGATGCATGGAGCTGTCTCAGCAACACACACCTCCCAATATATGGATCAAATCAGGTCATGGCTTCGAAGATTCCCTGGTAGTGGCTCTCTGCCTGCCTGACTGTTAGAACCTCGGTCCCCATAAACTGCAGAGCACAGCCGACACTGCTGGTCAGCTCTGCTGATCACCTGTCTGTGCTGCCAACCTTGAGGGCATCCACAGGAGCAGCACATCCTGGGTGACACTGGGAGGGAAAAGCTGAGAAAAGACACAGCTACTGTCCATGAACACATCAGGAAAGGGAGCACAGGCAGCCGGAGGAGCTGCTGCAGCAAAGCACAATGCCAGAGTGGGAGTGGATAAGGTTAAACAGACCCTAAACGCACTTGAGACATTTGGGTTACTAACCATCACAAATGAGCTATTTCACTACAGAAACAGAGCAGGGAAAAAAAATCATCTTCTTTTAAAATGACTCTATCTATAAATGGATTACATGACACAGTGCTGACAGCACCTGATTACCACGAAGGTCTTCTTTTAACAAAAAAGCTTTATTTGAAGAATGGGGCAGGTATGCAAATGTGCCACTTGCAGGTGCCAACATACATGTGTAACAAAAGGCATTTGTGGCCACTTGTGGTGAGATCTGTTTTCAAAAGAGCAGTTCAGCCAGAGGTTTCAGAAGGACATTAATAACAATAACTATCTGAATTATGCAGCCCATTCTCTAGTACAACAGAAGCAGAAAAGGGACTTTCCTTGAAAGTACTAGCAACTAGCATCGGCATGCAGCTCAGGTAAAGGAATGACATCACCCTGTATCTCAAAAGCATTACCTCATCTCCTAATCCAAGGAGTGAGTCACCCAGGCAGTCAGCTGCAAATCTCTTGGCACAGAAAATGTAGGTTACCACGATGCACTTACACATTCCTCTGATCTGTCAATGTAAATAGCTATTTGTTCAGCTTCACTGGTCAGCAATATGGCACATAATTGTTAAGTGGCTTGTCTTTCAGAAGTAACACTTTAAAAAAGCCCCCACATTAACTGTGGAGCCCTAAACGAGCCGCTGCTCTTTTGCTCATTAAGAGTTTGCAGCCCAAGTTCTCCATTGGCTCTGCGCGGGGCTCTGCAGCCCTATCAGCGGAGCGGGCTGCGCAATCTCCAGGCCGACGGGTGAGGTAATGCAGTTTCTAAAAAGCTTCCACAAAAAAGCAAAAAGGCATAACGATCCGGAATGGCACACGCTTCCAGGGAATTTGCTGTCTAGACTCTTTACTGGAAAGGAGGGCACCGTACGCCAGGTGCCACGGCAGGTTGATCGGCGCAGGAAGCCGCCGATTTATAGCGGTGGAGAGAAGAGAAACAGAAAGAAAAGGAAAATTTGTGTAAACAGAGATCAAAACAAGCTCAAGTACTAAAGCTTCCAGGAGCTGTTTAACAGCAGGCGTGACATTCTACCCCCTTCCTAAGGCTCTTTATCGTCTGAAACAAAAATCAAACCTGCTCACGTGCAGACACATCTGAGCCAAGTCTGGTGCCAAAACAGTCAATATTATTGTTTACAGATGGGTTGGACCATCTACTAACTCCTAGGAAATAACCACGCACAAGTGAAATATTTTCCTTAAAATAGGATTTTATGTCTTCATGTTTTTCTAACATTTCTGCTTGTAGTTTTCAAATCTTACTGTTACTATAAGCTGCAAGAGCTTTATTCCAGTAACTAATTAACTAAGACCAACCTATATGATCTTAAATGATAAGATCATTTTTTCCTCCTCTATGATTATCCCTACAATAGGATCACTGTAACAAACAGGATCAAAGCCAACATCAAGCATGCTCTTAAGAAAACTACTTCTCACTGAGAACTATGTCTTTTAAGACTCTTTAAAATTAATTTAGGCAACATATTAAAAGTCACATATGGCAGCTTTATACTGAAGGGTAGAAACAAGAGTCTGCACAAAGAAATCTGGGAAAGTGAAAGCAAGCTGGTATGCTCCACATTAAAAAAACAAACAAATTAAAAACACAAATCCATAGGCAGTAACATAGGTATCCCTACTGTAAATGTTTACAGATTTTTCAGGTAATACAGATATCTACAGATATACATACACAATTTTTGAGATGTCCCTAGTTTGGGCTGGTCTGAAACTGATTTATTGTCTGCACTTTTTTGTTACGCATGCAGGAAGGTTATCTGCACAGAGCCATGGGTTTATAACTTCCTTCCAACAGAAGAGGTTATTTCTCCTCTTCACCTTAGATTTCAGGATGCTGATTCATCTGTTTTGCCTCCAGCGACCTGCAGAAATCCTGAAGCACAGGGCACTACAAGGATGACAGTGTACTGTTAGTAACAGGCAAACCCTAATCAAGCAGCAGCACACTGCGATGAAGGGGCCAACTAGAGCTTTTGAACTTCTGCAAGGCCCACAACATCCCCTCTTCCTTAAGAGAACAAAGACCCAGACACAAGCACAATCTTTTGAAAAACAGAGGCTGTTGAGCTATTCCACTGCCTAGAGCACTGGTAAAAGAGCAAAGTATTCTTAAAAACATATACGGCTGTTCAATTCAATCAGCCAGGAAAAAGAAAATTGAGTGTGAAGGTAAGTCCATGATTTACATCAGTAAAACAACCTGAGACATGTTCAAGGGCAATGAGGAAGCTGAGGCAGGAAATACCAAAGGACAGGTTGTTGTTTGCCTAGAAAAATTTTTCCTTCTTGTGAGTGCCATTAATTCTGATCTCAGCACTACACTTGTTTACAAAGTGCATACCTGTCCTGACCACCTCCTGTGCCTGTTAAGCACCAAACATTGCCCAAACCCTCTTTGAGACCAGGACCGTGAGAAAGGCTGCACCTGGACATCAGCTAATCAGTATTTTATTGAGCTGTTTACAGAGGTGGGATTAGGTGGCCTTACCCCTCTGCAGAGGTGAGAGCCAGCCAGTGCCAGGGCGGCATATCAGAGAAATAGGTTTCATCTCAGCTGGGGTGTGACAGCCTGAAAGAGCACACCAGGTCTGCACAGCAACAGTGAGTGGAGATGTTTCACAGAGCTCAGGCTGATTTGTACCATCAGGCTGTAAGGCTCACCCAACAACAGTTCACAGCATCTATCAAGTGACCAAACCTGGTCCGTGACTCTTGCCTACATTAAGTACCTTATGACACAAGTTTGTACCTATTACAGTCTTTCTTCTCCTTCCATCATCCCCATACTCCACAAGCTGGTAGTTTCGATTTCATTTTTCACAAATACATGGAAAAGAGTAATAAATTCAACTTTTGTGGGCCTGTATTTTCTGTATGATGTGTGAAGTGTTGCTGTAACCCTGTGCCTGGATAAGTACTAGAGAACTAATTTCAAAACTCCTTTCTTCTCTCTCTTCAAAGCAACACCTGCAACATCCTCCCGAGAACTTTAATAAAAGACTAGAGCTGGTATCTCTGTCATGATTCTACACTTCAGATCTTAAAATCTGATCAGGTGTAAGCACCAGGGTCCTGACAAAACTGTCTTTTACACAGTGTAAAAAGCAATAAATGACAGCAGCACAGCAGCTTGAGACTTAAACTCTCCTTTCCAGCATCAGGGGCGCAGTACCTTGTTCAGCTTGAGTTTGCCCTTAAAGGAATTATTCCTGCTCTGCCCTCCCCTGAAGGGCTATACAGGAAATCTGAGGAACTGCAGACTAACTAGACCTCCCCAGCTTCAAAAGAGATCAGGAACCCAATGCTGTTTGCTGTGCAATCACACAGACCCTTCCTCTGAAGACAAGCAAACTGAAATACCACCGTTACTTTAATCATAATCAAACAAGACTTGAGGTTTTGAGATACAGAGATGCCAGCCTGCTCTGCTGCCATGGTAACAGACTTTTAAAAACTGTTCTCCTTAATAATAATAAAAAAACCCAACTGCACGGTGCTTTAAGACTTTATTTTGACATTATTCCATCCCCCTCTTTTACATGGCAAGTTTTATTAATAAGACTGCAAGTCTTCTGAAACTTAAAAGCAGTCCTTTCTGAGACAAACCAGTGCTGCTCCTACCGAACCCATTGCTGAGCTCCTTGAAACTAACAGCACATAAGGGAGTGGATTAATGCAAAAAAAAAAAATCACCCAAAGCCTTGCCTTTCCAGAAACAGGCCCTGCACAGAAGTTCATCAGCCACCATGGCAAAATTGGTACTTGTATTTTGGTTTGCATGAGAAGGCTTTGGTATTGGGCGACTACAGGGGTGGGAAGAACCCTACACTGAAGCAGGGGAAAAGTGTGAGGGGTCCTCCCTTGAGGAGGAAGAAGTGGCAGAGACAAGGTATGATGAACTTACTGCAGTCTCCACACCCCTATGCCACTCTGGGGTGGAGGGACAGAAAATCAGGGTGAAGTTAGCCTGGGAAGAAGGGAGCAGTGGGGGAAGGTCTCCTTCAGATTTGGTTTTATTTCTCCTTATCCCATTCTGGTTTTATTGGTAATAAAATTGGTTTCCCCGAGCTGAATTTGCTTTGCCCATGACGGTGCCTGGTGAATGATCTCTCCCTGCCCTTATCTTGACCCACGAGCCTTTTCAATAGATTTTTCTCTCCCCTGTCCAGCTGAGGAGGGATGTGACAGAGTGGCTTTGGAGGGCACCTCACATCCATGCAGGGGCAATAGCAGAAGCTCATAGCACTTCAGGACACCAGGATTCAAACTGATCTCTGCTGGACCCTGTGTGTTTCTCTCCCTGGCCCTGCATGAACAAGATGGTTTTCAACACAAGGACAGAAAGTCCATGTGAAAAACAAAGTCACAGAACAACTCCTACAGGAAAAGAGCCCAATGCAGGAGGAGAACAGAATGGCAAATCACAGTCTCCTCTTTCAAGGATGCAAAGAAAGAGTGCACGAACATGCAGTGAGTCTGACAAAGATTAATAGTTACCTCCTTATGGAGCACAGAGTCGAGAAGAAATTCGGAAATGAGATGTCAGTGGCTATGCTGCTAGAGGAATGATTTGTTAAACTGTCTAAAATGCTTAACCCTTGAAATGGGACCTTCTTTATATAGATAAAAGTATAGCCTGAAAGTTAAAAAAGGCTCTGAATAATTCAATGTTCATAAATGTTTTGTGTATTGGGCAGCTTTATTCCAACTAAGTTATCGATTACCTGAAACTGGTATTTGCCTAGGTACTAGAGTTGATCCATTTTAGTATCTGTAAACACCAGAACTGCTACACAGCCAACACAAAACATGCAGTGGGCCATACACAATTAAATTATAAGCTCTCTTCCTGCCCTTACCTCAACCCAGGAGGTAAAGTGTCCAGACCACAAGACTTGCAAGAAATGGCTGAGGGAGCTGTGGGTAGTTAGCCTGGGAAAAAAAGGAGGCTCAGGGAAGACCTTATTGCTCTGTACAACTACCTGAATGAAAGTTTTAGCCAAGTGAGAGGAGTCAACCTCTCTTCCCAAGAAACAAGCAATAGGACAAGAATGAATGGGCTCAAGTTCCATCACGGAAGGTTTAGACTGGCTGTAAAGAAAACTTTTTTAACTGAAAAAATGGTCAAGTATTGGAACAGGCTGCCCAGGGCAGTTGTGGAGTCACTATCCCTGGGGAGATATAAAAACCTGGTGGATGTGCACTTAAGGATGTGGCCTTGGCAGTGCAGGGTTAACACTTGGACTCTGTAATTCTGTGATTTAGAGGTGTATCCCAATCTAAACCATTCTGTTATTCTACTATCAAGAGAATAAAAACCCAAAGATAATGGGGATGGTAAAAAGCCTTTCCAATATTTGGAGCATTTTGACTGTGGCTGTGAGCATGAGATGAAAGCTGGTCATGCACAGAGCGACTCTGAGAAACTTTCCTGGCTTTGCTCAAGGCAGAGCATCACCTGAGGACTGGTCTCGAGAGCTCTGGTATCGCACAAGCCACAATATCCTGTTCTGTAGCTGCTCATGTGTCCCCTGCTGGAAGTTGTCATCCTCCAAAATGTCCTTAAAGCACTGAAAGGACACGTGTCAGCACTTCCTCAGGGCTTTATCAGTGCTAACTACAAGTGTCAGCAAGGCAGCCACCCAGCTGCAGCTACAGGAAGTTTTTGGGGTTTTTAATTGAACAGGACACCAAACTAAGAGAACTGAAGATGTGCAGTTTCGATAAATATGTAACACCACTTTGCCTAAGAAACAGCCCTGCTTCTGATGATGGTATGATGGTGCTGCATCACACTAACCACCAACTCAGCTCAGGCACCTCTCAGCAATTCCCCTTTTCCTCAAGTTTACCATTTCCCACTAAAAAAGTTGGTTGTGTTTCCTATAAAAGCACAGCTTCCAGCTGTCAGAGTATTTTAAAACAATTAATCTTTTGCTGATGACTTTCTGTCCCCTAAACAACATTAGAAGTTTACTTTCAGGAGAATTGTAAATTATGTTTTAGTTTCACCAGGAAAGCAACAAAAAGCTGTACTCAGAAATCCACAGGTCTCTTTAGTGAAGTTTCCCAAGCCTCTTCATGCACACGTGTGTATTTCCAGCAACAGAACTGAAAAGAACCATTTGTGCCACCGGGAATGCCAATATACCCATGTAGTTAGAGTAGTCACATCCATTCTCTTCTTGCAAAACACAGGCTCCACTCCCCTTGATAGCCCTAATAAGCCCTCTCTGCCTCAATTGCAATTAGAATTTATCTTCCTTTGAAGTACAATTCTGGACACTCACTTGTTATTCATTATGAGCTTTTCCAGGACCATTTAAGACACTGATCTGTCTCTCTCTCTCTACCCGCAGGCAACACAGAATCACATTTCCTTCCCCTGCAGTGGAATGGAGATGGCAGCTGATAACCTGTCACAAGATATCTTACTACACTGTTTTCTCAGTTTTAAACTGGTCATCTCCAACCTTCAACAACAAAACCACTGTTATCAATCCCCACATCTTGTATTTCATTTAGCACAGTTTAATTTCATGTCTATTACAGAAAAACTGCATGGCTGAGAACCAGCTGATCCACCAGTCTTTCTCTACAGGAATGACACCTCCAACTATCTAAGCTTCTGGTGGTTCCACACTCTCAGTAGTACACAAAAATAAAGGTCACTAGAGGACACTAGAATACTCTTGCAGACAACTAAAATTATACCAGTTTACCTACAAGGAAACATATTTTCCCCAGTTTAGTCACTTCAATAGCGAGATCACAGATTTACACTCTGCCTGCTTGAAAAGAGTGGCAATTCAGTGCTTTACAGCTGCTCAGAACATACTACAGTCTGAAAGTAACTTTACAGCATGAATAGGTATTTTTAAAACTTTATTCTTTGTTGAGTAAAACTGCCCTTTAAAAACCTTTTTTATACACTTGAACACCTCGGAGAAACAACTTGCTATTCTCTGTATATGGAAGTTGGAACCTCCTGCGAGCTGCCTGGATGGTGCACGGAGACTCTTCCAAGTACTAAGCAGGAAAGATTGTTTCTGTTGTGGCCTGTCCCATTCCAGATGTTTTAACATGAACCCAAGATTAAGAGTTAAAATTACTAACAGTGAACTAGACAGAAGCTTTCACTTTTAAGCAGAATTCAGAACAAAGATATATTCTCAGAATGTCTGTGTAGTTTGAAAATGATCTCCTTTTTGTTTGGCCAGTGAACTGCTAGAACAATTTTATGCAGGATTAATATAAATTCTAATATTCATCACTGCATTTAACAGCTGCCATAATAACCTTTTCAGTGTTTTCACTAAAAGTGTCTGACAGTCTTAAGTGTTCCCCACCCATATCCAAGACAAACACTATCAACTTTCCCTTGGATGATATTTACAGACAGTGACTCGACTGAAAAATAACTATAATAGAAAGCCATGAACCAAACAAACACATACGGTTTATTCAAACTGATAAAATACTGCTGCAGCGGTGCTGTAAGCGGTGGGTGAGACTTTGCTAATTCTTTCAAAGACACTGTTAAATTATTTACCCTCCCTGAACCTCTGGGAGGGCACAGAACAGAATTCACAATTCAAGTCCCTCAAAGAGCATTCTGACCTCTTGTCTTGGCCTGACCCATTTCAATGTGGATTTTGCATTTTCTTTATTCCAGAGTGCAAGAGATCAAAGGATGGGAATTGCTGAGTTTCCTCCTGTGTTCCCAAAGCAACCCAAGACAGATTTGGGCTCTTCTCTGGCTTGTCTGGGCACAGAGGTTGCCTTATCCAAAGTGCAGCAAAGTGCAGGCAAGTCACTACCTCAAAGTGAGTCCCAGCAGAACTCTGTATTTCTTTTGGGAAACCAAAGCACTGAAAATTTGGAAGGGTTTATGATGCAGATAAAGGGAAGGAAAAAGAAAGAAGATACACTCATACTGTACATTTAATCCAGTCACTAGTGGAGTTTTTTGAGATTTCAAAATCCTTTTCCAACTCACTGCTCTAAGCAAAAAAGGAACAATCTGCTCAAAGTCTCTATGGGTTCACTTCACCAACAATGCAGTGAGTTTTCAGATGACTTCAGTATAAAACTTTACCTCTCCATATTTCTCTGGAGAAAAAAATGTAATACTAGGCTATTCCATAAAAATATGCCACTTCTATGTCCAAAAAAAGATGACACAGATGTCTAAGTTTGTAGAAAAGTTGATTTTATGTGGCTATTGCAATAAAAAGATACATTTATGCTTTATATATATACATACACACAATGCAATACAAAGGTCATGAGAGTCTTTATTGGAATAAGAATGTTGACAGATTTGATGACATGGCATAATCAAATGATTCCGTTTTTCCAGGATGCAGTGGTATGTTTACCCTGACTGCTATAAATGTCAGCCTTGTGAGCTGATACTGATTTTGTCCCATGATCTTCAATGTCTCAAATAAGGAAATAAGATGCTTACTTAAGGATTAGTCTGTAACAGTCCAAGACTACCAGGTACTTTTATCAAGTCCATCCCATGTAGCCTCTGCCCAGAGCACTGAAACAACTCTGATTGGTGGCTATTAAGCAATTTAGTGTAAAGCTTGCAGGTAAAAGAATGAATCCTTCTCATCAGCAAGCAAACGATGTGCTAGGAACCTTTCCCACTGCTTCTGAAGTAGTTCTCCACTTTCACTATAATTAACAATCATTATTCCAACACACTGTTCTCCCAAAAGTATTCTTTTCTAAGTATGGACAGTGTATTAATTACAAACCCAAATTTTAAGGAACAAAGTGTTTTTATAAAAATTAAGCTCTCTTTTAGAAAAGCTGTGATTCAATGATTTTACTGTGAACTTCATCAGGCAATCTTCACATGTAGGTAGCAGGAAAACTTGGAGTTGTAACCAGGCTTTTATAGAGAAAGGTTTTCCACTTTAAAACAATGGATAGGGAAATAGAGTTTTTAAATTCTCAAGCACAAGCCTGAACTGCAGAGTCAACTTTTTAGCATTGGCACCCTGACCATGATTTGTTTATGTTGGAGCTCAGGGCCAAGGAAAAAATTTTAGCATTTTAGTTACCCAGACACACAGTTAATACTTCAGCAGCCTTTCCTTTCTAATTGATCTGTTCACATGACAAATGATGAACATCTCACTTGTCAGTGTCTTAAGCAGTAGTTTCAAGATCTGAAGCGTTTGACAGAGCTGCTGGAACATTTGAAATTTCACTGCCTCACTTTCCTAATTAACACTCGAGCTCCAGACAGCCAGGTTGACATTTTACAGTTAGGCAAAGGAAGTTAACTACAGTTCTGTTAAACACTGGAAGTTTGAAGATCTAATGTCTATTCTTAAAAGGCACTTGGAAATTAAATTTGTGCTTTTGCACCAGGACTTGAAACTACAGTTCATTATACTCACACTTGAGATAGTTTAAAAAAACCCTCAGTAGAACAATTAAGACCCAGCAGCACACACTTTCCTTGCTCTGAAAGAACACAAATCTTTGTCACTGCAAGTGTAACACAGAGTTTCTCATCTGCCATTTCTTGCAAGAAGATGTAATTTAACAGCTTACATAATGTTACTGCTTTATGATGAATGTTGTGGTTGCCAGCACAGAAACCTTTGTTACATTAAAAATGCTGGAAGAGAAAGGAAAAGCCTCAAGACTCAGTTTGAGAGAATAAAATTCAACAGGTCACATCAGTATTTTGACCCAAACCAGAATTTTCCCAGCAATTTTAATGAGGTAAATTACTCACTTAAGTTAGTACCTAGATTCACTGCATGAAGTCTTTCAGCTGATTACTGACAGCAGATTAAACACTTAAATATTTAAATGCAGTTTATTCAGAGTATTCATCACTTTTCATCATGTTTGTTAAATTCTGTCTTAACAGCCTTTGTTTACATGACAGTAAGAAGTCTAAAAAGGCCCATATTCATAACGTTTAGCAGCTTCTAAAAGGCCAAAATGACCTTTTCCTTCCAAAATTAGTTATCTCACAGGCTCTGCCAAAATCCCTCAGTGTCTTTGGCCACAGCTGTGCAAATGAGACAATTTGAAAGCCCATCTGAACTTCCAACTTTCTCTATCCATAACAAATGCTCTTTAAAAATGTATTTTTATGACTGCCACAACCTACTGACTTGTAATCACAGAAGGGAAATAAATACTACATGGACAACTACAATTGTTGTTGTGTAAACCCCAACCTTTGGTTTCTACAATCATATCACATTGGAAAAATACCAAAATTCTGGACAGACAGTGGAGAGACAAAATCTGTATTTGCAAAAACACTTCTATCGTTGGAAATGCTTACACTCCCAAAATCTTTAAAGCCCTGGGCTTGTGACTTAACTTGCAGTGAAAAAAAAATAAAGTTTATATTTGCACAGATTTCAAATGTGTGCTTTTCATAATCACTGGTTCTATTTTCATGTGGTCATCAGAAACTATCTGCAGCAACAGGTAACAGACCAGTATTTTATGTATTTACTACTGAGAACATTTATGAAGGATCACACTATCACTGACACCTTCCACCTCACAGAGCTCTTACCAGTTCTGTCTACAGTTCTCTCTTCTGTATTCTTTTCAATTCTGCTCTTGAACATATTTTGGGGGGAAAGTTCTTCTTTCCTACAGTGTTTTTCTAAACAACAAAAACACATCTAAACAGACCTCACAAAGCTGCATCCATAAATAAAATTCTCTCTCAGAAACAAAGGAATGTAAGTAAACATTCACACTACTTCTGCAACCTGAGATACTCATTAGCAGCTCTTATACTCACACTACCACAGCAAGAGATCACATCTTTCCTTTTGACTTCTTTACACTGAAATAGAAGTCATGTCCACAGATAGCAACAAAGAACTACAAGCAAGAAAGTCACACAGTCTGAATAATCCTCAACTCAACTTTCATTCTCTGATGCTCATTGTGCAAAAGCATGATACAGGACTGGTCATCAAATCCAACCATCCTTGACAGGGAAGAACTGTGTACTTCTGTGGTGCGTTATCATTGCAAATTACCTCTTTGTTGGTGTTTTCATTCCTCCTAATTCTAGGAGAGAATGAATCGAAGATCTCCCCAGTGCAGGAAAAGAAAAAAAGAAAAAAAACTTCCTTCTAATTTTTAGCCTAGTTTATTGAAACTGATGGTAGCTAACAGCACCAAACAAGGAACTGAACTCGAGATTTTCTTCTTACAGTTCATCAGCAAGAAGTGATGCAACCCTTTAGCACTCAGTACTTCAGGGTGACCTTCAGCACTCCGTTTAATTGCTAACACATTCTATTTCACAGGCAGCCTGCTTATCTAGTATAAAACACCCAAAACAATCCTTTGTTCATTTATTAAGTCACAAGGACTTTTGCTTTTCTTGAGGGAAAAAAAGAGCCAGTACTTGCCAAGACATAGTCTAGTAATACAAAGCAGATGATCCTTTCCTTTGCTTGAAATTACAAGTAACTTGTTTTCAATCAGCAATTACATACAATTCCCCAACTCAGTTACATCATCTAGTTTGATAGTTATCAAATACATCAATCCCAAGGCTGAAATGCTGACACACTCCAGTTTGAAATGGCAACATGATGTAAGCACTTAAAAAAAAAAAAGTTTGAGAATAGTACTGACAAAGTTTTGTACGTGTTTGCTCCATTATTTAACATCCACTAAACAGGGAGGAAGCTGCATTCTTTTTATTACAGATCTCCATTTTTAAAGATTTAGTCAGGAAAGAAATGAAGCCTTACCTCTGGCTTACTGAGGCTGGATGACACAAGAGAACCTGATCCCACATCCAGATCCCACTGTTTTCTCCCACTGTTTTCTGGATCCAGTGCAGCAATTCGTCCATCCAAAGTGCTGATAATTACAAGAGATCTGCAAGTTGGAAACATTCACAGTCAAAACTACAGCAGGATGGACTTCACCTATGAGCTGCCTTTTATGCTCAGTAAAATCCATCTCCAACCCTTAAGTTAAGTCTCTATATTCTGCAGAAAAGCAATTCAAGTGGGCAGCTCTACCCAGACCAACAATAGAGTAGAAGAGCTGAAGTCTCTGGCTGTATGTCATAAGCTAATTTCCATGTTGTAAGGCACTTTCAGAGTTCAGATTCAGAGGAAGGCTGACTTTTTGCTCTTGCATGCAGATGTTACCACTACAATATTGAATGAGATCATCTTTTTGGAGATATTTATACAAACAGTATGGATCCCACTTCTTCCAGGCCCTTCCAAAGTGATCTTTAATACAGCCTTTCAAAACAATCTAAACCCGGAACTATTAACCCAGCCAACCAGGATGTAAGAAGTATTAAGTTGCAACTAAGTTTTCAATGATTTTGGATGAAACATCAAACTTCTGGGATATTTTGTAAGTCTCTGAATAAAACAAGTCCTTCCAAAGGCACACACAGGGCACTACAAACAACCTCCAATGCCTGCAGACCACAAAGCAACCAAACTGGGTTTTGCAGCTTTGGCTTTAAGTAGCCTGATGTCTGGGGCCATATACAGGGTCATGGCAGGCTGGCTGCCAATTTCTACAGTGCCTGAAGCTCCCCAGTTTCAGTAAATCTTGTTTCTTACAGAACTGTACAATTACAATAAGCATTTCTGGTTGGGCTACAGCTCCAGCATTAAAATAAACAAACAAACAAAATAAACAACACAGAGACAAAGCACTGACAAGGCATTTCTGAAGGGTCGTTTTTTTCCTCCTTGAAGATTGTTTCTCTCTGACCTGAAAAAGCTAGGATTGTGTTGTCAGTTTGGCTTGCAGCAGCTCACCAATCTTCAAAGGCAGAGGGTGTAGAACTTGATCACTTCACAGGCTGCTTGCACTGAGGGGGGCTGGATCTAGTGACCCAGAAGGACCTTTATAGTTGCTGGTTTCAATGAGAATAAGGAATTGTGCAAATAAACTGATGGGGAGATTAACCAGTTCAGGTGAGGGTGAAAGGGCAGGGGGCTGGTAGTGCACACACAGACATGTATATTAATCTTTAAACAATAAGGGACAATAAATTATTGTGTAGAACTCTGGCCAAATATATTCACTTGTCCAAAGTTAATGGTGTAGTAACACGGAATTTAGGGAGGAAATGATGTGGGTTATTAGTTTGCTTTAAGGAGTGAAAAACTGAAATCATGATCTAAAAACATGTTCAGGGAGAGTGGCTCATTACATCACCTCTAACAAAAACATGTAAAACATGGCCATTTTACATGCTAAAGTAACCCACAGAATTTATAGGATTTTATAATGCTTATAGCACTACACTACTAATAAATAGAAAAATAAAGATATCTTTAACCTGTTCCAAAAATGCCGTAGCAGCTCCTACTTCTGAAGGTGGCCAAGCATCACATCCCTCCAAAAGCTAACTCTAAGAAACGGTTAGAAAAATACCAATTGTGCAAATATTTGCACAGTAGAAGACATAAGTTTTTATAAGCTGATTACAAACACTTTTTCCAACTGTACAGAAATGAAGACTGGGTTAATAATAAACCAGATTGCAGGAGACTGACTATTTTCAAGTACTGTAAACAAGTGCTCACACACTAAAGGCCTTGGACACATATTTAACACAATCTGTTTGCTTTATGGTAAAGCAATTTATCTGAAACCCTCTAGCGTTGCATAAAAAAAATATTATTCCAAGTGGGTCTACTTGAATTTTATGTTGATTCTCCTGACAACTAGGTTAAAAAAAGAGGTAGACATGCAGCTAGAATGAAGGGAATTTTGGCAGCCATACTGCAGAGAAGACAAACCCTAAAATTGCGCTGTGAAATGTTTTCTTCCCATGTACTCCCATTGTTTTCCTTTATCTAAGTCTTCCTGTTTGACTTCTCCCTCAAGTAAAAAATGCTTCATGCCTTTGTGTCTTACATTTCTGTATTATCTTTCCCCACCAGATGCAAACCTGAACCTTCCCTAGGAGTTACCTTGCTATTTAAGCCTCTCCACCACCACTCAAGACGGTGGTTTTGGAATCTGTACCTGCACCCTGACCTCCAGCCACCCAAATCGTGCTGTAAGCACACTTCAGTTTTAAGTTTAGCTGATTCGGTGAGTGTGGGGAACCTTTGTGCCAGAGGCACACACTTGGAGGAACTGGCTTAACCAACCACTTCTGCACACTGTAAAAACCCTGGGTTTTCTTGGGCGCAGTGGCACTCGGGGTTTGTGCCCTTGGTTTGTCCCCAGCTGCAGAATGGACTTTGTTTCACCCACTGAGCAAACACTTCCATGAGACAGAGGAACAGAATCAGCCCAGCTGTATCTGAATCTTAGGTGTGGCTGCCTTTTGAACTAGAACCAGGTGTAACAAAACATCCATTTCTCTCTGCTTTTTTAGTAAGTGGTTAATTTTCAACTAAATAGCCACATTTCTGGTTTCAGCTACATCTTGCTCTTCAGCAATACCACACACCAGGAAAAAAGAACTAAAACTCCTTACTCTTCTGATAAAATACTTCACTCATTACTCTACTTATCTATGAGTTAAAATCTTAATACCCGTTCTCCTCTTCTCTGATGGACTCCAATAAGTTAAAACCCTGTTACCTGAACTCTAATTGGTGTAAGATCTGAAATCTGTGCCCAAGACTCTCTCTAGTGCCAGATTTTCCCTTTCTCTGTGAGATTCCAGTGCTTGCAGTTTTGTGTACTGGGAGCATGAAGTGGTGACAAAGAGATTTTTCTGTTGCTCAGGTAGTCTAATCAAGAACTAAATTAACACATTAAGATAAAAGCAATTTAGGGAACTACTTCCATAAAATATTTCAGAGCTTAAAAGCAAACAGGCAGGTGACTTGATTTTTGTCACCCCAGAATGCCACTGTGGGTTTACTGCAGTGAATTATGCCAATTCTTACATCAAACTCTTAGAAACACAGGCAGAATACAGCCACAGTTCCCGAATAAAGAGAGTTCTTTCAGCCACCTGGTTTGCCAGCCTTTGCTGGCTCAAGATATCAGGGCTGCAAGTCCTGTAATCCCATTACATGAAACTGAAAAAGCAGTATTTTTGATGAGTCTTTGGGCTAACTTACTGATAAACTGAAAGTAAAAGGAATTCCTAACTCAGTTTCTATTTTGGTTAGGCCTGATAAACTCTTATTTTCTGAAAAACAGCACCTTATCACTGGTTTAACCAACATTACTTCCTGACTGGGGTCAAGCTGAAAGACTGCCTTGACCAAAGAAGCCAAGCTTCCAGGAACACACAGATTTTCTGACAACACTACCAAATCAGATTCCCTTCTGAGAAGGGAAAACACAAAGCATTACCTAGCTTAAGGTTAAAAGTCACAACTATAACACCAAGGAAGTGAGGAGGACAGAGACAAACAGCATCAAGGCTGTGTCTTGTTGACAACAACAATACGTGTTGACAGTAAATCACAGACTATACCAGGGAATGAATCACATCACAGGCATAGAAAAGAAGGAAAGAAAAAACTAAAACCCAATCACCAATACCACAAAACAATAATTCAGTAGTCTCCAAAAGCCTGGACCAGAACAAAAAAGATACAAAAAGAAATTACTCAAAATAAGGCAGTCACTTAAATCCCAGGATCCATCACCTGAAAAATAAACATCTGTAAAATGAAGATCTGCATTTCTCTTTGCCTTGAGCTGCTGGTCCAGAATATATTGTGAACCAAGGTATGGAGGAGACCAAAATCCCTTCTGGGCCCTTACAGATGGCCAACAGCAGGACTAAAGCAAGGGGCCAGTTCATGGAGCATAAAGAGTTATCAGCAATTGGAGCAGCTGGCAGAGAATAAGCTAATGTTGTATAGTTAGATTTTATTTGCACTTTGTCACTATGAAAGCACATCTGGACACACTTCCCTGACCCCAACCATCTAAAAACAGCCTCTATGGCTGAATGAAAAGGTTTTCTCACCAGTTCCTATCCTCTTTCACTCATAAGACAGGAACTTGTTACTCCAGGGCAGTGATAATGTTCCCCCTTGAAATGATGCAAAATATCTACTGCAAACTTCCACATGCATTGATAAAAGGCCAGTCCTGGGCCTTAAAACCTTTGTTAGAATCCCATGATGAACACAGCCCACTTTCTGAGATCAAGAGGCCTGAGCACAGTGCTGCTCTACCTTACAGAAGTGAAGATGTGATTTACCTACAAACAAAAGGGCTAAGATAGCAAGGGAAGTTGCAAACAGGACAGAGGAGGAACACTTCTTTAGTTCTCACCTACACACTTTCACTTCACCAAACTTTACATTTATTCATGTAAGTTGTTTATGTCAGAAAAACAAAACAGAACTTATCTTGGTACATTTACCACCGTTCCTGTTTCAGTTCAAAAGAATCCTAAAACCCTCAACCCTCAAAAGTCCATTGGGACATTGCAAATACGGCTGTTTGCAAAACTTCAACTCTAGGCAGCTATTCCAACAGCAAACCCTGCATGCTTGTAAAGAGCAGATTAAATCACTAACCCTCCTATTTTCTTCTAGAAAACAAAAGAAATCTTCAAACCAAGATGATTATATTTGTTTGCCTACAGCAAAGACAGTTGGGGTTTTGGTTTTGTTCTTTTTTTTCCAGAGTATATTGACCTCTATATTGCCTGGGTATTGCTGAAGAACTATTAGCTGAGTGGAGGTCTCAGAAACACAGATAAAAAAATAAGTGCAGGCAAACACTATGGCCAGGCAGCCATTCTATTTTTATTTGATGACAGCAAATCTGTTCCTACATACTAATCAATTACAGAGCAGCTACATTTAATCTCAGGCTTAATTTACTGCATTGAACATCTTTAGTATATTCTACTTTGCTCTAGAAGGCAAACAGAAAATGTATTTTTAAAAATATTCCCGGCTAAACAAACAAGGGTCCTATCAAAAACTGAATACAGTAGCATTGCAATAAACCAGGTGGTATTTTGATCATCTGATACACAACAGAATGATCCTGCTGCTAACTGGTGAGACTGTCCTCCAAGAAAACAGGGTGTCAAGATATCAGCCAGTTTCTTAAGTGAACGCTTGGGCATACTAAGAACAAGCTTTGGGCTATTCACTTTCATGTTTTCAAATATAGCAGGCATTTAGTCATGCTGTTCTTCCTTTAAACTCTGGCTGTGGCTTATCACCTCATCGTTCTCAGCCAATTCAGAAACAGAGTGGAATCAGCTCAGTAACATCTCTGCATTTGAGTCATTCATCTAAGTCTTCCTTCTGCCGGAGTTTCTTGCCACACGCAGTTATTAAGTATTTTATTTCCCCTTGTTATATTCTGAAACTTGTTCATCCATTTGCCTTGCGTGTTTGGCTTCCCCTCAGGCACACTCCAGTGTCTGCGCTGAACAGACAATTAAGTACGCGGGGGATCTGTATTTTCTTTAAAACAAAATAGTGACAGAAAGGGACAGCGTGCTCTGAACACCTGTGAGCTGCGGGTATCGGGGAGAGTTTAGACTAGAGCTGCTTTAGGCTCTCTTCCCCGCAGACATGGAACTGCAACCTGGGACCAAGGCAAGGAAGGGATCGAGACGTGGTATTAGCAGGGTAAGCAGACGGGCCAGATGTCACATAGCGTGACATCGGGCAGCTTGTTTGTTTAAGAACTAAGACACCCTTTCTCCTTGCTAACAACCGCGTTAAAGAACAAGCATCTCAGCGCTGGTGAGGTCCCTTAGTCCCTTTTCCTCATTGTCCCTGCCTCCTCCTCGGTCCAGCCCGTCCATCCCTGTAGCGCTACTCCAGCCCCATCACGGAACCCGTCTCTTCCACCCCTTCTCCCTGCACCTCTCCTCCGGCCCGGGGACACTTCTGCGCGTGTCCCACAGTCCAACCCCACGCACCAGCCGGCGACACCCCTGCTTCATCGCTTTCCCAAGCACCATTCCATCTACCATAACCCTACAGCAAAACTCTCCCACCCCCCTCTCCAACACTCCCGACCCATCCCAGTGCTATTCCCGTCCAAGCCCACTGCTGTACGGTCTCTTCCCCACACACGACCCCCGGGACGCTGCAGCCCTTTCCCCACGCACTGCCCCCTCCCCAACACCCCTGGCTGCTGATTCCCAGCCTAGACGCAGTCGTGTCCCCCGGACAGGGACCCTGGACACTGCACCCTTATCCCCCGAGGAACTGACCCCCGGCCAGCACCCCCACACC
>VWZS01001249.1:3425167-3469260 GCA_013397075.1 Rhabdornis inornatus
GCCCCGCTCACCTGCTGCCGGTCCGGGCCTCTCCGCTGCCCTCAGCCTCCTGCTCTCCGGGCGCCGCGGGGGCCACACCGCCCTCATCGTCCTCCACTGTCACGTCCGGGGAACCAGCGGGCAGAGCGGCGGGAGNCCGCCCGCCGCCAGCCCCAGCAGCACCAGCAACGCGAAGGCGGCCAGAGCGCTGCGGCCCCGCGGCCCCCGCATGGAGGGGCCCGGCTCGCCCGCCTGCACCACCCGTTAGGACATGAACTCCGCTGTCGCTGTCGCCTCTGTCGCCGCCACAGAATGGGCGCCCGCCGCGCGCGCAGCCCTGCCCGCTGCGCCACGCCCGCCCGCCACGTACCGGCACCCCGCTCGCACCCGCCCCTGCGAGGCGGACGCGCATTCCATTGGTCCGCCGCCACGCCGCTCAGCCCGCCGCTTCCTTCTGATTGGCGCGCCCGGCGGCGGGGGGCGGGGAGGAGCTGGGTGTTTGTCAACAGAGCCCGCCGGGCCAATCGGAGCCACGCCGCTCTCTCTCCCTCCTCTACCGCCGCGCCGACCAATCGCCGAGCGCATGATTCACCGGCCCGCTCGCCGATTGGTTGTCGCCTGGCGCGCGGGCGGTGCGGCCCCGCCCCTTCCTCGGCCGGGCTGGAGACGTGGCTGTTCCTCCGCGCCGGCAGGGCGGGGCCAGCGGCGCGCACCACCCGGCGCGCACCACTCGGCGCGCACCACTCGGCGCGCACCACCCGGCGCGGGGGGGGGCGCAGAAAGTGCTTCCCTCCAGCCCGGAGCGGAATGGGCTCATCGGGCAGGAACCGGGCCGTGAGGGAGTGACCGCCCCCGGGCTCCGAGGAAAGAGTGGATATGGTAGTGAGTGTTCGGACAGAGGTGGGACTCGGTCAGCACAGAGGTCTTCTCCAGCCCAATTGATCCTGTCATTCGGTGTGCCCCCCGGGCTGTTCTGGGCGGTACAGGTAACCCTACCCTTGATACCGAGATCGGCCTGTGCTGACCCCAGGTGACCCCAACTTTCTGCGGGCTTTCTGTGCCCACCCACCCCAGCACACACAGGCCCATGGCCGGCAGCCCCAGCACTTTGGCCAGGTGTCGTAACAGCCCCAGCAAGCCCCTTAAAGTCGTGTTCCCTCCATGTGTTCGCAGATTTGTCCTGGGACATTGTGAGTGCCCCGTCCCTGGAAGTGTTCCAGGCCAGGCTGGATGGGGCTCTGAGGAACATGGCCTGGTGGAAGGTGTCCCTGCCATGGCACAGGGTGGAATGAGCTGGTCTTTGAGGTCTCTTCCAACCCGAGTCATTCTGTGAGCCTCTGTTTATGGTATACTTGACATAAATGATATACATATAATTGCCCTGAGCTGGTCTTTGAGGTCCTTTCCAACACGAGTCATTCTGTGAGCCTCTGTTTATGGTATACTTGACATAAATGATATACATAATTGCCCCCTTCAGGGTTAGTTTTCCCCCAGTTTTTTCCAGACCCAGTTTACCATATTTTTAAGAACAGTCCTTGTCATCCTGATGGCACCACTGATGGTACGACTGATGAGGATGTCATCTGCAAATTGGATTAGGGCTGCTTTTGTATTTACTTCCAAATGACTAATGAAAATATTGATTATGTATGTGTGTAGTACAGCACGTATGATCCTGGAGGGTCCTATTAGAAGTAGCCTTATTCAACAGTGATTTATAACCACTTATAAAAAAATAATCTCTGTGACCACTGTTTAATGTATTCTTCACTGATGCTTTATTGCCCTGTTTAATTAAAATATTGTGCAGCCCTAAGTAAAAATGCTTTTAAAAGTATATTACACCTTTCGGAGGAAATTGAGTTATTTGTTGTCTTTTAGAAGCATGAGATGAAATTTCTATTAGACCTCTGACTGGCATTACTAATTCTTTAATGAGTGACATAACACCCTTTTTTGGTATTTATCCAGAACATTATCCATAGATCTGATATTATTAAATCTATGTTTACTCCATATCATTTCCTGAAGACAGGCACCAACCTGGCAAGTTTTTAGCCTCCTAGAATTGCCCTGGTCTATCAAGGTTCACCAAAGAAGAAGGTCAACACACAAGGGATCTCTGCAGTCAGCTGTTTCCAACCTCCTGGGCCACAGTTATCCCTGGAAGACAGGAGCTTCACTGGCCACTAATGCACTGAAATTAATCCCATCACTGTCAAGTGACCCCCCCCACAAGTATCTTCCTGCTTCTTTACAAACATAGATCATAAATGTTCAATGAACACTTCTGCATTGTTATTGACATTTTAATCATGTCCATCTAGTAATGGGCCTGTACCATTCACTCCTAGGGTTTTCTGGGTTTAGCCTTGCCAGCTATGGATTTCCTTTGATGTGCTTCACTTCCAATAACTACTCTGCTTCTCACAGCTTCTTTATACAAACACTTCCTTATTTCCTGCTTTCTCCATTTTGGCTATTTCTCTTTTAATTTTACTCATATTCTCCAATCCATTAATAAAACAAGAGTTGTCAATGTTTTTTCTCTCTTGATTTTGAAATTGTGGCTTTTTGATCACCCAATGAATTCTTTAAAAAAAGCTCATAATTGTCATTTTTCGACTTCTACCTAAATTTTTTCTTCCTGCTTTCAGTCTTATTTTCTGATGATTTGGAAATACAGCTCTTTTAGAGCACCAGGTGTGTGCAAATTCAGGTTACAAACACTGCTCTCCAGCCAACCACTGAATTGCAATCCAGGGATTTTTGTTTGGGTTTTTTTACTTCCTTCATTATAACAAAGTCGAAAAGAATTTACCTTGTGCCACATGCCAAATGGCACATGTTATTTTTAGTAACTTAAACGACATTTTATTACTGTACCCATATGAGCTTGTGATAGTATTTTCTTTATTTGAATAACTCCTCTCTCTTGAGTGTCTACCCGTTCATATATTTATAAAGAGTAATCAAATTCCTTGTTTCTCTAGGCAAACCAAGCCAAAGGCTTTTATTCTTCCCTTACACATTTGGCTCTCTGCTCTAACTTGCCCTCCCCTGCACCTGCCTCTATTTAAATTCATTTTTCTTGCATGGTGATGTTTTGAAGAGTCACGTTGAAGGATAAATTTAGTTAAATTTTAAACTCCCTTATATTTCTATACAATGAAGAAAAGCTGATTCCTTGCCATGCTTTTTTTTTTTTAAGTAACTTTATCTCTTGCCTATCCATTATTTGGGGGGACTCAGGGACATAACCACAGGCCCCAGAAAGTTCCAGAATATCAGGATATGTCAGGACTAGACTTGCACTTCTACCTTTGTGCTGGGTCATGATGGTTTATGATACTTAAGGCAAAACAACAGTCATCCCGTGCAAGTGTCCCTCTCACACCCATGAGCATGACCTCATTTTCTTGTGTTCCCACCCAGCCCCCGCCCCAGATCAGCAGCCTTCCAATTGCAGCCTTTTATTTTGGGGAGGATCTGGCAGTTTTCACCAGAGTGCACGTTTTCTTCTAGACTCCGCCTAGATTCCGTGGCACCGAGGAATAATGAATAATAATCAGAATGCAAAAGCTCTTATTTTTCTTGTTTTGGAAACATTTCTCCAAGGGATGGACAACGTTATTCTCGAACCCTTATGACAAACATGGCAATACAGCCCTATAATTTTCTCTCAGTATTAAAAATTTGTGCCAACAAAACCAAACTTCCTGCTTTTTGCAAAGCATGACTCACATCCTCCATTCTGTTTCGACTGACTGACATAAGAGATCTATTTCAGTCATATGACAATAACTTTGAATCTGACTAGCCACTTATGTGGAAATCAAAGCCTGTTCTTGCAGGATGGATGGATGTTAACAGGAATGGTGTTTTACATAACTCCACTGAAGATCTGCCTGCTTTTCTCGAATAACTTGCTCCTGGAAGAGCGAGGCGCGGCAGTGAAAGCCCAGCGTGCCACCTCGTGGCTGCCCTGTGCCCAGGGCCGTTCCCGGTGCCTCCCTTTTCCAGGAGAATCCAGACCTTCCAAAAGCTGCATATGTTGTACTTAGCATACCGGCACCCCTGCTGATGCCTTCTCACAAGCAGAATAAAACCCAGTAATTCTTCACCCGACAGATTAAACCAGAGACAAGCAGCGAGGCAGGTGTTATTCAGAGGAAATGTCACTGAACTGGAGTGTGCAGGATAAAAAATTAGGTTCCAGGAATGTAAATTGCAGGGATGTGAGAGGTTTGGAATACTGCTGCTAACTAGAAAGAGAGTTTGGGAAATTCTCAATCTTCCACTTGGTTTCACCAGTGTGTTGGTGAAGTTTTACTTTCATGGGTCTTGGATTTTAGCTGTTTCATGCCTAATCAATGAGAGAGGAGTACAGTTAATTGGATCAACACATCTGCCACCCAGAGTGCCTGTACCTTCACCAGGATTTCACTTAGGTTGGAATGCGCTTTTCCAGCTGGTTTAGGCTGGGTTAAGCCTGCCATGGAAGATGGTCCCACAGCCTTCCCTCTCCCAACTGATCAATCTTGCTGCCTTCCTCAGGAAAGGTGAAGGAAAACTGACCTTGATTTTTTTGGTTGTTTTACCTTTCAGAAAGAACAGCTCTCTGCCAACACATGGAAGTAGCAGGAAAACTTGGCAAGCGATGGACCATGAGGTGGGAATGCTCCTTTTATTTTTTTAAATTTTTTTTTTTTTTTTTTTTTTAAGGGCAGCTTAAACCAGTTACAAAAGTCCCTTTCAGAGAGATACATTAAGTCTGGCTGACCCAACCTCACTCACCTGGCAAGAAGAAACTGCCTTTCCTTGCCTGTGTGGCAAGGTGAATCAGCACAGGGTCATGGGAATGCCAGCACCAGCATAAACTCTGTACCAGGCTGCATGTGGATGGTGGCTGAAGGGAGTGAAGAGCAGGCTCTTCCCCTTTTGTCAACAGCAAGCTGTTATCTCCGCTACCATGTAATTTTCCTACCATGTAATTTCAGCCTCAGATGCAGAATTCAGCACCCGGAGTCAGGCAGTCGCCCTGACGGCCTGAAAGGGCTGAGCTGCTCCGTTCCTCAGCATGGTTTTTGTTGGGGTTAACACCTCGTGATTGCCACAGTTTGACAGGCAGAATGTCTGTTCAAAGCAGGTTCAAACTCCTCCTTAGACTGAAGCACAGAGAGTGAGAGGTGGCTCCTGGAGAAGCTTTGGCAGGGGACAAAACCAGGCTTGAACAAAAGGACTTTGGGCTGTTTGCAAACAGAGCTGGTTGTTGCTGAAATTCACAGAAGATCCATTTCTAAAACGTCCAATGCCAATTTTTTGTGCATAGGCAAGGCTCAGCACAGCATAAATGAAAGATTTTCTGCTTTCACTAGAGCTGTAACTGTCCAACAGATTCAGAAAAATTGCTAACAGCAAGGTCATTATCTAGAAGTGGAAATGTTTTTGCTTCCCCAGGCACTGCAAGATGCGTTTCAAGCCAAAGCTATCAGCCATTGCTGTGAGGGTACAACAGGTTTATCACCCCACACTTCTGCACTAACACTCCCCTCGACAGTGGGACTTCAGAGAAGCCCTGAGTCAGCATAAAACCCTAGTGACTGTTCTTCATTTCAGTCAAATACTTAGGATACTGAATAGAATAATCATAGAATCGTAGAGTGGCCTGGGTTGGAAGAGACCTTTAAAATCATCTCATTTCAACCCCCTGCCGTGGACAGAGACACCTTCCACTAGACTAGACTGCCCAGAGCTCCTTCCAAAACCTGGCTTTAAACACTGGGGCAGCCACAGTTTATCTGGGCAACCTGTTCCAGTGCTTCACCACCCTCACAGTAATTTATTTTTTCCTAATATTTAATCTAAACCTACTCTCAGTTTGAAGCCATTCCCTCTTGCCCTGTCACTACATGCTCTTGTAATGTCTCCCGAAGCTCAGTCAGCTGCTCCTTCAGTTTTATCCTTCTTGCATCATGGAAGAACATAGGGCTTGGGTCTGATTCCCTCTGAATACATATGCCACGAGATGTGTGTATTTACACTTTAAAATGGGTAACTTGCAGGAAAAATCGTTGCCAGCTGGCAGGAAACACTAAACCACTGCATAGGACCACGTGCTGCTCTTAACAGCGAGTCACCCGCTCTGCACAGAAAGGTAAGGCCTCACCGAGCTGAGATAAACCCGGGCAATGATAATAGTCTTTGTTGAAATCCCACCCCATTGTTCAAGGACTGATGTGCCGGCCCTGGGAGAACAAAAGGAAACGTTTCTAGTCCTTGAAAATCACAGCAGAATCGCAGAGGTTGGCAGCAAAGCAAGCCAGTCACACACAGAATTAAAAAAGAGAAGCCAGCGGCAGCTTCTCTGTTGAGCAAATAAAAAGATTATTCTCTACGAATTGTGGCCTGACCTTGGAGTGAGTAATAGGGGTAAATACCTGCAATTCTCATCCACTTTTGTGAGATTGCAGCTGCAGAGAAACTGAAGTGCCCGTGAATGGTTCTAATGTGGTTCATAGGAGTGAAAATGTCGGTGCAGAGGGACTTCAAGGTTCCTCTGCCTCTTTAAAATGTTTCAGAAACAACTTCATCAGAGGTCAACCCAGGGCAGAGGGAAAAACTATGGCAAATAAAAAAAGGCTCTGTGTGCTTCGGGACAGGAGCTCTCCATGGGGTTTTGTCCTGACCCTCCTGCAGGGCAGCTAAGGACTAAGTTCTGGTTGACACCATGTGCTCAGAGGACATTTTTCATGGCCATGTTGCTACTTTCGAAGGAGATCGTGCTCCAAAGCTTGAGTGAAAGTCCAAGAAAGGCCCTTCCTGGGGAAGCCCGGCCAGAGTTACAGTAAGTCCCCGAGCTCAGTGCATGGCCCGGCTCCTGCAAGGGCTCCCCCGCCATCCTCCCTCCTTCCCCAGCACTTCCCGGTGGGACCCCTTGGATCCCTCTGCTTTTTGTGGAAATGTCTGAACCCTTCCAGCCCTGGCAAATTCAGTCTCCCGGTACTTTAACACGTACATACATCGATGCAACAAGTCGCTCCGGGGACTGTCGGGCATTGTGGGAGCTGTAGTTCGCCGCTCGCAGCACTACAAGTCCCAGCCTCCCGGCGGAGGAGAAAGAGGAGGAGGAGGCGGAGGAGGAGAGGAGCCGGCACGGCCCAGGCCTGCAGCCCGTGAGGAAGAGCCCCCCGGGGGCGGGCCGCGCCGGCATGCGGCTCCCCGGCCGGCTCGCCCTGCTCCGCAGCACGCCCCTGGCTGCCCGGCCGCCAGGGAGGCTCCGAACGGGGCGGGTGGCGGCGCGGCGCGGCTTCTCCCGCGGGCGGCTCGGCGGCACCATGGCAGAGGAGGCCAAGAAGCGGGCCGCCTTCGCTGCCGTGGACAAGCACGTCCAGGTGAGGCAGCCCGGGGTGCTGCGGGGCGCGGGGGGCTCGGAGCCCCGGTGCGCGGAGCGGCCGCGGGGTGCGCGGAGGCTCCGGGAGCACGGACGGACCTGGAGTGCGCGGAGGGGCTCCGGGCTGCAGGGACCTCCCAAAGCACAGAGAAACTCCGGGGTGCAGGGACCTCCCAAAGTACAGAGTGGCTGCAGGGTGCTGGGGTCCCCCAATGCATGCGGTGGCCATGGAGTGTGCACGGAGCATCCAAGTGCACGGTGCCGCTCCAGGGTGCCGGGACAAGCTCTGGGCTGCCGGGACCCCCCGGTGAACGGTGGTGCTCCGGGGTGCGGGTACAGGATCTGGGCTGCCGGGACGCCCCAGTGCACGGTGCCGCTCCAGGGTGCCGGGACAAGCCCTAGGCTGCCGGGACACCCCAGTACACGGAACCGCTCTGGGGTGCGGGTACAGGATCTGGGCTGCCGGGACACCCCCGTACACGGAACCGCTCCGGGGTGCCGGGACAGGATGTGGGCTGCCGGGACACCCCAGTGCACAGAGCGGCTCCAGGGTGCCGGGACACCCCCGTACACGGAACCGCTCCGGGGGCGTGCACGGAGCTTCCCAGCACATGGAGCCGCTCTGGAGTGCACGGAGCCCCCAGTGCATAGAGAGATCCTGGAGTGCAGGGACAGGCTCCGGGGTGCCTGGACCCCCCCAATGCACTAGGGGCCGCGGGGTGTGTGGGGTCCCGCAATGCACGGACGGAGCTCGGGGTGCACGGAGCGACTCCGGGATGCAGAGATCCCGGAATCCCCGGAAGAAGCTCGGGGTCCACGGAGCGGCTCCGGGATGCGGAGATTCCCTAATGCACGGACGGAGCTCGGGGTGCAGAGACTCCCCCTAATGCACGGACGGAGCTCGGGGTGCACGGAGCGGCTCCGGGATGCAGAGACTCCCTAATGCACGGACAGAGCTCGGGGTGCACGGAGCGACTCCGGGGTGCAGAGACCCCGGAATCCCCGGACGGAGCTCCGGGTGCACGGAGCGGCTCCGGGATGCAGAGACTCCCTAATGCACGGACGGAGCTCGGGGTGCACGGAGCGACTCCGGGGTGCAGAGACCCCGGAATCCCCGGACGGAGCTCCGGGTGCACGGAGCGACTCCGGGGTGCAGAGACCCCGGAATCCCCGGACGGAGCTCCGGGTGCACGGAGCGGCTCCGGGATGCAGAGACTCCCTAATGCACGGACGGAGCTCGGGGTGCACGGAGCCGCTCTGGGTGCAGAGACCCCCTAATCCACGGAGCGGCCATGTGGTGCCCGGAGTCTCCAGAGCCACGGACGGGTCCCGGGTGCATGGAGCGGCTCCGGGCGCAGGGACAGGCTCTGAGGTGCAGGGAGTCTGAATGCACCAAGTGGCCCTGAGTTGCACGGAGCGACTCCGGGTTGTCGGGACTCCACAAAGCGGCCTCGGGGTTTTTTCAAGTGCGTGGAGTGGCTCTGGATTGCAGGGACAGGCTCTAGGGTGCCGGGACCCCCAGTACACGGAGTGGCAGTGAAGTGCACGGAGCTTCCCAGTGCATGGACAGGCTCCGGGATGCACGGATCCCCCCGCACACAGAGTGGCTCTGGGGTGCCAGGACTCCCCAAAGCACGAAGCAGCTACAGGGTGTGCAGAGTCCCCCAGTGCACGGACGGACCCTGGGATGCATGGAGCGATTCTGGGGTGCAGGGACACCCCAAAGCATGGAGCAGCCACGGACTTTCGTGGAGCACAGATGGATCCTGTGATTCATGGAGAGGCTCCATGTGCAGGGACAGGCTTTGGGGTGCTGGGACCCCGCAATGCACAGAGGGGCCGTGGGGTACACAGAATCTGTGGTGCATGGGTGGACCCTGGGGTGCACAGAGCAGCTCTGGGGTGCCAGGACCCCATAAAACACAGAGCAGCCACAGAACGTAGGGGTGCATGGACAGACCCAGGGCTGTGTGAGGCAGCTCCAGCTGCAGGGACAGGCTGTGGAGTGCTAGGACTCCCCAGTGTATGGAATGACCATGGAATGTACTGAACTTCCAGGGCATGTATGGGCTTCAGGTGGCACGGACTCCTACAGTGCACAGAGCAGCCCCGAGGTCCCTGGATGCAGTGAGGGGCACCCCCCCACTTGGAGCATGAACAGTCCTGGGTGCAAAGAGGGACCCTGGGGTGCATGGATGGGTCCTGCTGAGCCTCCTTCTTTGCTTTGGACTTCACTCCCTTTAGCTGAGGTGAAGGGAGAAAATTGCTTTTCCTTCCCCAGTGTGTGCCTCCCTGGCAGCAGCTTCATGCCTGATCCAGCTCAGCACTGTGTGTGCTGAATTTGGGGTAATGTCCCACCTCCAGACTTCCACTGTGCACCCTCCTGCGAGCTGGGCTGTGGTGGGAGCTCAGGCTAATGCCACGTCCTGCTCCTTTGTCCAAGTCCAGGATGTGCTGCTGCTGCACCCCATTTCTGAGCACCCAAGCAAGGAACAACAGCCCCTCACTAGGGGCTTCTGTCTTGTCCTCTGCAGGGAGGGAAATGCAGCCAGGGGCTTGAATGAACCCCTTGAATGTCAGATGGGGCTGGAGCTGCTTGAAGTTTGGCACAGCCTGGTTTGGAAGATCAACGGTTACAGTCACGCAGGGCTTTATCGCAGGGCTTTATCGCGGTTTCTGTGCCAGCCCTTTCGCAATAGCAGTGGTGAAATCGTTGAGGAGTTGCTGCTAAGAGAGTAGATACTAGCAGTTAAGGGGGAAGAAAAAATCGTTTTTCCTTCCTGCTCCCCCTTCTCTGGGTTCAGTTGCTGACGGCTTCTCTTATGTCCCATGAAAGTTTGGCTTGTTCTGCAGCCCGCTTCCTTCCTCGGAGCAGTCTGTACCTGCCTGAGAGCACAGCCACATGCTGTGTGAGACCCAGCCCCTGCCAGGCCAACACCATCAAAAGTGATGAGTCTGTGAGATGGGGGAGCCTTGGGGCTCTATCAGTTGAATAAAAATCCCTTTTCTTACCCAAGGAAAGCCCAAAATTGTGCATTGAGGGGTCATGGGAGGAAGGACTCATCTCACAAGGTGTGGACAAGACATCACTGTTGCTGTGAGTTATAAATGGGGGCTCCTTTGATTTGGGGTAAGACCAGTACTTTTGGGCTTTTATAGTGAAATAGCTGGCCTTTATGCTGTTTTACGGCCAGGCAAACTTAGGATAATGTTTCTGGCTGTGTCCCAGCGGAACATTAAAGTTCAATGTCCAGCTTGTGATGCTGGTTAAGTAAACTAGGCAGTGTCTGGGGTAATAACCCAATGCTTGTGCAAGCTGGCTTCAAGAGCTGGTGGAGAAGGAGCTCAGAGTCACTGCCCAGGAGCTGGATGGTCTCAGCTGTCAGTTTGCACTGTCAGGGGGCAGCTGCTGTTTGTAATGGATATGGTTGTGTTTGTTTATTAGAGCTCTCAGGAGGGAGCTACATTATCTCAAAGCAAAGCTGGGGGTTCCTTTGCACAGCAGGGGCGTGTGGGAAACACCAGGGTTTGATTCTGCTGGACAAATCTCTCTTGCTTAACTCTGCCATAAATTTTTGCACTGGGGGCTTGGGACTGGTACTGGATGAGGCTCCTTGGCATCCACCTTCTCACCCATCCCTGCCTTGCCAGGACAGCAGCTCCTTGTGTGGCAGATGTAAAACTGAGTGTGGGAGGGGGGATTAGGAGAGGAAAACTTGTTCCTCTGTTGATTTTTTTTTTTTTTAAATTTAAGCTAGATTGGCGTGTTCACTTACAGCACTTGTCCCTGGGCAGCTGCAGGAGCAGAGTTCCCCTGTTCTGGAGGGGACACTGGGATGACCAACCTCAGAGGCCGTGGACTGTGGGGCTGTGACAGCTTGGGGGAGCAGGGCTGGCACAGGGCTTGGGGCTTTAGAGCTGTAAGCTGCTTGGGAAGAGCTGGCTTTGCGTTTATACAACACCTCTGAAGGCAGGCCTCTGCTAGAAATGAAAATACAGGTACTGCCCTATGTCCTGCTGCCCCAGAGAGGACTGAGCAAACTCTGGGCTTTGCTGTGTATTTATCCACTGCTTTTAGCTGGAGCTCTTTCTTCTCTGACCTTGGAATCTGAGGTTGGACTGTCCAGTGCCCGTGTGCTGCTGATACTGCTCCATGTGTGTTGCCTTGTTGGCTTCTGTAGTGCTGGGCAGTGTCTTTAGGCCCTTGGGTTGGCTGAGAAAATGCTGTGGTCGCTGTCCACTTCACCCACACGTGGGTCCTCAGCTGTGCTGTGGCTCAGTGCCTTGGTTTTGTTTGGTGGGCTTTTGGTAAACAACTTGAAATGTAAATTTTTTTTGCATGAGGTGCTGCTTCTCAGTGTTCTGCTTCTCACCAATGTTTGCCCTGCCCTGTTTTTAAAAGTGGGTGTTTTGTGGTTGGTTTTGCCCGTGGTCTAGCTGGGATTGGAGCTGAAGTGGGAGAGGTGGGAGTCATGGTAAGGCAGGCACTGTGACAGCACCAGTTTAGACTGATTTAAAGTGCTGTTTCACCTCTGATCACTGATAAATGGATGGGCTAGGACCCTTGTGAGCTCTTCCTGCTTCCTTACAGTGGAGTTGCCGATGCTGAGGCTTTCCCCATCCCTTTAGGGTACCCAGCTGCTCCAAGAAGCTGTCCCACCCTACAGAAATGAGGGCAAAGAGAAGAAACTGCCTCTCCGCAGGTCAAAACAAGTCTTTTGGGAACACTGGTACTGCCCATGTCCTGCCAGCCTCTGCACAGCTTTGCTTGCCCCTTCCTTGGCTGGCCTTGCTTGGCTCTGCTGGGTGGGTGACACTGGGGGCCTCAGGAGCTGTTATGTTTCTGCTGGCCACGTTGCAGGTGTGCAGCAATGACCTGTTACTCTGCCCAGCTTTTGCAGTCACGGTGGTTAGTCAGGGCTGGGATGGAAACTGAGCCTCTGGTTTTGGAGAACTTCTGTTTTCTTTAAGCTTTTAAGTTGCAGAAGCAAGAGAAATGACTAATCCTAGGGGAGTCTGACCTGTCTTGAACTCCACCTTTCCAGGTAAATTTTTGTGACAGCAAGATTTTAGATGGTTGAAGTGCTGCAGGTGTGGCTTTTTCCACGGCTGCCGAACTCTGGATTTGCTGCACATGAGGAAAGAGCTCCAGATCTGTCTAATGTCCAAGAGATAATGCACAACAGCTCTGTGCCTGCATCTCTGGTTGTCTTCATGTCTTCCTCATCTGAAGTCTCTGTGGTGATACTGGGCCTCTTTAAGTGAATTTAAGCTTTGGATCCCATCCAAACAAAACAAAGTACACTGAAAATGGGAAGTGCAGAAGGCTGCAGGTCAGTTACAGGGAGTGGGAAACAGTTGATATTAAACAGAGACTGACGTGGCAGAGAACATGTCTTGCAGAAGAAACAGAAGTGCCCCCACCCACCCTCAGCCTGCAGCACCTTTTAGGAGTCTATCTGTGTTATGGATCACAGGGCAGTGATCCTTCTTAAACCAGGCAATACACAGAGAAAGGCCAGGATGGAGCTGTGGTTAAAATTTCATCCTCTTCACCACATGCTGCCAGGCTTACTCACCTTCCAAGTTTTACTGGACTCCCCTATAGGCAGCTTTACGTTCTGTTTTGGAAAACATTTTTTATTATTCACAGGAACAGCTGCTGTGCTCTCCGCTTTGGCTGCTGGTACATCTGTGCTGTTTACTAATGATATAGTTGGCAGCAAACCCAGCCTTTTACTGTGTGGCTTCCTTGGGAGATTTTATCTTGAGGTTGCTTCCCCTTTTTCTTCTGTGGTATTGTCTGAAATTCACAGCTTTCCGGCAGGAGAGCTTTCATGGAATGCCAGCAACCACCAGTGAGTGTGCATTGAACACCCTGAGATCGGACTGTGCTGGTAATTAGCAAGCACATGTCCTTTAATGAGAGAGAGTTGATTAAAATCCCTTGGCCACAGACCATGGCTGTGCCCTCGCTGGCACAGTGTGTTTCCTCCCTTGCCTGCAGAGTGCTGAGATGCTGTGTCCACGTGCATCCCTGGACAAGGCTTGTCCTGCATGTGTTTACAATGCCAATTTTACTGGGGAAAGTGGACAGTCTAGAGCCTCCAGTAACAGCATTCCTGTGTCTCTCTTTGACTTGCAGAACAATCAAGTTCTTGGGATCGGGAGCGGATCTACGATTGTACATGCGGTGCAACGATTAGGTAGGATGCTCTCCTTCCTGTCCCTCCCACCACAAAAAGTCTCCTTTTCCATCTGCCCCAACTACTTGAAAAACACCCTGAATCACCTGTGTGCAGACTTAGAGCTGATGCCTTGGGTCTGTTCACTGACTGCTGTGTCCTGCTTGATGCTGAAGGTTAAAACTGGGTGTTGAGCTCCAAATGTATTGCCTGAGAGTCCTGAGGAGGTAATGATTTGCCACCTGTTCTCCCCACACAGCCAGGAAAAGCTCTCCACTGGCACCCACCAAACTGGAGCTGAACTCCTTGGTCTTGTTCCAGCTTTGCCCAGCTCTGCCCAGTGCTGACTTGCTCTGTTGCTCGGGGCCATGCAGCTGCTCTGCTTCCTTTGACTCGTTTGCCTGTGGCTCATTTTGCTCCCCACATCCACACGATTCACACCGAGGGCCCTGCTGAGGTGTAATGAAAATGAGGAATGTGAAATCCTGCTGCATTTATTTTATTTATGTACCCTGCAGACAGGTTTACCTGCTTGCTCCAGGTGCAGTTGCTCAGGGTGTGATTCAGAAAATTTCAGCAAAATATTCAAGTGAGGCAAATGCAGTTTTGCAAAGTGAGTGTGAGGGTAATTATTGTCACGGCTCATTACAGAGGGTGCAGAGGTTTAAAGTTCCTTTGCAGGGCACTCTCAGGCCCAGATCTGCTTGTGCTTTGGATGTCTGTGGATACAGAGCAGAGCAGCTGTGGGGGCCATGGTGGGTTGGGAGTGCAGGATCATCAGCCCTGTTATTCTTGGGGGTCTTCCTTGGGTACAGAAGGGGAACCACAGAATCATTAAGGTTGGAAAACACCTCCAAGATCCTCAAATACAACACAGCACCACTGTGTTCACCACCAAACCGTACTCCCAAGTGTTACATCCACACTTCCAGCTGTGAAGATTCCACCACTTCCCTGGGCAGCACAGTTCAGTGTGTCCCACCTGGGTGGTTCTGCCTGTCTGGGGAGTCCCCTGGTGGCCTCCAGATCCCTTGGGCAGAGCTGTCCTGCAGCCCAGAGCAGGCTGAGTTCTGAGCACAGCCCAGCCCTTCACTGTGCAGGGACACAGCAGGACTGGGGCTGCCCCTTGTCACCATTTCCCCACTCTGTGTGTGTGTGATGCACTTCATTGTCTGGGAGCTGCTGTTCAGCCTTCTGGGCTTGGCTCAGAACTGCAACCACTCCCTCCTTGAGCACAGAATCAGTTTCTAAATAAATGGCTATTGTATTTGAAGAGGAGTGTCTGTTCCAGGCTGCAAATTCTGGCTTTTCATGTCTCCTGATTGCTTTAGAATTGGGATGTGGCTTGTAACAACATCCAGCCTCATGTATTGCATGCTCAATCCTTCCAGCAGCAGCATTACCTTAGAGCATGTAGCTTGTGTGCCTGCTCTGGTGCACGAGCTCTTGCTGACTCTTGGGCTGTTGGCTTGTTCCTGGGTATTGTAATTACTAAAATAACATTTTGTCCATAATAATATCTTAGTAATAGATTTTAGTCATTTGAGGTTAGCCTGGGGAGGAAATATTTCCTTCCATTTAATGGAATACTGTACTTTATTAGTTCTTTCCCTGCTATATATTTAAATGTTCTATAATAAATTAATGTGATGTCCCCAGGGCAACAAGCCAGCAAACCTTTCAGACAGCTGCTGGAGCTCTGTGTTTACATGGAGAGCAGCAAAAACCTGTCTAATGGAGTGAGAGAGGGGATGGGGCCAATTTCCCAGGTGAGGATTTGCTGATGGGGCTCCTCTGCTGCTGGAGACATAAAGGTTAATGGCTCGTGGTGGCTTGGGCTGGGCTAGAGTGGGTGTTTAAACATTTCTGACTGTTGAAACTGAGCCTCAGCCTGTGGAGGGAGGCACCTGTTTGCATCTTGAGCGTGACTGAGTTATTTGCAAGCCAACCAAGTAATTGCAGTGAATCAGAGGGGCTGCACTGAACTGAGGTTTCTTAAAGTGAAAGTTGCTGTGTCTTTGCCTTGTGCAATGAACAAACCAAGGCTTCTGCTTTTTTCCTGCAGCTGAGCGAGTTAAGGAGGAGAACCTGACAATTGTCTGCATCCCTACATCCTTTCAGGTGAGTGCTTTTCTCCTTTGCTTCCTGCCAGTCCAAACACTCCTGCAGGGGATCTCCCCCTGGGCTGTGGGAGGCCACCTTGCCTCTCTCTGGTTCACAGTGCTGTGAATGAACCAAAAGTGAAAGCAGTCGTGGTGCAGCCTACAGAAAGACCTCACAAAGAAGGTGGTGGTGCTGTGTTATCCTGACCTGAGCTCGGGGATGGGAGGTGTATTTGGAGCCATTGTGGTAAGGCTGGTTGTGTCAGGGTTGGTGTGTGGCTTCCTCTGGATCCCATTTGCAGGAAAATGCTGCTTAGTGGTGAACCAGACTCATAGTGCAAAGCTCACTGGAGACACTTTGTCTCCTTTGAGTCTGTATCAGCCCTGACAGCTGTAAAGAATAATAGCAAGCCCTTGTGTTTTCAGCAGGAACTTCAAATGCATCAGCTGGATTTGATAAGAAATCGCAGAAGAGAAATTGGCTTAACCTCTTGTTTGCTGTGCAGTCTTTGCAAGAATTGGTTCATACCAATTAGATGTTGAGAGGGCTGGAGGGAGAGCCTGGCTAGGTGGTGGAATACAGATCTGCTGGGGAAGCTTCTGAGCATCTCCCATCCCTTTGGCAACTGGCTTTGCTCTCTTTGCCTCTGTTCCCTGAGGTGGGAACCTTCTTTTGGGCAGGCAGAGGTGACATGGTGGGGACCACACGAGGGGTCTTCAAGGCTGGGTGGCAATACCCCAGTCAAGGAATTGGGCAGGCGTCCTTCTCATGGTCCTGGTGTGGGTCTCAGGACTGCACTTCTGTCACCGTGAGGGCAGTCAGGGAATGTGGCAGGCGGGGAAGAGCCTGTCCTGTGAGGTTTTCAGGGACTAGGTGTGTACAGCCCTGAGCAGCCTGGGAGCTGACCCTGCTTTGACCTGGAGGTTGGATAGAGACCAACCTCAATTATCCTAAAATCTTAGGAAAGCCTAACATCCTCTTACCCGGCAGTTGTTTAGGTGTGGGGGTGACAGGGCTCTCTCTTCCTAGCTCTTGCAAACAAGTGGGGTATAATGCAAGGTGCTGCAAAGGCCAGAAAGTGAAAAAAAAAAAAAAATTAACCTTTATCAGTACTTCTGTTGCTTATGTGGACTGTGGTGAGACTGTCTTTGATCTGTCTCAAATTAATGCCACCCTGAAATGCCATGTCCCCTTTTAATCTAGGAGAAGTGCTCTGAGTTCTGTCATTAGTTCTTAAAGAATATATTGATGAAGCTTTTGTAGTGAGCGTGGGCTGGAGCTTGTCCTGCATTGAAATGTTATCATAGTTCATTTAAGACCACAGAGTTTCTTACCACTAAAACAAAAAAGTTGCTGTTTAAGGGAAGAGAGAGATTGTATACCTGCAGGAGCCAAAATTCCTGACATGGGGCTGCCTTGTATCGCTTGCAGTCCCTTAGACCTCAACCAATTCACAGCGGAGCGTTCCCAGGTCAGCAAAACAGCATTTTATTTTCACTATGTACAGGTGTAGATGGCTGCCTGAGGTCACTGGCAAGGAAGAGTTGGTTTCAGTGGGCTTTTATATCCTCCCTTCCCTGTTGTCAGGTCATTAATCCACCAGCATCAGTAAAGCTAGAGCAGGGTAAGTACCTGTGCCCTGGCGTTTGTGTTGTCTCTTCTCACCGGGACGTGTGCTGAGAGCACGGATGGGACTGCTCCTGGCCAGTGCTGTGCAGTCACCACCACTGTGCCCTCAGTTCTGGGAGCTCTGCTTTTGATTCCCACTGCTCCCATCGCCTTGCAAGCAGAGCCTGGAGAGAGCCAAGCCACCTTGCTGCCACACTGCTGACTCTAAGCCTGTTCAGGGTCTGGCCTGCATGTGCAGCACAGTGTTTTTCAATGCTTTCAATTCCCCAGATCCCTGAAATCTCCTTTTGTGGACACCATGTGATGAATGCCAATCCACTGATTTTGATTCCTTTAATTTTGTGAGTCCTTAGGGACCCACAGCCCATGGGTGTTAAAACTGCATGCTATGAAATGCCATGATAAACTATTCAAATTATATCTCATTGCCAGGAGTGCCACCTGCTAATTCTAATGTTTCTGGGATGCCAGCACCTGTGACTGATACACTTTGTTAGTGTTAGTGGGTAGGATTCAGGGGAATCAGCTGATCCAGGCTATTGCACTGGGGTTTCTTGGTCTAGCTGCAGCATGGTAGCAAGTTTGGACTTGAGCAGAGTCTGTGCAAGGAAGGAATTTCACTCAAATGATGATTTGTAACATAGAAAATTCAAACAGTTAGAGATTCTGCAGATGACACGAAGTTGGATGGGAGTGTTAATCTGCTGGAGGGCTCTGCAGGGATCTGGACAGGCTGGATGGAGGGATGGATGGATGGATGGATAGATGGATGGATGGATGGATGGAGGGATGGATGGATGGATGGATGGATAGATGGATGGATGGATGGAGGGATGGATGGATGGATGGATGGATGAATGGATGGATGGATGATGGGTGATGGATGGATGGATGGATGGATGGATGGACCAAGGCCAATGGTCTGAGGTTCAACAAGGCCAGGTGCTGAGTCTGCACTTGGGCCACAACAACCTCCTGCAGAACTCCAGGCTGGGGCAGAGGGTGGAAAGTGGCCCAGCAGAAAAGACCCTCGGGGTGCTGGTGAGTGACTGAACATGATCCAAGATGTGCCCAGGGGTCCAAGGAGGCCAGGGACATCTGGCCTGTCTCAGCAATGGTGTGGCAGCCAGGACCAGGGCAGGGATTGTCCCTCTGTGCTGGGCACTGGTGAGGCCACACCTTGAATCCTGTGTTCAGTTTTGTGCCTCATGACAGGAAAGGCACTGAGGGGCTGGAGTGTGTCCAGAGGAGGGAGTGGAGCTGGGGAAGGGTCTGGAGCAGAGGTGGAATGAGGAGCAGCTGAGGGGGCTGGGGGGCTCAGCCTGGAGAAAAGGAATCTCAGGGGGGACCTTCTCACTCTCCGCAACTCCCTGACAGGAGAGGGCAGCCAGGTGGGATTTGGTCTCTTCTCTCAAGTAGCAAATACCAGGAGAAGAGGAAATAGCCCCAGGCTGTGCCAGGGGAGGTTTAGATTGGATATTAGGGAAGATTTCTTCACTGGGAAGATGAAGCACTGAACAGGCTGCCCAGGGCAGTGGTGGAGTCACCATCCCTGGAGGGATGTAAAAGACATGTGCATGTGGCACTTGGGGACACGGTTTAGTGGTGGCCTGGGCAATGCTGGGTTAAGGGCTGGCTAAGAGAAAACGTGGCTAAACAATTCTGTGATTCCCTGTTTAAGCTGAGGGACTGAGCTAAGGGCAGCTCCGAGTGCCCTGTGTTGTGTTGCCACTAGAGGGAAACACAGCCTCTGCAGGAAGTATAGAGCCACCAAGCAGCTGTTTCAGCAGCTTCCCACACTTTTCCTACGAGTTGTGCATTTGTTGTTTACTTTTTAGCTTATTTCCAACATGAAAAATATTTCCTCTGTTAGTTCCACATTGCTGTGGGGTAAATATTTTGTTTTCTTGGTCTCATTTTTTTAGCCAGAGATAAGAAAGGCTGGATGGATGTGAGGGAGAATGGTGTCCAAGCTGAAACAACACAGGATTTAAAAATTCCATATCTGTTTTAGTGCTTAGATGCAAGTGATTCCCACCAAGCTGTTGAGGCCTCCTGCTATTTAGTATGGAGACACCCAAACCCAGGAGTCCTGTTGCACCACCTGAGCATTTTAATTCAAATCACCAGCAGGATTTTCTTTTGATTAAACTTCTCTGGTCTGGAAACATCATTTTCTCCTTGCTGTGTGTTCCTGCTGCAGCCTCTCCACGAGCTCAGAGTGGAGCAGTGGAGCTCTCCCAGGGAGGTTCCATCCTTACTGCAGCCAGGGAATGACACCAAGAGTCTGTTTTCCTTTCCTGCCACTGATAAATGATGTTTGTTGTCTTCTTGGTGCACAGGCTCGTCAGCTGATCCTGCAGAACGGCTTAACACTGAGTGACTTGGACCGAAATCCAGAGGTAAGTGGGACCATGGAGATGAGACCTGACCTGGCCTTCCTCTCACCTGGTCCTTCAGAAAGCATTCAGGCTCCTTAGTCCTCCCCTGAGGTGGAGTTTGGGCGGCCAATGCAGAACATGAGTGAGAACTCAAGTTGGGACAGGAAACAGCCTCAGAAAATGGCCTGAAGTTGTGACACAGGAGGTTCAGATTGGATATTAGGATATTATTATTTTCAGTAGGAAAAATTTCTTCACTGAAAGGTTGGTTAAGCACTGGAACAGGCTGCCCAGGGCAGTAGTACAATCAGCATCCATAGAAGTGTTAAAAATACATAGATTTGATGCTTAGGGACATGGTTTAGTGGGGACCTGGCAGGGTTTGTTGAATGGTTGGACTCAATGATCTTAGAGATCTTTCCTAACCTTAATGATTCCATGATTTTAACAGGTTTAGTTTATTTCCCCCCCAAGTTCTGTCTTAGTTCTTGTCACTTTAGATAGCAGGAAGGCTGCTGGGTTGTGTTGCCTCCAGGTGCTTGGCATCTCTTCCAAGATGAGGCTTGAGATAGGGATATTGCTGAACTGTCCCAGATTTTTCCTGGGAAAATCTTGCACACTGGTCTTAACACCACAGGCTGAAGAGATGTGCCTTGCAGGCCAGCTCTTGGTTGGGGTTTCTTTTCCTCTTATATGCCTGTGGTTGTTGGAGGGGCTTGGGTGGTCTCAGGATATCCTTGGGTGGCCCATCAGACACTTGTCTCTGGTCAGGCTGGCACCAAGGTGGTCCCAGCTCTGGTGACATTTGGGACGCTCCAGCCCTGGAACTGCAGCAGGAGCAGGGCCTGGATGCTGCACACAGGGGTTTCCACATCAATTTTCTCCTCTTCCCACAGCTTGATGTTGCCATCGATGGAGCAGATGAGGTGGACTCTGACCTCAACCTTATCAAAGGTGGCGGGTGAGCCTTGCTGTCCGTCTGTCTGTCTGTCCTAGTGCTGGTGGGGGGGGCTCTGAGCATCCCTGTGTGGCTGTGGGTTTCTCTGGGGTGGGCTGGAGAGGATCCTGTGCAGGGCTGTGTGTGCACCCACAGTGGGAGATAGCTCCTGGCCAAGGCTGCCAGGGACAAGGGGCACAAAGTGAGGGGTGGGGATAAGGTGTGGGGCAAAACCAGCAAGAATATATTGGAGGGGACTGGGCTTCAAGGCCATTAGGCACAGCGAGGAGCAGTCTGATGTTTTCTGGTTTTGTTTTTATTTTTTTCCCCCTTGCAGTGGCTGCTTGACACAGGAGAAGATAGTTGCAGGATTTGCAAAGTGCTTCATTGTTATTGCTGATTACAGGTGAAGATATTACTGTTCATAATACCTTTCTCCTCCATGGGAGGTTTCAGATGGTGCTGTGTTAGGCCATTATTGTCATTCCAGTGGTTACAGGAGAGCAGGAATGGGTGGAAATGAGCCTGGCTCCCAGTATTTCAGCAATTCAATTTATCTTTTTTTTCTTAATTTTCAACTCAGCAGGCCTGCTAGGGAGTCAGCAGAGCTTGTGGGGAAGTGGCAGTTCTGCTCTCTGAGCTCAATGATTGTCAGCATGGGATAACTTTTCCAGCCATGGGGCTGTGGAAGAAACAACTCCTGTTCTGCTTGTCCAAAACATGTCAAAACAGGGCTTGTTGAGTGGATAGAGCATCATGCATGAAACTGGCTTTTGCTGCACCAGGGCACACATGGCTGACCCTTGTGTCCTGAGCCTTGTGCCTGAAGGGTTTGCGAAGGGCCTGGGGTGATGTTAATGGTGTCAGCAGTGCAATGTCCAGCACTAATCCCACCTCAAACTGTGCCCTCAGGAAAAAATCCGACAGGCTTGGGGAGCAGTGGAAGAAGGGAGTTCCCATCGAGGTCATCCCCATGGCTTATGTCCCTGTCACCAGAGCCCTGACCAAAAAATTTGGCGGTGTCGTGGAGCTGCGGATGGCTGTCAACAAAGCAGTGAGTGTCCCTGTCAGCCCTGCTTCCCCTGAGGAACCACCTGAACATGGGCAAAAGGAGGACCAGAGGTCTGGCCCTTCATCTAGTCCCACTGGTGACATCTTGTGTAATTGCTCCTTATTATACTTTGGTGACTGAATTGTGTATTTAGGTGTTCAGGCTGCTTGTTGAAAGCCTCTCTGGTTATGACTCCTAAAGCAGCATCCCTGAGCTGGGAGCAGAGGGGTTGCCAGCCTGGGTCTGGCCTGCTGCTCTGGGGGTGTTGGGGGGCTGCAGGGCAGTCTGAGCTGCCAAAGAGGGTCTCAAGTTGGGGGTGATGGTTTCACTGACAGGTTTATTATGGGGAGGCCCCAATTTGCTCGAATAATGACTCTAAAGCACTGCAGTGGGGACAGCTGGTCCCAGTGAGGGCTGTGACAATCCCTGGCTGGGATCAGGAGACACAGGGCTCATGCCGTGACAACTGGGTTTGCTTCCAGGGCCCTGTAGTGACAGACAATGGGAACTTCATCCTGGACTGGAAATTTGACAAGATTCATGAGTGGCGTGAAGTGAACACCGCTATAAAAATGATACCAGGTAATATCTGTGATTTTTTAAAAATCACAAAAGCTGGCTGAGACTTGGTGTGTGATAAGTAACCTGGACTATGGCAGCTCTCTCCTGGATATGAGGAAATGTGTGTCTGTATTTGCTGCCCTCCTGCAGGTCCCTGCATTTGTTTCTACTCGAGAGCAGTCAGCTCAGTTGGTTCAATTGTGCCCATGTGGCTTTTCCATGAAAAGCTGGAGTGATGCTCGTTGATGTTGACACTGTTTCCCATTAGGCACAACAGTCCTGTCCTCTTCCTTCCTCTCCTTGTGCCCATTTAGAGAGGGACTTTAAGTGGAAACACCAGTGCACTCTGGAGGGAGGGTTTGCACTGTGCTGTGCTATTTTCCAGGAGCTGCTTACAGCTCTGCGTCCCATTCCCATTGGGAAGCCCTCCCTGCTGGCCTTGCTGTGAGGATAAAGTGTACCCAAGCTCTTGCTGGGCTTGAGCAGCAGTGGCTGAGTGCTCTGTTTGCAAACAAAACAGCCTCTTTGCAAGGACTCCTGCCTTGCATGAGACCTGCTTCCCAGGCAAGAGCTGCCTCTGGGCCGTCCAGGTCTGCCCAGGGACACTGGCACTCTCTGAACTTCAGGGAAGCAGCATCTGGATGTCTTTATGGTTATCTTGGCAAAGCCTGTCCCCGAAGTCCCGCCTTCACACAGCTGCTTTCACTGACTGCTCATGTGTTGCCAGAACGTGCAGGAACAGGTTGGGATCTTGTTGCACAAACACCAGCATCCCCACAAAGCAACCATATATTGTCCTGGCTCCACAACTCAAACACCAGACCAGGCAGAGGCTGTGGGTGTAGGCTGGGTGAAGAGTGGCCAGGAACTTCTAGTTGTTTCTGGTCAGGGGTTTTGCTTCCCTCAGTAGTGCTCATCACAGAATGACAGAATTGTTGGGGTTGGAAGGGATCACTGGTGACCACTGCTGGTCTGGGCTGCCCCTGGTGCAGTGCTCCATCATATCCTGATGCCATTGCTGCCCATGGCTGTACAAATCTCTGTCGTTAGAGCTGTGTCTGTGCAAGAGGCAGACACTGCCTGGTTTCTCTGCACAGCATGAACTTCTTCCCTGCATTTCTTTTTGGTTGAGAAAGGAATAGGAAATAATGAGACCTGTTCCATCCTGTGAGTGTGGTCTCAGCACTGTTTTCTGCTCAGAAATGGACCTGCTAAAGGAAGAAGAGCTTCTTCCCTGCCCAGAAGTGGATGAGCCTAAATGTGCAGCTGTTAAAGCCTAAATGCAGTGCTGGTAGAAGGGTTTTGGCTACCTTGTGCTTGTGGTAGCCCTTGTCCTCCATTTCCATCCACCTTCCTGGCTTCTGGCTGTGTCTCAGTGATCACTGTGAAGTTAGGAGCACCCCATAATTAAATGAAATCAAAACTACATTTACAAAAGGGCTACAAATTGCAGAGGTAGCACCAGAGCTGTCAAGTCTTAACATTTGAACAAGTGTTAGCCAGGTGATCTCTCACAGGATAGTCTTTCAGGTGAGTTTAAAGGCAGAAGGAGTGATCCCCAGTCCTGTGGTGTGTGTAGCTTCCTCTTGCTCCCACGGGTCATCAGATGGCAGAAAATGCTTTTCTTGTGATTGTGTTTGTGGTGGCTGGGGCAGCGTGAATGTCGCCGGAGCTTTGGGAGTTGTTTCTCAGTCTCTGGAGAGTTTTTGCTGGGAGTGGCTGCACGGAAAAGACTTCCCAGAAGCTCCCCGTGTGGCTGATAGAGGTTGGACACTTCTCCAAACCTCTGATGGAGGCACTGGTGCTTTTTAACGAGCAAAACCGCGGGCAGAGCAGAGGACATGAGGGACACAATGGCTGGAGTTGTACTCACTTTGTCACTAGGTGCCTGGAGTGGGTCACACCCTGGGAGCAGATAACCTGAAGTGTGGCTAGAGCAATTTCTCTAGGGCTGTTTTGCTGTCAGTTTGTGCTCTGAGGAGGCAAGGAGAAGGGGAATGTCTTTTGCATAGGATAAAGAGGATTTATTACTCTGGGGAATTCGGGGGCAGAAGACAAAAACGTTAATAGTGCAACAGTTGAAATATGGGGGAGGTTCAGGGGGAGGGTACAAATCATCAGCAAATTGGAGAAATTCTGGGGAGGGGTAAAGACAAGGTTCACAAAAGCATTGTCCAATGAGGGATGTAGGGGGAGAAACTGGGTCACATGGACTAAAGAGACGTGGAGTTGTTGGGGCATTTCCAAAGGGGAATTCCAAGCAGGGGATTGGCACAAGGTGGGATTGGCACAAGGTAGGATTGACAGGTAATTCAGGATAGATTGACAAGGTGGGTGGAAGGGTATAATTTGGACTAAACCATTAACTTGGGCAGAAATCCCGTTAAACAGAAACACACTGCAACACATGAGCACAGGGGTGGCTCTGTCAGTAACCAGCGACCTCTCGTCCTGCAGGCGTGGTGGAGACGGGGCTGTTCATCGACATGGCCGAGGTGGTGTATTTTGGGATGGAGGACGGCTCTGTCAGTGTCAGGGAGAAGCAGCCCTGCTGACAGGGACTCACTCAGCTGTCAGCTCAGTGCCAACCCCGACGTTTTGCCTTAAGGAGCAGCGGCTGTCGCAGGAGACCCGTGGGAAAGCCCATCAGAATCCGCTGACATGATGCTGAATGTCTTTTTTTAAAAAAAAAAAATCAACAACAAATGAACAAACAAACAAAAAAAATAGATTCTATTTATATATATATATTTTTACTTTACAGGAATGTAGTCTTTTTTTAATGAGTTGTTTCAACGAATTGCTTTAACATTTTTATTTTCTATTTTCTTTTCTAAGAAATACTTACCAAAAACATTACTCCCTGGTTTTGTGTTTGGAGGTTGTTTTTTTTTTTTTCTTTTTTTCAAAGAGAACTTGAACCCTTCTGGTTGCTCATAGTGCTTAATGATGGAGGTCAGAAATACAATCCCAATGCATTGTTCCTAACTATCCTGGCTGGGTGGGTGACATATGTAACAGGAGCACATCCAGTTGGGACCTGCTGATGCCTTATTTGGAACCTTTTTGGTTCAGTATTTTATGCCTTTTATTTTTCTATACCACTGTTTTTTAATAGTTCAGGATGTCTGGTTGTCCTCTGTGCACATGACAATTCTCTGAGCCTAGGGTGGTCTCTACATCCCCCTCTCTGGGACACTAATAAGGGCCTTTTCTGGGCTTCTGTATGGAGGAGACATTCATCCTTTGAGCCAAACTCTGCTCTCATTTAATTCAGTACCTCTGATTATGTCTGTCTTGTAGCTGGAGATGTTTGGGACTTTGTCCTTGTAGACCAAGAGCAGAACTGGGTGCTTGATGAAGTTTACAGGAGCATATTTTAGCAGCGTAGGGCATTATGGAGTAGTGTTCAGTGGCAAATTATTTGGTTTGGAATGAAGGTTGATGATCACCCCTCACAGTTGGTTGATTTGTGGAAGGATAAAGCAGAATGCACAGGAAACAGTCTTCCTGCCTAAATTTTCTATGTGTAGCAGGAGAGAGACACTTGCTCAATACCACATTTTTGGTGTATAGGTGCTTTGCATGGTTCTGATGTTGAAATGCAAGCCCTTTGTGTTTTAGAAACTGAAATAAAGAGCTGTTGTACCAGACTTGGTGGTAATTTTGTTCTCAATGTAACTTCTTTTGTGGATAATGGGGCAGATTATGGTCAGATCAACTTCTGCTAACTTCCCCCTTGCAAGAATCCCTCACCCTGGCCAAATCCACCCTTCTACATTTGATTTCTTTTTGCTTAAGGTAAACGAATTATTTAAATAAACCAAATTATCTGGTCAACACTTGTTATCTGCAGTACTTTCCTCAACAGACACTGTCTTCAATTTGCACATCTAAAACCTGTGCATCTAAATCCAGCTCTTGTACTGAGCAAACTGCCAGCAGCTTGTTGGAAATACTGGGATTTCTTTTCCCAGAAGCCTGGTGCTGCAGAAGCCATTTGCAAAGCCCTAGCTCTGGCTAGGGGCCGTTTTCAGATGCTCTTGGGCTCCTAATGTAATCCTGGATAAGCAGAGAGCAATCGAGCACAGCTTTGTGCCCAAGTGCCTTCTCACTCAGCGTGCTGCTGGAAATGAGATTAGCAGAGCAAATGCTGCTGTTGACTCTCCTCTGTCTGAAATCAAACAGCTCCTCCTCAAAAAGCCAATAAACCCATTACTGCACCATTACTTTCTGGCCCTGGACCAGCTGTGATCTCATTCAGCTTTGTGCTTAGCAGGGGCTCCTTAGCCTGAAGATGGGCAGGTCTGATTGCTGAGCTGCTCTGGGTGCTGGGGTAGATCCCCTGGGGGCTTTTGCAGCTGATTCCCCTGCTGGGGTGGGACTGGGAGTGGGTCTTGGGCTGTGGGTTATGGGCACAGTGTTCACTGTACCACACAGCTGGAATTAAAATGTCTGTGTGGAATTCAAATCCCTGGAGAAAATTTAGTGTCTGAATCCTTGTGCAAGCTCCTCCAGCTCACATTTGCTGCCATTAGATGGGGTTTGACTTAAGGGGCTCTTGGGAATGGTCATGTCCTTTCCCTTGGAGGCTGCCAGGCTCCCTCATCTGTCTTGACCTCCCTCATCTTCATCTGCCAGCACATTCAGGTATGCAGGGAGTCCATCGCCTCCGGGGGTGGCTTTGTGCTCTGGCTCTGCCCTGTCACCAGCACAGCCCACTCACACTGATTGCTCAGCTGCCTTGACACAAGCATGTTTGAAGAAAGTGAAGTGTACAGGCAGCAGAGGTATTTCCAGTCCCTGGTCCTTGCTTTTTTGGGCTATCACCATTATTACAGACATTTTTGGACAGGTAACAGTTGATAGGTGAGCATGCTGTGGTAAATCTCCAGCTGAGGGCAGGCACTGCAGCTCCCTGTCACTTCCTTGGGTAGAAGCAGTGCAGCTGCTCCTGAGAGCTCCTGAGAGTGAGTTCATTGAATTTGATTTTACCACCTTGGTTGGTTTTGCTACGGCATTTGCTCTATGCTTTGATTTTTCAAGGTGGTTTTCAAAAGAGCCTTCAGAAGCCTTTAGAAACGTGCTGCCACTAATGTACCACCCTGCTCCCTTGCACCCTGGGATGAGAAGCAGGGATATATTTTTAGAAGATGGCATTGGGAAAAAAATGCTATCAAAAGCAGGTGGAAGGAGGTGTCCTTTTACACCCAAGCAGGCTGGCTGTGGCTATTTAGGGTGCATTTCTTCAATGGGTTGTGTTACCTGATGTGATCCAGCCCTGCCTCCCGTTGCCTTTTGGGTTGTGTGTGGTGGGTAATGCACGAGATTTACCATTAGCACTGAATTATGGATTAACTTGGCCCTGGAGGAAACAAACGTTTCAAGAAAGAGCAACAGCAGCACTAAAATTAATGAGCAACAGAGGTAATGAAACACTAGTCCCATTTAGGAGAAAAAAAAAATAAGTATAGTAAGAGAGTGCATCAGATTCAATTTAATTAACCTGTGGTTAATAGGTTAAATAATTAAGATAAATTAATTAAACTAACTAGAAAGAAATTATGTGTTTTGTTAAACCAACTCACCTTGTTCCATGTTACATAGAAAGTATTACTATTTGTCCAGTTATTATAGTCAGTGTAGGATGGGGTTTATGATCTGACATAATTACTGATCTGAGAAATGTGACATAAAAAGAGGTGAAAATAATTAAGCAGGCAGCATAGAGGATATGTGCTCTGGGTATTAAATCAAACAATTACAGCTAAAGTGATGAGGAGAAAATCAGCATAGCATAACTAGTGATAAAAATTAGCTGTGAGGAATATTAGTAACCTGTAATATGTATAAATATCTTTCAAATATAAAGCCAGATCCATTTTTAAACTGTGTGGATTTAACAAAAAATTGTGTAATGACACTGTGGTCCAGCTGCATCAGGAAAAGAGGAGGAAAAGGAAAGATGTCCTCATTTTCAAAGTGTTTCAATCTTATTGAGCCATTTGAATCCTCAAAAATGTCTTTGCAGCTTTATTTCAGTCAGTACATAAGCAGAAAGGTGATGCATTTCAATTAAAGATGAACTTAAAGACCTAAAACTGCCAGGTTTTTGTACTGAAAACTTGTGGAGTTTGTTCATTTCCCCTTCCAGTAACTTTAACGGGAGTTTTATCATCCCTGTAACTCCGTAACATTGGTAGCTGGGATCAGGAGTTTTTTTTTTTCAGAGCATGAGATTTTCTGTGTGTATTTTTACACCTACCAACACAAACACCTTTTACACCTCCTTAATGACACTTCTAGCCTTGTGAAAATCATGTCAGACCATCAACATTAAATGCAGTGAGCAAAAGAGTAAAGGATCAGTCACTTGGTTTGACTACAGGAAATTATATAAACCATTTTTTTACTGAAAACAGAAGACATTGTACAACAATGTTTGAGTGAAAGATAAAACAATCAATCATGTTGGAAAGCAAAATGCCTTTGATGATTTATGTTGTTTCTGGAAGTCAGTAACAGAAAGATGAAATTCAGCAGAAGGAAAAAAGTGACTATTAAGCCAAATACCTCAGATCTGTAAACCTCCCAACACTTCAATATACAAGTTCACTTGGGGATGTTGAGTTAGAAATACTCTTAATCACACTAAATTCAAAGTTTATCTCATGCCATATTGTTAAAAATACGTGCATGTAAATTTGATAATGCAAAAAAAAGAAACTGCAGAAGCTGAAGTGCCTGCTAACTGGAATAGTCTTTTTTATTGGGCACCAAACTCTAAATTCCCTTGTGGTGGCCTTCCAGTGCAGGATTAATTAAAGAAAATACTACATCAAGTATCCTTTCTACTTATAAATGTCTCACAGGTTTGTGTAATCTCCTACTGAAGCTATTAGTAGAATGCCTTATAGATCAAAATCTCTAATTAAACATTAATTCCCTTAAAACATTTTCAAAGCCTTAATTTCAGTAACTTGCAAGTTTTATTTGCCTGCCACAGCACACTGTCTTCTTGTAATCAGTATTTAATAACCTGTACAGTTTAATGCCAATGTAATGTATTTGGCAATGACAAATGAAATTGAAAACCCTGCTGTAAATCTAGATGGTACACTGGGATGCTCTTCTTACTATCTTAATTTCTTGCTGAAAAATAAAAAAAAGACAGTCCTGCCTTCCTCTAACCCTCAAATGAGTATTATTTTTTGAAGAGGAGATTATAATTCTTTCCTTTACTTTTATATGTAACTTAGTGAGAGCTGGACCAGATCAGCGAGGAGTCAAATCCATCAGCTCATAAGTAATGTACCAAAATCTTGTCTAATTGAAGAGCAAGCAGATAATCAGACTTTGTACTGAGAGGGTTTTCAGGGTATGATCCACTGCATGTGAGCACCTTGGGAAAACTCAGCCTCTTTGCCACAGACCACCACGTTTTGGACAGGGTACTGTGGTTTATCATTTATGAAATGTTTCTTTCATCCTTATTTGAGAGCTCACGAAGCACATGCTGACCCTGGCTGGGGCTTTGGGGGCTGTACTCAGTGTTTTTGCTCAGGCTCTATGTTTTCTCTGTGGATTTGCTGCCCTGGCTACCAACAGCCTTTTCCAGCCTCCTTCCAGAGGCTCTCCAGCAGCCCAAGGCCATTATTGCTCCCTCATCTGACCCTTGGAAGCTGCTCAAGGAGTTGCTGTATTTCATATCTCTGATAGCCACAAATGCCCAATGGGCTTCATTTCCAGTTCCTGGGATGCTCCGCCTCCCCAACACCATTGCCTCAGCACCAGTGAGGCTGGCCAAGAGCTTTTTATCACTTTTAAAGCAAGTCAGAAAGAATCTTTTAGCAGATTGAACAGTCTCAGCTGTAGAATCATTAGAAAAATCTCTGCTCACTGGGTTGTACAGCTGGAGGTTTTGCCACATGTGTCAGTCACAATAACATCAAAACATTACACAGAGGTTCAGTATCATTTAATCCATCCTGCCTGGGCAATTTCTTGCCTTTTCTGTTTTTCAACTAAATCACTTTTGGGTCATGTATAAAAGTGAAAAAAGGTAGGGTTTTGTTTGTTTGTTTGTTTTTGTTGGGTTTTGTTTGTTTGTTTGTGTTTTCGTTTTGTTTTTGGTTTTGTTTTTTTTTTCCCCGAAAATCAGATGGAACTGTTTTTAGGCTTCCAAGCAGGCACAGTTCCATGTTCCCTCTTCACAGATGAGCTTGGCCTGTGTTGAGTTGTGAAGAGGAAAACCCATCTGCTTACCTAGCTGGGACTTTTTTCCCTGGAGTAAATCTAATACCTGACCCTTAAAAATCACGGATGTTCTAGAGACAGTAAACTGAAAGTAAAGTTGATTACATCTCCCATATGCCAGGTCAGCAGGGAATATTTCATCCAAGCTCCTTTATCTCAGAGTGACATTTCTTCATCTCAGGTGCCCAGAATTCTGCACACCAGTCAGAGGATATTGTTCACTGGCATTGTGGGACCCAGCCAGGACATGGCATATTGGAGTTATTCTTTAAGGACCCTCAGGACACTGCTAACCCAACCTTGTCCTTGTGGGTCAATTCCACTGGCCAGATGTTAACTGGGAAAAGACAGGTCCAGGAGATTCCCAAGACACCTGGATGACAACTTCTTGGCAGAGGGCCTCGGGGAGCTAACGTGGAGAGGTGCCCTCTGTGCTTTGCTGCTTGTTCCCAGAGAGGGTCTTGTTGGTGAGGTGGTCATTGGTGGCCACCCTGGCCACAACAACCATGAAAACACTGATTTTCAAATCTCTCATGCTGCAGGAACACATCTGGGTCCCGGGATGGCTCACTGAGCACTTCACCATCTTTTATTGGCGTGTCCTCCTGCAGGAAAGGTGTTGGTTGCTTCGAGCTTCTGTGCAGTAACGAAGGACAATGATGATTCCCCAGAGCTCTTCGGAAATATAAAAACATTTATTGACAACTGAAGTGCCCCAAGTGAACTGATTTGAATTAGTCTGGCAGCGGGTGCTAACCATCCAGCCGCACCTCCATGCAGGAGCACCAGGGCAGGGTGCAGAGCGCCTGCAGAGCCCGCCTGGGGCTGGAGGGCTGCCTGGACACACCCTGCGGGCCACTCAGGGTCTGGGCTGCCAGCTGGCTCCGTGAGGAACAGGAAGAGCAGCAGGGGCTGTCCGGGACAGGGCTGTGTGCCCCTGATGCTGGCAGCTGCTCGTCTGAGGCAGAAGGAGTTGGTGCCTTTGCCTGCTCCTGGAGGGGATCCTGCAGGAGCTCCGGGTACTTGGGGTTCACCCAGATAGTCCGGATTGTGATGTGCCTCCAGTTTCCATGCAGTGATGTTTTGTCGCTGTTGTTTTCCCCTTGGGACAGCTTCAGGATACTGCTGACTTCCCCTTGGGAAAGCTCTTGCTCCATGTGGTTTTCCCCTCGGCAGGGCTCAAGGGGATGGCACACTTCACTCTTTTCCTCCTCGCCGGCCCAGGCCTCCTCCTCAGGCACTGACCACTGCCCGCTGGGGGTCTGGGCTGTCCCCTGGGCACACGAGGGGCCTGGGGAAGAGCAAGGGCTCTGCAGGGATGGGGCATGGCTCTGTGCCCCTGCTGAGGGCACCTGCTCGCCCAGGGCTGTTGCCCGTGCTGCCTCTTGTGCCTCAGGAGGAGCATTTGGACAGTGCTTCTCCTTCTGTGGCTGCCTGTGGTCCACTGGAGGCTGCTTCAAGTCCATCTGTGGGACAGAGGAGGTGTGGGATGGAGGGGGTTGTCTTGGCACGCCTTGTCCCATCACCAACCTCTCTTTCCTGCCCCATCACTCATCCTTTGCCTCTTCAGGCTCAGCAGCCCCTGGGTGGGCAAGGATTTGGGATTCACCTTCTCCCCCTTGGGTGTCTCTGTCATGCTTTATTGCAGAGGTTCTCAGGCAGCTGCTGCCTCCTGAGAAAGGTTCTATTGGGCAGTGCCACCCTGGCCTCTGTGCCTCAAAACCCCCCCCCAGGTCACAGTGGCCTCTGGGCACAGCACGGACCCTGTGTCACAGAGAGCCTCTGTCATAAAGGGACACCCCAGCACCCACAGAAACACCTGGAAATGGCTGTGCCCAGCATGGGATAGCCCCTGCTGTCCCCTCTGAGCCCCCCATGTCTGATCCCATCCCTCCCACACAGCCCCACTGACACGCTCGCTCCAGACTCCTGCATCAGGACTGACTTGGCCTTGGGCCTTTATTTGTCTCCAAGCCTTGATGGGGACATCTCATATAGGGGAGATCATTTCTACAGGTGTTCTGGGTTTTAACTCAGCTCCTACACTGGGCTGCCTAAATGTGGTGCAGTCACTAAGTGCCTAACATGAGCTCTTGAAGCGTATTTCAATCATCCAGTTCGGGAACATGTTGGTTATAAAGGGGAAAATAAGGTTTGTTTGGTCAATGCTTAGAAACACCATGCATTGATTGAAACTCTTGAAACTCAAATTTCAATAATGCTTAGAAAACTCAAACATTTCTAGATTAAATGATGCTTAAACTGAACATTCAGTAAACGAGACAGAAAAAAGCCTGATGCCTTTTTAGTCTTCATTTGACTAATTTAAGAGAAATAGATAAGTTAAAATCAATGTGAGACAGAGAATCCACATGTTGCTGTTACTCTGTAGTGCATGGCTGCCTTCCCCAAGAAAAATTCAGTGGAGAAATTCACGCCCTAAGGCCTGTATCTATTGCTTGAGGAGTAAGTGAGGTATTTCAGGGATATCATTATTTACAGGATCAATATTGCTATTTAGCCAGATGGCTGGCCAAGCACAGATAAATATTGTCTGCTATAATTCATTTATTTGTCTATTGATCCATCTCTGCAGCCATTTTGCTGATCAAACAGATGGATAGGGCAAGACCAGGAACAACTTACTCCTAGTTTTCCCACATCAGTAGTAGGATTTATCTCACATAACTTCTCACTCAAAAGCTACATGAGCTTGGACAAACCTAGAGCCCTATGGAAAAAGCCAAATGGATTCACCCCACCTATTTCAGCCAGGACCCCTCACCTCCTGGGAGTGCCCATCCCAGACAAAGACAACCCACATCCCCTCCTGCCTACAGGTCTCTCAACACCAAAGAGCTATAATAACACTTTAGCAAAGTATTGCAGTGCTTAGAGCAGAAAATGTGATTATAGGAGGGATGTGCAGAAGTGGAAAGGATGGCTACAAGATTTTCCTGAATTCAGAATACTCAGTGGAGAATGCAGAGAGATTTTTTCAGATCTGTTCAAGTGTACAGAGTACCTCATGTTGGCCCAAGCTGTTGCTTGCTAGGAAAAAGTGACCTAGTAAAAGGCTTCCACTGGTCAGAGGGTGACAACCGACAGTGAGGGCTCCTCACCTCCACACCTAGCACAAACAACTCCAGTGAAGTGGGTGGAGCTGATGAGCCAGAAATCGCTGTCAGCTGCAGATGGATTCACAGATGGAGAGGAAAGATGTTTTGAAAGACTGAGTGAAATGCAGTTTTAAAAATCAAGGTGTTTCACCGAAAGATCCCTGATGGCACACATTCACTGGCTTGTTCTACACAGAGGCGTGATCAGGAGGAGGATATGGAGATTCATGTGCTGAAAAATTCCATGGAACCTGTGTGGGAGCGGGGGATGCTTTCTGGGAACCAGCCAGGTCACTGCAGAAACACGACAGGTGATTTTTGGGGAGTGAGACAAAGCCAACACACTGAAATTTGTGTTGTTTACCTCCCCATCAGAGGGATGGTGACAGTGGCTGTGCTGGGGATGGGGCTGCTTGCCAGGCAGCCAGTCACCCCCTAAATCCAGTATCAGACCTGTCATTGCCTTCATCACCCACAAAGGTCAGATTTAACCCACTCAGGTGCCAGCAGCCAGGTTGCTAAAGAAAATTTCTGGGTTGTGACCAACCCTGACCAGCCATGGGGTTGTCTGTTTCTTTTGCAATACAGTTCCAAGAAGACAAAAGAGATGAGGGCTCTCAGTTTTCATCTGGCAATAGCAGTTGTCACCCTTGCTGATAAACAGATGGTTTGAAACCATCCTGTTTTTCTGGAAACAGGCAAGGCCTGTCCAGACAAACATATGCAATCTTGGGGAGGTCCAAACGGTCAAGGCAAAATACCCAAGGAACCTTTGCTGTCTTGAGGATGATCACCTGGGGCATCTCTGATACAGCTCCAAGCCCTGAGGATAGGCTGGTCCAGCTGGCACAGCTTGGGAAGTTCACCAAAGGGAGGAAGCCTCCCTGGGTCTCACAGGCTGCTTCCCAGGCTGACATGGGGCAGAGGAGGGGCTATATCCATAGCTATGATTAATGTTTTCATCTAGGATTTGTTAGACTGATTTAGAAAAAGCTGGGCTACATATTGAGAATGGGAGATGGTGATGGGAGGGTGAAAATATTTCTCTTCTCCCTTTTCTTCCCTCTTTTCTTCCCAGGCAAATTATGGGCCAAGTTTCTCTTCCAGTCATGAAAGGAGTTGGCATCAGGCTTGGGTGAGCGGTGATTTGGTGTTATCTCAAAAGAAAGCACCACTGAGTCCAACAGAGATGCTCATTTAGCAAAGCCTGTCAGCTTGAAGACTCATTGGCCTCAGTTGGTTTTATGCTGCATCTGAAGTCAGACAGACAAAGCATGGCTTTAAAGTGAGGAAGAGGAATTTGACTAAAGCCACTGTAATAAATAATCTTGTGATGGGCAAGTCATGCAAATTAGGTGAATGTAGACAGGCTGGGAACCCTATGCCCAAGACTGAGGCAGTTCAGACACCTTTGTGCCACTCTGGGTTCCTGTTATGGTGGAGAGATGTGGGTCCTAACCCATGGTTCACCTCCTCCTCTGCAGTCCACCCCAACGTGGAGGAAGCACAGCCAGAATCAGACATTTAAAACCTCACCTTTCAAATATTTCTTGTCCTGCACAAGTAAATCCAATCCAAATTGTATTTTGTCACACACAGGTGTATGATGAGTGGTGCTTCACTGTGGTCTCCTACAGGACCTGGGCTTGTCTCATTCTAAACCTGTCAATAATCCCAGTGAATTTAAACACTGCAAATATTTCAGTTTGAGGGTAAGTGTGCCTGGGTGTTTCAGTGGAGTGTGATAGCAGACAGCTAACACTCCTCTGTGGTACCCACTGAAGTGGTGTAACCAAGCGGAAACCCCATTGAGCTGAAAAATGCCCCTTGCTCAGGAAAAGCAGGCTCCTGCCTGTGCTTCCAATGCCCTGTGATGGGACATCTCCCAGAGAGATGGGAGCACCTCCAGTGGGTTTCCTCTGGAACCCACTGCAGGTCTGATTCAAAGCTCACTCAAGGTAAAAGTGCCATTTATTTTCTGTGGGATTTCAAATCTGTTTTCCTGTTAAATGCACTCAACTTTTAGAGAAGGACAGTTGGGATATGAACTAATTTAGCTGAAGTTCCTGGACTTCCCCATTTCATGTTCATTTTAGGGATGAAGTTAAACCAGGTTCTTCACAGAATAACAGAATATCCTAAGTTGGAAGGGACCCACAAGGATCATCCAGTCCAACTCTCCTGGCCCTGCCCAACCCCATCCCCAAGAGTCCCACCCTGTGCCGAGAGCATTGTCCAAACACTCCTGGAGCTCTGTCAGGCTGGGGCTGTGACCACTGCCCTGGGGAGCCTGTTCAGTGCCCAGCCACCCTCTGGGGAAAGAACCTTTTCCTGATATCCAACCTAAACCTCCCCTGACACAACTTCAGGCCATTCCCTCGGGTCCTGTCCCCATGCACAGAGCAGAGATCAATGTCTGCCCTTTCTCTTCCCCTCACAAAGAAGTTGTTTCACAAATCAGCACAGTGAGAACATCCCCACCAAGATGTACACTGCTTCTTGTAAGATACTGTTGTTTTGACAATCACTTTTGCTTTCTGTTTCTTTGTACTTTTTTATTGGTTTTAGGTTTGGATTTTTTTTAATTTTTTTTTTTTTTTAAATTTTTTTTTTACCTTCAGGGAATGCTTTAACAGCAATTTCACAGGAATTCAGTTTTGGTTTTATTTGCAATAATTGTTGTCATTGGAGTGAAAAAGGAATCCACAGGAGCAATTACTGCTCATGAGAGAGTGAATAAATGAATTAATTATCTTCAGCTTTGCTATTATTTTCATGCACATAATGATGGCACAGGCTGGTGCACTGACTACATTGTGTTTAGGGGCGGGAGAAAAACTCTCTAAAAGCCTGTGGGAGATAATTAATTTGAACCTCCCTCCGAAAATAGTGTATTTTTCTTTTATGGCAACCTCAGTGCCAAGTCCTGAGGATGAACAGGTTCCTATGGATGACACCAGCAGAGACAGAAATCAGATTGCCTTGGGAACAGAGGAAGAATATTCTTCCCTGACCTTCACATGGGCTGAAGCAACCGTGCTCACTCCTTCACCTTCCAATCATTTGCCTCTCTGCCACGAGCTGCTAAAATAGGGCAGAGATACAGCCAGCCTCTGTGGCAGTTTGGCATCTAAAATTAGCTCCTGCAACAGAAAACACCTCGAGTTTGGCCTAATTAAGTTCAGTTGATGTTACTGCTATTTCTTCACTATTTCAGTAGGAGGAGGTGGGTGGGTGCTTGTGTGTTCCAGGACCATCAAGCATCAACAACCACAGTGACAACACAAATGCCATATGCCATAACTAGGGAAAATACAGGAAAGTCAGTTCCAGCACTGAAATTATCAGAATAAAAGAAAAAAATAATATCCTGTGGTCACTTTGCTTTCCTGCCTTCAGCAAAGTTGTTTGTGTCCCACATCAAACTTCTTCTCACCAGTTTTTTGCTGTAGTTTCAAAGGGTCAGAGTGGTCCTGCACTTTCATTTCCTTCATATTGAATAAATTGCAAAGCCTTTTTGTGCCCCAAACCAGAGGATTTGAGAAACACATGTTTTTTTTTTTCACAAGAAAGGTGTGTTCTAAAGCACCCTTCACTTCCTGAGGATAAAACCTTGGTTTTCCTTAGTTGTCTTTGTGTTTGGCTCCTCAGTTAAATCTACAAAAGTTGTTCTTCAGGCAAGGCTGTTAAGGAGTGAGCAGTCAAACGGTGAAGCAGTTGTGACACCTAGTGGTCTTTGTGGCTGTTACAATGCACGGAAAAATCAGGGAATCGTGGAATGGTTTGGGTTGGAAGGAACATTAAAGACCACCTTGTTCTAACCCTGCCATGGGCAGCAACACCTTCTACTAGACCAGGCTGGTCAGAGCCTTGTCCTTGAACAATTCCAGAGACGGGGCAGCCACAGCTTCTCTGGCCAATGAAAAACATAAACTAAGTAATACTAAGAATGAAAAATAGGTGTACTTGTAAAAAAAGCTGATTTTGTGCTTTTAAGGATAAATAGCCAGAGGGATCTCACAGAGGTCACCAGGTCTCAAGTGCTGCCACTGCAGTGCCTTCACTGCTGCTGCTTCAACTTTAACTGCAAGGATGTGAAATGAGGATTAGCCCCTGTGGATATAGTTTAGACATTTGTATACATTTTGTAGACATTCAAGGACTAGCCCTGAAGCAAAGGATTTCAGTAGAACATTAACTTGGTCCTGCAGAACTTTGCACACTGGCACTACTGTGTCAGCAAGATTTCTGCAAAATTAAAAACCTCAAATAAAACTCTTCACCTTAGAAAGAATCTGGGTACTTTTAATGTTGTCAGTTACTTTCGCAAGGACAAAGCTGGCTTTACTGTAACAGCAAATTTGAGCAAAATTCTTTTTTTCTTTAGGTGCAAGACAAAGCCTGCCATGGAATAAACCTATATTAATATTTTGCTCTGGGGCTGTTAAGCCTCCAGAGAAATGGTGGACTCAAGAGAACTTCTACTCTTCATCAGTCCCACAGTGCCTGAAAAGAAAAGCAATTCTAGTGCAAAAATTTCCAACAGAATTGTGTTTGTGAAGCTGCTGTGGCCAGCTCTGGCATTTCCAGACTGCAGGTCACCTGTCTGACCACTGAAAATGAGCTGATGGCATCCAACAAAAGGGAGTAAAAATGTGTCATTTGTCAGCTCAGAACTTCTTAAGGTGTTGACATAATTCAGATTGGGCAGGGCTCTGAGAAACTTGGTCTAGTGCAAGGTGTCCCTGCTCATGACAAGGAAGCTGTCCAGAGGGCTTTTAAATGTTCCTTCCAACCCAAAGCATTCCATGGCTCTATGATACAGAATTAAATAAGAATTGCAGCTGAGCTTCTCTTTCTGTCTTCTGTCCGTGTGTCTCCAGGAGAGGAGGGTGAACATCACTGCAACTAAGCAATAGCCCCAGGAGACTGCTAGAGGGAGAAGTTTGTCACCTGAGGCTAAGAAAAGCCACCAGTTCCTGCTTCAGGACCACAGAGCCCTGCCTTGCCCAGCCCAGTTGTCCTGCAGTGGCCCAACCAATCTCCCTGTGAAATAGCTGATGACAATGATGGGGGAACAGGACAAAAGGGAAGTAACTGGATTTACTGCTCTCCATGGTGAAGATGAACACATTGTTCCACGTGTTTGTGACTTCTGGGGACACCAGACCAGACCTGATGTGTTGTAGGCTGTGCTACGTTTAGCCAGGTTGAGACCTTCCTCTTGGATGTGGCTTTTGGGTGCTCCCAGTCCTTACCACTCTTATTTTCTGATGCTGATTTTCAGAATTATGGCTTTTGTAAACCCCACAGAGGTAAAAAAAAAAAAAAAAAATCATTGCTCCATGAGTAATTTTGCAGAGACATGTGAACCACAGCATTTCAGGGATGCTGAGGTCAAAAGGAATGTGCCTATTTCCATGCTGCAGTTCTGGCCCTTAAATGTCAGGGTTTTATGAGATTTCAGCTTAACTCCTGCTGAGATGCACCCCACAATCCTGAAACCTTAAAAACCAGCGTGGCCTCCAGGGAAGAAGACTTGAATTTATTTATCACACAGGGATTCACTGATATTCAGTGGAGTCTTTTTCAGGGCAAAGAATTAGAGTTGGAATGAAATGGTCTTTAAGGTCCCTTCCAACTCAAACCATTCCATGATTCTGATGCCTAGAGAGGCTACCTAGGACAGAGGCTAGACAGTCTTAAAGGAATAAAGTAGGTATTTATTAAAAGGCCTTAAAAGGCTACACCTTGGGCAGTACAAGAGCCCAGCTGTGGCTACACCCAAGATGGACCTGAGTCACGAGTTTTCACACTTTTATAAGTTTTGGTCCATTTATATATTGGGGTTAATTGTCCAATTACAATTCCAGGTTATGCAGTCCCATCCTCCCAGATTGCTCTCCTCAATTTGCTGCTGTTTGCAGTTTTTGGGCCTGAAGCTGCAACAGTGTCCTTGTTTTTCGGGCTGGAAAAGGATTGTTTTTTCTAATTAAACTGTGAAGAGAACTTGCCAACACTTTATATGAAGTTCAGAGTCACACACGAAGGCAGTCCAGAATCTGAAAAATACAGAAGCTAAAACTTAAGGCATCAATTCTGTGAAAGAATTAACAGCCAAACTCAGTTCCTGACAGCAGGGGAACAAGCCAGAGGCTTTTCTGGCATATGCATTTCAAGGAACTTACATCCCATTTTGCTCCTGCTTCTTCCTGGATGGCAGAGGCTTTGCAGGATCCTGTATCCTGCTCCAACACCAGGAAAACTCTGTGCAGGGTCTCTGAGACCAGAATTTGTCCCAATCTGCTGTTTTCCCTTTGTGAACCCCTCCCATCTTCAGGTCTGCTCCACTCCTTGTGACCAGCAGTGATGATCTGGAAGAGCAGGTCTGCAGGATGTGACCTTTCCCAGCACTGTGGGGCAGCCCCAGGTCTGACACCTGTGTTTTTAATAAACCAGATCGCTGTGCTTGGCTGCCCTGTCTCCAGGAGGGAGAAAGGCAGTGGGAGGTTGTATGGCCACAGCCCAGTGAACTGCTACAAAAACCCATCAAATATCAAGCTTTTCTCTAAGACCTGGAGGTGCTGAAGCATTTCTGGCAAAATTCACTGAATAAAATGAGTAAGCTCTGATAAGCCCCTGATATGGCACAAAGCCAGACTTGCAACAAATCACAGAGCAAAGGAAAAAAACACTATTCAGATGAAGATCACCACAGGTCTTTGGCAGCATCTTCTTTCGAGGAGAAATCCAAGCCATGATGGACCTGAAAGGATCATTCGGGGGCTGGCAGGCTGCAGGTGTCCATCCTTGGGACTTCCCACTGAAGTGCTTCTGATGTTGATGTTGTGACCACAGTTGGTGCCAAGCTGAAATCTGATCTGTTTGTGAAGCACCGTAGAAATGTCAGCCTGTTTAGAAATACCAAGCCATGGCACAGCTTAGGGGACAAGGGGTAGTGTTTGTGCGCTCCTTTATTTTCATTTGGCATTAATAATACTGAAACCACACACTCCACCCCAAAATAACTATGCTAATAGCAGTACCACTGAAGTTTGCAGGATTTTTCAGAAGCAAAATGTAGAATTTGTTTGCTGAAAGCATTATGGGGACTGCACAGAAACAGAGCAAGCTGGATGATCCTTTTCTTGCTCCACCCTCCCTGCCATAACTCTCCACTGGTCCTTATCTCTGCTCTCTAGAGTTACAGAAGTCCCAGCAAATCAATTTCTAACTAATTCCTTCGCAAATGCTCTCAGCCATAGCCCTGTTACTGAAAACCACAGGCTGCAGGTTAAAAATAAAGCAGGTTAAAGCACAAGTGTGGCTAATCCCTCCAGGGGGAATTTTCAGCTCCGAATTTCTCCATGCACTTTTCAAAGGAAAGGAGAGCAGTGGTCCAGCTCCCCCAGTCACTTTCCCAGGGCTGAGATGCTGGGATTATTTTTACTTACAGCCTATAAAGTATAGAAACCCACAAACTTGTCTGTTTTTAGAAGGGTCAGCTTCCCTTAGCTGCTGGAAGCTGGATAGACATGAGGGCAAGGTTTAGCTTCATGCTTGGGTTCCTGCCTTGATTCCAGGGAGACGGTGGGGAGTGACCAATTTGTTTATACATCCTTAAGTTCCAGTGATAGGAGGTGATGATGCCACTACAGCTAACACTACAGGAGGATTTCAAGCTTCTGGGTTGTTTTATTAAGGGTAAGACTGGGAGACAGAGATCAGACATCAGCTGATGCCAGAAATGTAGGTCCAGGGTCATCACTGAGGTAAGTAAGGGCCAAACCAGCTCACGAACTTGTCCCTGGTTTAGAAATTCCCCTAATACTGGCTTTCCCTCCAGGATGGCCTTCCTGCTAAACCGTCCCTATCGGAACCTGCATTTGTCAATGGGATGTCTTTTAGCTCTGGCCAGCACCAGGAGACAAATCTGCTTCAGATTATGAACAGGAAATCAGGAGTATATTTGATGCTGTTAAATACCTGCCAACAAAGTCCATTTTGTGGCTGTCCCAACTGTGCAGTTCGTACAGATGCCAGGCTGAACACAACCTTAAATTTTTTAATATGTCTGAGTTTATTGTATGGATCACATGTGTGACTCCTGCCACAGAATTATGGAATGGTTTGGGTTGGAAGAGACATTGAAAACCATCTAGGTACAACCCCCTGCCATAGGCAGGGACACCTCCCACTAAACCAGGCTACCCAGAACCCCATCAAGTCTGGTCTCACACAGTTCCCGGGATGGGGAATTCACAGCTTTTCTGGGCAACAAGATTATCCCAAAGGATTTCTGCCTGGTGGGAAGCCCACCACAATGTTTGTGGCATAAGGGGCTGCAGTCCTGGGACAGTGAGCAGTCCTTTGGCCACCCCACTAGAACTGGGATTGACCTGAGCTTTGTGAGGCAGCCCCTGTCACTGCTACCTGAGTGTTGATAATTGCTGCATTGTTTCTCCCTGGCTGAATGGTTTCTTTCTAGGCAGTTGAAAAAATCAGCAAAATTAATGTTGGTGGGACAGAGTGTTCTCTGACAAACCACTTCATTAAAACAATTGAAAATAAGCTTATATTTCCTCAATTCCATGTATGTCTGGCCAATTAGATATTGTACAGCTCATTTCCATACCCTGAAACTTCAACAGTTAGAGTGATGATGCCTTGCATTGATGTTAATTACAGAAACGAAAGACTCTATACAAAGTAAGGTTTTGAATGCAAAGGACTGAAGAGGTGTTTCTGCTACTGAGGTTTAAAAAAACAAACCATCGAATCAACAACCCCTACCCTCATCTTACATGATCCTATTAAAAACACTAAAAAGGCAAAATGTTTCTGTATACAGAATGATAATGCATTGGCATCTAACTCAAATTCTATAATGTCCACAAGAGTCTTGGTGAAAGCCTAAGGAAAAATTGATTGAGAAATGGATCCAGGTATAAATCTTTTAGTAGTGAAGGAGTTCCTTATAAAATCAGTGTGTGTGTAAGGGGATCATATATACCTGATAAGAAGCTTAACATTTGGATGCTTCATTCATTATAGCCTCAGTTTTAGGGACACGATACATTTATAAATCAGGGAGAAATCAGAGTATGACTTTGCTTGTGTATTTTTGTTCCAAAGCAATACTTTGTCTCTTCTCAACCCACTCCCACAGCCCTCCCTACCCTATCTGTGCCCACAAATACACAATTATTTGTACTGGTTATATTTACAGGACATGTTTCTGGAGGCAGCTGACTGCAGGGGTTGAACCAGGTAACGCACTGTGATTCCTCCCAACCTGACTCATCCTGTGACGCTGTGAGGTGATGGAGTCATGGAATCACAGAATAAGCTGAGTTGTAAGGGACCCAAAAGGATCATTCCGTCCAGCTCCTGGCCCTGCCCAGCCCCATCCCCAAGAGTCCCACCCTGTGCTGAGAGCATTGTCCAAACACTCCTGGAGCTCTGTCAGGCTGGGGCTGTGACCACTGCCCTGGGGAGCCTGTTCAGTGCCCAGCCACCCTCTGGGGGAAGAACCTTTTCCTGATATCCAACCTAAACCTCCCCTGACACAACTTCAGGCCATTCCCTCGGGTCCTGTCACTGTCACCACAGAGCAGGGATCAGTGTCTGTCCCTCCTCTCTCTTCCCCTCTCCAGGAATTTGTAACTGCACTGAGGTCTCCCCTCAGTCTCCTCCAGGCTGAACAGACACAGTGCCCTCAGCCTCTCCTCACACAGCTTCTCCTGAGGGCCCTTCCCCATCTTTGTTGCCCTCCTTTGGACACTCTCTAATAGTTTAATGTCATTTCTATGCTGTGGTGCCCAAAGCTGCCCCCAGCACTGAGGTGAGGCCGCCCCAGCCCAGAGCAGAGCGGGACAATCCCTCCCTTGCCCGGCTGTGATGCTGTCCCTGATGTCCCCAGCACAGGGATGTCCCTCCTGGCTCCAGGGCACTGTGGCTCATGTTCAACTTGCCACTGACAGGACCCCCAGGTCCCTTTCCCTGGCACTGCTCCCCAGCCCCTCATTCCCCAGTCTGTCCGTACATCCAGGGCTGCCCCATCCCAGGTGCAGAATCCGGCACTTTCCCTGTTGAACCTCACATGGTTGGTGATTGCCCAGCCCTGCCATTTATTGGGGTCTCTCTGCAGGGCCTCCCTGCCTTTAAGGGAGCCAACATCTCCTCGCAGTCCCCGTCCCTGGCGGTGTTTAAGGACAGGCTGACGTGTCCGTAGCGGTGCCGGGTCGCGGCTCGCACTCGCTGACACCGGAGCCCTTCCCCACCCTCATGGCCCCCGTGCCTACAACACCCAGAGGGCCCCGCGGAGCCGCTTCCGCCGCCGGGGCGGGCCGAGCTCGGGGCCGCCGCCGCCGTCATTGCGGACCGGACGATGTCTCGCTGCAGCCCCGCCGCCGCCGCCCGCCTGCTCGGCCGCTTCCTCCGCCGTGAGTACCGGGACGGGCCCTCCCAGCCCCGCCAAGGCGGCCGCGGGCAGC
>VWZS01001249.1:3469294-3590689 GCA_013397075.1 Rhabdornis inornatus
AGCGCCGGGGCCGGGCCGGGCCGGGCGGGGCAGGAGCCGGGCAAGGTCACGGCGGAGCGCGGCCGGGCGCGCTCGGCCCGCGGGCACTGGGGCGGCACTTGCGGTGTACCGGGGGTCCCCGCCTGCTCCCGGAGCCGCTGCCAGCCCTCGCTGGGCGTTCGGAGCGGGGCAGGATCGCCCTGCTCGGGGCAGGGACGCGCCTGGCTGCGAGGGAGCTCTTCGGAAGTGCAATGGGAAGTTTTCCCGTGCAGGGTGGGCGGCCGCAGGGTGGGGGCACCGAAGGGTTCTCGGCGTTGTAGCCCCGGAAAGGCTCCAAAGGGCGAGGGTCAGGGGGAGCCCGTAGGTTGGGGCTGGTCACTGCGAGGGCTGGAGGCCTCTGGAGGGCCTTGAATTTCCCTGTGGTTTCAGCACAGCGTGGTAAAGTTCCTTTTGTTGCCAAAAATAAGGTTAAAGGCTTCCCTTTGTGGAGAACAAGAGCAGTCTGAGACTAGTACTTCAGCTCGAAACATTTAATATGTGTTGTTCTGAGCATCACAATGAAAAATAAAGTGCTTTTCTCCCTCCTCTTTTTTTTTTCTTTCCAGTGTGCCTTTTTTTTGGCTGCATCCTCTTGAAGAGGAGACTTGTAGTGAAAGAGCAAGGGTAGTGCTTTCAAAGTGAAAGAGAGTAAGTTTAGATTGGATATTAGGAAGAAACTCCTTACAGTAAGGAAACTGGAACAAATTTCCCAGAGAAGCTGCGGCTGCCCCGTCCCTGGACATGTTAAAGGCCAAGTTGATGGGGCTTGGAGCAACCTGGTCAGGGGAAGGTGTCCCTGCCCATGGCAAGGGGTTGGAATGAGATGGGCCTTAAGGTCCCTTCCAAGCCAAACCATTCTGTGAGATCAATGTGGGTATGCCCAGGCACAAGAGCAGTTATTAGGACTCTAAACAGAGGAATTTATGCATTGATGTGGTTCTTCTAGCTGAAAATGAATGAACAAACTTAAACCTATCTCATTTGACTGCATACAAAGTGTTTTTGTCTCAGTGGGATGGTGACTTGCAGGTCAGGTAATGTGATCTCACAGCCACAGGCTGGTCTGAGTAGTTCCTGTGGCACACCTGCTGTGCAGGTGGGTGTCCATTCCTGCCTCTAGTTCTCCACAGGCAGTATCAGAAAACTATTTATGCTGTTAATTTCTGCCACTTCAGCTTTTTGAATTGGCTCCCCTGGGCCCAATAAGAATTGGTTCTGATGGAGGGGAACAGATGGGAATGTAGCACCTTCCAATTTAGTTTAATTTATACTCCCAGCAAAGCTACTCTTGGGTGCAGTTTTATGTGTTAAAACCCCACACTGTTCCCTTTACAAATAGTAGTAAGAGATTCAGGGAATAGTTATTAAAATTATTTTGAGGGGTAGAAAGGAGGAAGAAATCTTAGTGGCTCAAGAAGTGTCTTTTTTGCAGCTGTTCATGAAGTCTTTTACAGAACCTCCTGCAAGATGAAATAGTCCTTCATTGGAAATCTTTGATTTGATACTCTTTACCCTTTAAAGACTGCTGAAACCTTAAATTCGTACATATATTTTCACTAACAGTTAGCATTTGCTTCTCTTAGTGATGTGTAATCCTGAGTGTCCAGTGTATTCTGTTGCAAAAGAGATGCAAACCATGTTTTTGTTTGTGCATTGCTGAAGGAAACATGCAGGGTGTGTATCCCTAAGGTTGAGATCAGGAAATTGTGGAAATGGAGTATGAAATCTATCAATGAATGGTGAGTGCTGCTCAAAGGTCAGCTCAGAGCATTGCTGGTGTATGGACAGGATCAGGAGAGACCCGTGCTTGCCCATATACCCTTGAAGAGTTTTTCTGGGCATCTGAACTGACTGGATAGTCAGGATTAGGGGTTCCATGTCCTGGATGTGTTAGAAGGCTTTGGAGAGCTCTTAGATTAAAAGATTACAGTAATTATGTGAGTAACCCTGGCAAAGGAATGCTGCAGAAATAACAATACTGTGAAGAATTCCTTAATTGTTTTTGTATCAACAGTGTGGAGGGAGGAAAGCTCACAAACTTTTCCCTGCTCACATTCTTGGTGGAGGATACCTGGGGAAAAGCAGCTTGTTGGCTTACAAGAAACAGGGGATTTGTACTGAGGAGAGACTTTGATTAGGAAAGAGAGATGTGTTGAAAGAACTGAAAATTTTCTGAATGTTGTCTCCTGCTAGTCCTAGATTTGTTTTAATGTGATGGGTGTAGTGTAGGCATTGCATCTGCCCTTCACAGCCTGATTAATTTACTTAATTCCTCAACTCCTATTTCATGGACACAGATCTGGGTTTCCATAATTAACAGGAATTTGGCAAGGGAAGGGTGAGAGAAGAGAACCTGGGGACTGATAAACAGGATTCCTTGGAGTGCGTAATCCTCTTAAACAAAGGAGTAAGATATTTTGGACACTCCCTCAATAGCATGAAGACTTTGTTCATCCAGGAGCATCTTCTGCTGATGTAACTGATAACTTCAGGGGTGAGTTCTGGGGATGGGTTTATACTCCTCTGCACTGTCAGGAGCTCCTCAGAACTGTTCCTGTTGTGTCTTCTTCAGGCCTTGCCTTTGTTGGCAGAGGAAAGAGAAAGGAGATGGTCGTAAAAATTAAACGTAGAAAATATTGAAAGGAATTCTGAGGAGCAAGCTGAAGGCCCATAACTGATGGGAGATAAAGAGGGGGAGTTGGGGTGTGTGTGGAAAAAAAGACACAGCATTTTAAGTAGCACTCCTCATACCTCAGTCCTTCCCTGAGCTTCCACTGCATTGGCCTCCATTTTCCCCACTTACATTGGAGCTCCTATGATGTCTAAGGCTTTCTTCTTTCCTTACATAGGTTAGAGAAAAGAAAAGGAGTATCTTCCATCATCTCCAAGTTCTGTGGCTATTTCAAGGAGCAATAGAGGAAGAATTTCACTCATTCTTCTTTCCTTAAATAGGTAATAGCAAAGAAAGGGAATATTTTCCTTCATCTCCAAGGTCTGTGGCTATTTCAAGGAGCAGTAGAGAAAGAATTTCAGTCTTCTGGCAATGTAGGTGTCAGCTCAGGTCATTGTGGAGAGGAATCTGCTGTTTCACCTTGATTTTGTACTGGGTTTGTTTTATGAGCAGCCTCAGATGCTACCTCAGCTTCCAAATTTCCTGTTTTTGTTTTTGTTTTTTTTTTTTTTGCTTTGGGGTAAATATGGGTAAGAAGGAAAGAAGGAGACGCTTTGATTGGATTTGTGTCTAGAGGAAATTTTACAAGAAGCCCTGGAAATAGTAAGTTTTGAGCTTTGTAGACTTTGGATGAAGAAGAGATTCAGCCTTTAGTATCTGTGCTGTCACCTGGTTTGCACAATCCAAATAGGGAAGGGCTTGGACTAAATGACCTCTAAAGGTTCCTTCCAAACCAAACCATTCTATAGTTCCATGAAATGTAGCTTGAGTTGCATTGTTTTAAATGAGATTTGTATCTGAGAGGTGTTGCTGCTCAAGGAGGGCCTGGAAGCTCAGTGTAAATGGTACTTAAATACTCTGTGTGCTTTAACATACCTTGTAAATGGATAAGTTTTCTTTTTAACATGTAAATTCCTGTTTGGACTCCATGATAAATAATAGGGTATTATTCTACAAAGACTCGTTGATTGTAATACACAAGTGAGCTTTAAGTCCTGCTTGAGCCTAGGGATTGTGAGGTTTTTTTTCCTAAGAGGTAAATGAGGTGGATTTTCCAGTTATTTGTACTGCAGTGAGTTCTGCTCTTGGCTGGGGCCTTGTTGCCTGGAAATGCCAGAGTAACCAGCAGCAGTGTGTGGTGTTGGAGCAGCTCTGTCCCTTAGGTTCTAATAAGGTTTCTTGACTAAAACAGCTTGTGTTCCATATACAGGCTTATGCCCCATCGCTAAAATTAGATACTGCTTTTCAAATCTCCCCTGAGACAGCAGGGGTTGGGTACTTGAGCAGTTTTCATAACTGCTTGGTTTTCCTGTACAATGGACCAAAGTAGGCTCTTGCCACAGTGCATCTCACTTTTCAGCTGTGTAGAAGTTAAAGTACTGAAAAGCTAAAACAAATGCATCTTGTTATTTGTATAACTATTTTTAAACCACAAACTGAACAGGGGTGGGACAGAAGTGAACATTGTGCCTGGGAGAGATTGTCCAGTCTCTTATTTTTTTTTAATACACTTTGCTAAAGGTCTATTACAGGCCTTTGTTGGACATGGTAATGTTATCTTAGAACTCTGACTTAACAAAATATAATATTTCCACTGTGTTTTTGGGAAGAGTTGAATTTGATAAAACTTGTCCTTATGATCTAGGACTTAATCTGGAGCCTTCACCCTTTTAACTTGGCCTGTGATTTAGATGTGAGCATTAAAATAGCATCTCCAATGGGTGTGGACTTGCAGGTTCACAGCTAAAGAGCATTTTTTTTTTCAATTTTTTTTTCCTCCTTCTTCATGAAGCAGCATGCATTTTACACCTAAGCACCCAGATCTTTTTTTGTAGTGAAATCGATTGTCTGGATGGGTTTGGAAGCTGTGAGGCAGATCCTGGGTGGAAGCTGAGACTTGGCTTCTATTTCTGACTCATACCTGCTGCGAACTTGGGCATACCATTTCCACTTTCCACCTGTTTCATTCTCATCTTGTATCTGTCTTAACTATTGAAATTGTCAGCTGCTTGCACCCAGGACTTGCTGTTTGTGCCAGGTGGAGCAGGACCTCATCCTGACCCGTGACCTCTGCTGATAACTGGGGCAAACGTTGCTGCTGCAGGCGGGGCCAGGAGCAGAAGTACAGAACTGTATCAAATCATATTAAAAACTCCTGAAACTCAGACACATCCAGCCCAGAGACTGCAAGGTGATTTTTAGGTTTTTTTTCCCCATAAACCACTTCAAAAATATATTGCTCTCCAGACATTTGCCCATGCTGAGCTGCTTGTCTCTGGAGACAGCAAATGGCTCTAATCTATAGCCAGGATTTTTGAACCAGCTGTATTTTCTCTGAAGGAAGGCCATACAATAGTCTAAGAAGCACATATGATTTTCAAGGGTAAATCCTACAAAGCTTAAATTCTAAGCTGTTGTTTAGATATCAGTGCCTACATTTTTTTTTGATACTTTAGAAAATGCCCAAAAACTTTTTATCCTTGAAAAATGTATGTATACAGACTTCTGAAAATGGAGGATTGACAAACTTAAGCTTTCAAAAACACTTTTGTGCAATGTTATAAATATCTGAAAATAGATCTGGAATGAACAGTTGAAAAGGGAGTGTAGAATTAATGTAAGGTGTAGAGAAATGTGACTGTTTGTCAGTTTGTCAACAGCAAAGAGACTGTGAAGTCTCCCTCACTGGAGATATTCAGGAACCATCTGGACACTATCCTGTACAATGTGCTGTGGGATGACCCTGCTCGAGCAGGAAGGTTGGACCAGCTGACCCACTGTAATCCCTTCCAACCTGACCCATTCTGTAATTTTTATTCTAATTTTTTTCGAAGTGCTGAAATTGCTCAATGACAGATAACATGGCTAGCAAGCATCCCTATCTTACTTTGCAGGTGGATTTGTTAGTGGTTGGGCACAGACTCTGTAAAACTTAGGTCTGAATCAGTTTATGTTGCCTGTTTGTTCTTTCCTGTTGCAGGCCCATTTCCAACAGTCATTCCCATTCTCCTGGAAGCCTGGAGTGTTCTCTCCAAGGCCTCGATGGTATTAAGGGCTGTAACAGCTTCTTCCCAAGGGGGATCATCCTCTGCTGTCCTCAGGGTTGGGTGTCACCCAGGCAGGTCTCAGGGATTGCCTGAGTGGCTGGGCTCAGGTAGATCAATTCCCTGTCCTCCTGACCAGCATTCCAGCTGTTCCTGTTTTTGTTTTGCTTCTCCTTTGCTGGAGGAGGTTGCTCTTCACCAGATATTTCTTTGAGTTGATGCAGGTGCAGGGACTTGTTCTCCTGCCTAGGAAGGCCAAGTCCTCAGCTGAGGACAAAGATCATCCTGTGCTGTCTTCTGTAACAGTGGCTTCTCTCTCCCTTCCCACAGCCAGCTTGATAGCCCTGTTCATTAAATCTTAGCCTTAGACATATTTTCATAAAATCATAGAATCACAAAATGGTTTGGGTTGGAAGGTGACCTTAAATATCATCTTGTTCCACCCCCCTGCCATGGGCAGGGACACAACCCCTTCCATGAGACCAGGTTGCTCCAAGCCCCATCCAGCTTGGCCTGGAACACTCCAGGGATGGGGCAGCCACAGCCTGTGCCAGGGCCTCACCACCCTCACAGTACGGCTTTTTTTTTTCCTAATATCCAAATTAAATGTGCTCTCTTTCACTTTGAAGCCATTCCCCCTTGTCCTGTCATTACATGCCCTTGTCAATAGTCTTGCTTTGTCTTTCTTGTAAGTTCCCTTCAAGTACTGAAGGGAATTGAGTCACCCCAAAGGCTTCTCTTTATAGGCTGAACGACCCCAATTCTCTCAGCCTTTCCTCATAGCATCCTCATAGCTCCATCCCTCTCATCAGCTTCCTGCCCTCCTCTGGACTCTCTTCAGCAGCTCCATATCTTTCCTGTGCTGGGCCCCAGATCTGGACACAGCTCTGCAGGTGGGGTCTCACCTGAGCGGGCAGAGGGGCAGAATCCCCTCCCTTGACCTGCCCACACTGCTTTGGATGCAGCCCAGGGTACAGATGGCTTTTTATGGCTTTTCTTAAGGATTTCACATGGATTTTGTCTGTTAGTGTTTTATATTTCCTGGCATAACAAGTTCTGCAACAGTATTTTTTGTGATTTAGGTTAAAACTCTGCAGGTCACTAAGCTGAAGTACACTTTTGCCACTTTCCTTACAAGTTTACTGCATCCTTGTCTGTACCTTTCTATATGGAGTTACCTTTGTGTCTGTGTGGAGCTGAGGATTTGCTGCAGCTCCTTAGAGAACAGCAGGAGGTGGCTGGAGTTAAACCGTGGGTTTGCAGCACTTTCTAAGAACAGAGTAAAGGACTTTAGGTTTAGCAATAGCCCTGATGTGTGTAGGCTGCTTCTGGCATCGTTTGGTTTTTCTGTTCACTCCTTTGAATACAACTGAAGCATAAAAACAGTGTAGCAATAAACTTTAGTTGGCAAGAGAGAACCCTGTAGCTCTGTGGTGGAAATGTGTGTGTATGTGGATCTTAAAAAGTTTCTGCATATTTACTCACCCATAGAAATTCTGTTACTATAATAATTTAATAATGTATCTTAACAAATTCTGTGTATTATCATAAGAATACTTTTTTACTTCTTTCTCCTTAAAAGCTTTTACTCCCTTCCTAAAAAGAAAAAAGTGTTCCCTTGTTCAGATGTGCCTGAACAAGATCAGTCTGGGGACCATGATTGAGGATCTGTTACTTTGCTTTCAGTTTCACTATTTACTTCCTTAAGTATTTGTTGCTAAAGTTTTAAAAGGGCTAAAGGGGTAAATAGTAACACTGGTGTATATATTGGAGATCCTGTATTAGGATTGTGCCTTCACAGGTTCACTCTATGTATAAATTACGGTTTTTATCAAACACTTTCAGGGACTAAATTGGTTATGATCCCCTCAAAACTCTGGTGTTTGAAAAAGCATATGGTAATAAACTTAGGTGTGCATTCTGTTGTACCAGAAGCCCTCTCCCTTGTCATCTCAGGCTTTCTTCTGTTGTAACATTCTGTGTATTTGCTATCATCATTCCTTTCCCTTCAGCACAGATGCAATCATTCCCCTTGGCTTTTTGTTGCCAGCATGCATTGTGCTCTTTTTCTACAATTGTGTTGTGTTTTCTTCTCTCAGCACCAGAGTTGTGAGAACTACTTGAAAATCACTCTAGTGGAGTACTGGGGGAGCTGTGTTTCCTCACCAGCCCAAATGTGTGTCCAGCAGTCATGCCATAGCTAAGAATCTGTTGGAAAAAGATCTCTTGCTGTGTATCTTACTCGGCATCAGGTTTTTCCTGGGCTGAGGGACCCTTGAGCTCCTCAGTGTCTCTTGTTGTCTGGTCTGGATTATGCTCTGTTCACAGGAAGTGTTACATAGTACCACTGTTGTAACAGCCTGTGGATATGGGGATTTTAGTTCTGCTCTGTCACTTCTTGGAATATCTGAGAAGATGAAAACGTGTTCGTTTGCAAATGAAAGCAGTGCTTAACAAGTTGTTTCTGTCTGTCAGGAGGAATCCTGATAACGAGTACTCAGTATGAGAAACCTCTCCTAATTTCTAGTGAATTGAGTAATTTGCATAATAGGGTGAACTACGGGTGTTTAATGTCTTAGAATGACAAGCACTGAATGAGGCTTCAGAGCTGCTTTTGAAAACATGAGCTGCTCATGACTTTTTGACACAAATAGGTGACTTGGTAGGACATTTTTTGACTCAGAGTCTACCAAAGGAGTGGATTAATGGTTTGTGCTCTCTTCTCTTTTCTCTCCAGTTCAGCAGAATGGAGTCCGACACTGCTCCTACACAGCATCCAGGAAAAACCTGTATGTTAACAAAAACACAAAGGTTATCTGTCAGGGTTTTACAGGCAAACAGGTATGTTTATAAATAATTTCTTTTATCAGCCTTTCAATCAGAAAGTTAATTGCTCAGAAAACATACTTATATATGAAATGGATTATGTACTGCCTTTGTCTGTGTTCATAGGAAGCTGGACTTCCTTCACCGTCAGGAAGATCCCTTCAGCACTATAGTTTACATTCTTTGGCCCAAATACTTGTGCACAAGCTTGAAAGTTGTTTTTGAGTTATCTCTATTATAGTGCTTTTCATTTTTGTTTTTCATATTGTATACAGCTGAAAGGGTTTCTTTGTAAAAGGCAATTTGCAAAAAGCTGCAAAAACCCGCCCATTTTCTAAGTGCTTCTTTCACAAATGCATTTCAATATCAATGCCTATGAATTAAATTTCTGTTTTTATTTCAGGATATTTAATAATTTTCTGAGATTCACTCTTTTAGACATTTGCAGACAGAGAAGGCTGCTTTTGTAAAACTATCACTTAGTCATGGATGAGCATGCTAATTTCTTCTATTTCACTGTAGTGTTTGTCATCTGCCACACTTGTGGAAAAGAAACTGTGGCTGCTGTGGCTGCAGATGTGTTAGCAGCACACAACAGAATACACTTTAGCATGAAACTACAGTGCTCTGATTGAAAAAAGAGAAAAGAGCATATTAGCATATTCCAAATGCATTTAAAACATGTGGATGCACTCTCCAAAATACCTGATTTTATATATATATATGTGTAGTGAAAACTTCACTTCTTATTGCAAATTTCAGTGCCACAAATTGCCTTCAGAATTAGAGAATTAGAGATAACATCAGATTTTTTGGTTAAGTTTATTTGCTATTACATGCCTTCTAACTTCACTTATTTTCTCTCTCATAGGGCACCTTTCACAGCCAGCAGGCATTGGACTATGGCACCAATCTAGTTGGAGGAATTTCTCCAGGGAAAGGGGGAAAAACTCATCTAGGTCTGCCTGTGTTTAATTCTGTGAAGGAGGTAATTTGCAGCAGTGACTGGAGGGCATAGAGTTTAATGGTGCTGAAGGGCTCCTTATTTCATTGCTCACACTGGAGAGATGAATATTTGAGCTGTGGATGTCACTGGGCGAAGAGTGAAATAGAAGTCTTGTAAAAAAGGGAGCATTCAGGGTGGTCAGGCACAAGTTTGGCATCCACTGTGAAATTCACAGTCTGGGTACACTTGCTTTATGAATGCAGCTAGTTTCTGGTTGATTCTGCTGTGCATGATGAATTTTTAGCAAACTGTTATGTAAGAGTATTTATGATGGTGATCATGGGGCAGATCCTTTCCAGACAGTGGAAAGGTCTCTGTTCCCTGATTGTGTCCCATCTTCAGAGAATTTAACGCTTGCTTAGTGTAACAGTGGTGGGAGTTTTGCACTACTTAATTAGTGGTTTGTCTGGAGTTCTTTCTGCCTTCACTCAGAGCCAGGATTAAAAAATACATGAAGGAAATGGATTTTCTCATGTTCGGGCTTGGTTGTTTATTAAATTTTATCAAAAGTACAAAACGTTCAGCAGCACTTCTAGCCACCAGCTAAAAGTGAGCAAAATGGAGATGAATCCAGCAACTACAAGATCTCTTAAAGCTAAACAGTCCAATAGAGAATTAACACCTATATTATTTATTCTTTTAATCCAATAACTAATTTCCCATGACCTTCAAGTGTGGCCCTAACTGTCCAACCAGAAACTACTACCTGAAACCATGAAGAGTAAGGAAGATGAACACCGAAAGAGACACCACCCCAAATCCTCCATCTTGTCCTATACCTATTACTATGTTACAGAAGCCTCAAATTTAAAACCCTTCACCATGTGAAATCACACATTTCTATTAACTACACACCCATGACTTTAACTCCATCACTCAAATTTGGAAGCCTTCTCCAAGGCCTCAGGTCAAAAGCAGCATTCTCCAGGGGGTCAGTGCCAGAAAGCACAGAAAGCTCAAAAACCCCAGGTTTGTGGGATCCAACAGCTTAGATGACAGTAAATGGATACATACCCTTAATTCATGCCAGAGAATGGATGTATTTTAAATGACTTGTTGCCAAACATTCTCTTCAGCCCCACTAAATACCCGATGTGTTTTTTGTTGTGTCCCTTGCAGGCCAAAGAACAAACGGGTGCTTCAGCCACTGTTATCTACGTCCCTCCCCCATTTGCTGCTGCTGCCATCACCGAGGCCATCGATGCAGAGATGCCCCTGGTGGTTTGCATCACTGAGGGCATCCCCCAGCAGGACATGGTGCGGGTCAAACACCGGCTGCTGCGGCAGAGCAAGACGCGGCTGGTGGGCCCCAACTGCCCCGGAGTCATCAATGTAAGTGACCTCTGTCTTTGGTCCAAGGCTGAACTCTTCCCAGTGGTGGTTTGAATGTTCCATCTGACTTCTCCCACTCTTTCCTTAGCCTGGAGAATGTAAAATTGGTATCATGCCTGGTCACATTCACAAGAAAGGAAGAATTGGTGAGTTTTTGAATATTTACGCGTCATCTAAAACACGAGTTTGGTGCTCCAGTGTTCTTCCTCATGAGGCAGGGCACATCCTGCCTTGGAGAGGGTTGGTAACACTGTGGGACAGCTTGTCTGTCCTCAGTTTGTATGTGAATTTTAGCATTATCTATCCTGGAGGCCTGGATCAGGAATTCTTCCATAGTAGACTCTGGGTGCTGATGGTAGAGGCAAAGCAACTGAGAATTCCTGTAGGTAATGTGATTGTCTTGGTATCCTCAAAGGAGAGCCTTGAGGAAACTTCCATTTTCCTTGGGATTTGAGAGCACTAAGCTCTCCAACACTATTCCTTCCAACAGCTTGGCTGCTTGGGACTGGGATCCTACTCTTGTAGTGATCTCAGAACTACAGCAAAGAGAAGAGACTACAGACAAGTTTATAACATAATTTAGACAATTATGGAACCATCACAAGTGGAAATGACAAATATACCAAATTTTCAGGCAATGTGGTAAAGGGCAGGAAGGCAGTGACTTGTTCATAATCAGTGTTGGTCACACTCCCTGTGTGTAGTGAGTTACACACCCTGTTACATGCAAGACTCTTGTCCTGACTTCTGTCAGCTCCTTGTTGTAAACTATAGAAATAACAAGTTGATTTTTTTTTTTTCAAATAATGCAGTTCAGGAGCTGTAGAGAAAATTCTTCTGAAATGTACTTTTGTACTTAGGTAGAGCTTCAGAATTATGGTTGTAAACAGCACATGCTGCTGTTGCCTGTCAGCAAGGTAACCAGTTTCACTTGATCACAGTAGTGCCCTTTACAACATTTCCGTTTTCTTTTGATGGAAAGTGTGTTTATTGTGGGAAAGCCTGCTCAATGCTGTTGAACTACAGGGACTCAGTTCAGTTTTTCTAGCATGAGGAACTATCTGTGCTGCATAACCTCTTCTGATTTGAGAATAGACTGCACCTAGGGAATGCTGGAAGATGTGTTAACACTCATGTGTTCCAAGAATTGTTCCACCTCCAGCTTTCACAAGTACCCATAAACCTGGAATTGAAAAATTTAATGGCTGCGGTTATGCCCTTTATAAAAACCACTGAGACATTGCTCTGTGACTGTAAAAGGTAACATCAACCAATGTTGCCCTGAGCTCCCTTCTGAATCAAAGTTCTGTTCAGATTTTCTAAATGTATATAAGAAATGTGCTGTAGTCACACGTTATTAGAATCTGAATGCAAGGCACATAAGTGCAAAATAATTTTTAAAATCTTGAGTCCAGTAGCTCTGCCATTGCTGGAAATCTTTTCAATGGTGATCCAAGAATCAAGGAATAAAAATGTAGATTTGCCACCCTCCTGGTTTCATCTGACATGTGACCTTTGGTGATGTGCTCTTCAGCTTTCTATTACTGTGAGGCATCCAATAATCATCTGAATATACTGTGATGCAAGGTATAAAAATAGCCACAGTCTTTGGACTTTCATCTGTAGCTTCTCTGAGGCAATCTGATCTTAGTGGTAAACAGGGAGGCCTTTTCAAACATATCGAGAGAAAAGCCCTGTGCTAGAACATATCTGAGCTGGCCAACAGTATAAATAGTTGATAAAACTAAGATTCTTAGTCTAGAGGTATATTTTCTCCTCTGTTCTCCTCTCTCCTCCAATGTACGTGTTGTTATATTCCTTGTTGTATGGCTTGAAGCAGATGGAAAATGCTGTCTGTTTTTCCTGAAAACCTTTCCTTTTTGTAGTGTTAACAGAAGTCTTGACTTGAAAAAAATGACCAAAAAGCCATGCAAATATTTTGCCCCTACTTTAAGCTCTGTGCTACCTTCCATCCTGAATTTAAAACTGGGGTTGTGGTCTCTTGTGATATTGTAATGTAAATGCCAGATGTGTTCTGTACAGCAGCAACAAATACCTTAATAGTGATAATTTGCATTTGTGCAGCATTTTTCTGTTCTGGAAGATCTCTGGTGTGCCTGGCCATGCTGGGGCTGTGATTAATACAGAATTCTTTTGTTAACTATTGAGCTGCAACTCTGTTTCAAGTCCAGTGCATCATCTACTCACATGCAAGATAAGAAGCATGTTCTTTTATTTGATTTTCAGTTTTCTTTCCTGGTAAGGCTTTAACGTGACAAAAATATTATTGACTTTCTGGGCAGCTTTAGTCCATTGACAGTTAAGTGTCAAAAGGTGAAAAGCAAAAACTAGTACAGAAAGAATCTTAGAGGGTTTTGGCAAAGACAACTGGAAAATCTGGAATCTCATGTTGTTTATTGAGGTGATTTTCATTACTGTAAGAACAGCCTCTAGTTATGTGCTGTGTTAGTGGTAAGTTTATCTTCTTTTCTTTCCTGCAGGTATTGTGTCAAGATCTGGAACCCTGACATATGAAGCTGTTCATCAGACAACACAAGTTGGGTTGGGGCAGTCTTTTTGTGTTGGTAGGTTTCCTCAGCATCAGCCTGTTGGACCTAGACTGATCTGCTTTTTCTTCACAAGTGTAATGCAAAATAATTCCTTTTTGCACGTAGAGTTCTGCTGAATGGCAGTTGTGTTGAGAGGTGGGATCCCTATGTGCTGTGAAGAGTATAGTCCTTCTCTTTTACCATTTCCACATCAAGTTAATAAAAGCTGTTCAAAGCCAACTTTGAACAGAGAACTGCCAGCAAATATAATGTCAGTTTGGAAAGAGACTGTCCCAAGAACTTCAGTATTATAAAGGATTAGGACATTTTTGGCATTTAGTTGGGTGTCTTAAGTAAATTCAGTTTCCTTACACCAAAATTGTGGAGCTGGGGTCTTGGTCCTGCTGTGTTCATAAGATTTTGTTTATGGTTTGAAAGGTGAACATTCAGAGGTGAAAGCTTTCTGTAAATTGTGGGGGAGGTATTTGGAGCAGGAATTTGACACACTCTGACTTGGGTAGAGCCTTCAGAGCTGCCTGTCATGTGAGCCTTTAGGAATACTCCTCATGCTGAAATTTACTTCTAAACTTCTATTGTAAGTGCAATATCTTTATCTTGAGTTACTCTTTTTTTGTGGTTTTAATTTTTTTTTTTTTTTTTTTAGGTATTGGAGGTGATCCCTTCAATGGAACTAATTTTATTGACTGCCTTGATGTCTTCCTGAAGGATCCTCATACTGAGGGGATCATATTGATTGGAGAGATTGGAGGAAATGCTGAAGAAGACGCAGCAGCATTTTTGAAAGAAAATAATTCCGTAAGTCTTAAAACACCTCGCTTCCAGCCACTTTCATAGTTAGCCAGCTTCTTTTGCCACATCAAGGAAAACTCAGTTCAGTCTCTCATCCCTATTTACAAAAAACACCGTTATGGTTTTTTTTTAAGAAAAAGAGTTAAAATAAGGGTATTGTCGAGGTTGGACTCAATGATCTTAGAGGTCTTTCCAGCCATATTCTGTGGTTCTGTGATCTGGAGATCAGTGTCAACTTAAGAATTTTATTCCTGTGACAATATTTGTAGTGATTTTTTTTTTTTTTTTGTAGTATGCATGGGTATGTAGAAAGATTTAAAGTTTGTTTGTTTGTTTCTGGTTTATGATGATTATCAGGAGAGAAAGTATTCCACATTCCTTTGTGCTGCGTGAGCTGTTTAATAACTTTGCCTGGCAAGTTGATACTTAAATAAAAAATACAGAATGAACAATTTGCCACCTGGAACTGCTTTTCCTCTCCCCCTCCTCCACATGACACATTTCTCTCTTCCAGGGCCCCAGTGCCAAGCCAGTGGTGTCCTTCATAGCCGGCCTGACGGCTCCTCCGGGCCGGCGGATGGGCCACGCTGGAGCCATCATTGCTGGGGGAAAGGGGGGAGCCAAGGAGAAGATTGCAGCCCTCCAGAGTGCAGGGGTTGTGGTCAGCATGTCCCCTGCTCAGCTGGGCAGCACCATGTACAAGGTTGGTTCCTCAGGCATTGCCTCATCCAGAGCAAGAGGCCACTTCTGGGGGAATATGAGCTGGGAGCACATCTCTTACCCAGATACTCTGTTGCTTTGAACTTGCTTAAACATAAGAACTCTACTGGCTGGACAAGCTGAAATTAATACATAAAATACATGTGCACACAGTTTAATTTAATATTGTTTTATAGAAAAGTAAACGTAGCAAAATAGAGAAGAGACTACATTCTACTTTCAAGCATAGCTAGTTGTTGAAATTGTTTTCTGGATGTGAAGAGCCTGAATTAATGTAAAATATGAGAACATTATTTCTAAGTAGGGTATTTGAGGAAGGAGAGCCTTGGCATATAATTCAGAGTTATAGTTGAATATATGCAGCTGAAAAACTAAGGTGTGGAATGGGATTATTTGCATTTTACTTATTTCATATCCAAAAAAGGGATTGCTTCACAGCTAGAGGAGATGCATAATTCAGCTCTGTTAGGTATGTTTTGTTTCCTGTGGTGACTTTATAGTACAACATCTCCACAGGCTGCTGTGGGATTCTTCCCGTCTTCTGTTGTGCTTTTTCTTTTCATTGTGAAATGAAAATTTCACTGTGTGATTTTATTGCTTCCCTGGCTTGAGTCCTTTACTGTAAGGATTCTACTGCAGTTCTGATGCAGAATTGGTGTTTTTCAAGCTCGTTATGCTGTGTCTGGGAGCAAATGGTTCCTTGACAGCATTGCAGTCTGGCAGTAACTGCAGTCTGGCTTTCCAGAGCTGGCTTGTTAATGTGAAGTGGGAGAATGCTCAGTTTCCTTTTCCCCTAACTTGCACACTTTATGCTTTTTATATTTTAATTTTTAATACAAATTTTTAATTCTTAACATCAGATTTCCTAAGACGCATACAAAGTAATTTGAAATAGAAGACTAACAGAAGCATTTTCTGTTTTCCCTGCTGGTAACATCTGTGTGCTCTTTGCAGGAGTTTGAGAAAAGGAAATTGCTGTGAAAGAAGACAGTTTGCAATACTTCCTCCAAAACACCAGTGCAGCACCAGGTCTCCGCTTATTTTTTGTCTGCTAATCTTCAGTTGCCCCAATGACTTGACGTTGGTCAATGAATTGGACTCAGAAGCCATGAACCTCCTGGCTAAACCTGTTTTGGTGTCTCCTTGTTTCAGACATTGTCACCCTGTTGTAAATCACAGCAAATTAATAAATCTACTACTAAATCCGATCCATCTTTTGAATTCCTGAAGCAGAGCTGTTTCTTCAGTCATCGTAAACAAAATCTTTTGTAACTTAAGCACTGCCCCTTTTTGAGGTAAAGTTGCTTGTAGAGCTGCTTTTAAGGATCAAGGCACTGACTTCATGCACATACCACACTTTGCTTTATTTTTAAGAAGTCCAGTCCTGCTTGTTCGTTGCTGGCCAGTACTTTTGAGCAATAGGCCAAAGCTTCCGTCCGTTAAACCAAAGCTGCTGGATCTGAAGGGATTGGTGTTGATCCATGTGGCTGGATATGCCTGAGGTCCAGACTTTCTCTTCAAGGCTGATTAGCCATGTACAGTGCAGTCCTCTACTGGCAAGGAATTCTGTTGTGTATAGAGATGGAATGGTTATTGATAAAAATCAGTATAATTTCACATGCAAAATATGTATTCAAAATTGTCTGTAACTGTGAAGATGATTTGGTCTTTAGCTGACATTACCTTAATTTCCACTTTATCTTAACTAGCATTGCACTGCTTGTGTTCTGAAATCTAAGTAACAATGGGACATAATGGAGGAGAATTATTATTCTCCAGAAAAGAACATATGGTATCCTTGTTAACCACTTACAGCACTGTAATGGAAACCCCCCCTTTTTTACTGTGGATATAGCCCAAATATTGTGCCTATAAATGTTGCAAGTTTCATCAGGATGGATTAAACCCCAGATTGCTTTATATAGAGGACTGAAAGTTTATGTAACCTGGCACTTGTTTAAAGCTAACCTTGTATTCCATAAAGGTGCTGTTACAAAATCTCGTGTTGTTATTTATTTAAAGCTGTTATTAGTTTTCCTACTCAAATAAATCCCTGTGCAAGCTCTCTTTTTGAAGCAAGCAGGTGTGTCAGTTCTGACATTTGCAGTCCTAGAGCTAAGCCCTGATGAGGTGCATAAGGGACAGGTCCTGTCTGCACACTGAAGGTGTATTCATGCACTTGATATATGGTCTGGAATCAGCCAGGTGCTCCAGGCCTTGGGACACAGCTGCTGCATTGTTCACCTTGGCATGATTTACTGGAATGGACCTGACACCCTGTCACTGGACAGCTGAAAGCAGCACTGAGCAGTAAATCATTTGGTAAAGCCTATGACAACAGATAAGGGTTTTTTTTTTACTAGATCTCCTCAGTTTTCTGGTGGTGCCTGTTTTATTCTGGAGCAAAAAGACCAAGGGGTGCCCTTTAGAGAAATAGCAGTGCTAAATTGTCTCAGCCTGTGCAAGAGTGCAATTCCTCAGCAGTGAGTGTCAGAGAATTGCAGCCAGTCTTCTTATGAACCTGATAATCAGAGTAACTCATGTAGTGCTGTGCTGGTGCCCTTTGGGATGGGCAATGCTCCGTGATGAACTGCCTGAATTTCATCCCTTTAACAGATGCTCTTTCAGGATAACTGAGGAGGAGGGAGTTTCCTGCTAGGGATTGCTCCTTGGAAGCCGTTTTAGATGCACCAGCTATTTTAGAAGACAGCTATAAAAGTCCAATGATTGCTGCACCCTGAGAAAGTGTTTCCTTCTGTCTTGAGATCTGAGGATGGGTTTAACAATTCTGCTCTGGTTCTAAGGATTGCAGCAGTGTCCAGTGCTGTGCCTCAGCAGCTGCCTGGATCTGCTCCAGCCTGGGCAGCAGTTTGTGCTAACCTAGAACTGATGTCACCTCAGGATGGAGAAGGATCCTTGTCTGATAGAAAGTTTTGGTCTGCACAGCTTTTTCTTGCTGCCTAAAAATGTGCACTTGACAAATATCAGCTAATTAATGACATCATCTCTTTGGAAAACGTTCACATCTGTTTGGTACCATATGTTCTTGTGGATAAATATTTTGAGTAATCTGATCTGGAAAAATGTTTATTTTTTTGAAAAGGCAAAACTTAAGTTAATGTTGAGCCTTAAAGCTGTTGCTACTCTATGACCTAGTAGTTTACCTATATAACTATAACCTGGTATAACCCAGGGAGTTTTTATGTGCAAAAGAAAGGCTGTCAGTGTTGGTGTTCCCATAACATTTAATGAAATAGTCCTTTTTGTGTTGTTTGATCTACACTTGACAATAGTGTCAATCCATAAATCACTTTCACTTTTGAGAGATGAATTCTGGAAGTTCATTTTGGTCAGGAAAATTTATTGCCACACTGATTTTCTTCAACAAAGGGAGAAGGATGTAGACCCTCTTGGGTTTTTTTCTCTTACTGGACAATACTGGATGATTCCTAATACTTCCTAGTGATTGGATTCCCTGGTAGCAGCCAGGTGTCAATGGAAATTGGCTGGGCCAGAAAATACCAGGATCTGAGCCATGAGAGATACATTTCAAGAAGAACTTCAGACTGACTTCTGTGCTAGTGGTTTCAAAGCAATGCCCAACTTGTGATGTCCAAAGTCTTAATTTTGTTGAAACTGTGGAATTAAATCTTGTGCTCCAACATAACTATTTGCTCAGTTTGCCATCACCTTTTCCTTCCCTTTCTGTTGCTGGTCAGGATTAGATGGCAGCTTTTCCTAGGAAGGGCTGTCTGTCACCATGGGCAGGAGCCTGCAGGTGATTTTGGAGGGTGGCAGGAGCTGTGCTGCTGTGGATACCTGGCAGCAGCAGCAGGTTCTGGGTGTTGTACACAGTGGGCTGTTCCTCCTGGAGCAGCTGGGAGTGCTGACTCAGCCTCTAGCTTTGGGATGACTAGAAATTGCTGATGAAGAGAGAACAGTCCACGTTTGATGTTTTCCACAGAAATTTTAGCACCAAAACAAAAAAAAAAGGAAGTCTCTGGGACATCAACTCGTAGCACTCCAGTAGCAATTGAATGAGGTTTGTGCTACTGGCCATATTGTTCAATAATTGTTTTTCCTGAGTTATTGCATAAGAGGTTAAACTGTATTTCTCTATCAGAGATTATATCCCAGCACAGGGTGGTGCAGTTGGTCTGTAATTAAGATACAGGCTACAGCATATTTGGGAATTGCTGTTTGATTTGCATCCAGCCTTTGCTCTGTGCAGCCCAAGGCTTTGAGGACCCTTCACAGAGGGCTGGTTGAGGTGAGCGGTGGGGGTAAGGTGTTTCACAATGTAGAGCAAGTAATGCACAATCCTGAAATTATCTGCCTGGTCTGTATGATGAACTATAGAGCCCTGTGGCTGAATGTGTGATGGAGGTGGTTCTATGATACAGGAATTAGCACCTGTTAGGGAGAGGTTATTTCAGGGCGTCACCTCTCCTTGTATCTCTGAGTTTGGTTTAGTGTTGAATTGACCTGAAATCCATGTCAGCAATTTTGGAAAACTTCTTGACTCAGAAATGCTGAAACTCTTTCAATTTTCTGAAGGAAAATTTGCCAGCTCATCCCATTTGAACTTGAGATGCAAACAGGATATTTTCCTAGAAGTGGAAATTGGAGAGTTTTGCTCAAGTTAAAAACCTTGGGGAACTTGCTCAGAGTTGCACCAGGATTGTGTTTTGTTTGTTTGTTCAGTTGTGTGTATGTGTGGTGTGTTGCTTTTTGTTGGTTTGGGTGGTTTTTTTTTTTGTGTTGGAGTTTTTTTGTGGTTTCAGGTCCCCCCGATATTTGGTGACCTGCTGACCATCTGTAGCTCACTCAGAGGAATCAGACCCAGGCAATTCTCTGCTACTCAGAGCATCCAAAAACTCATTAAATCTGACTTTATTTCTGCAGCAGATACATGATCTCAAAAGAAAAGGCAGGAGATGCCTCTCTGTTTACAGAAACCATATAAATTTCTAGGACTGGGAGTAAACCTGTGTTTCTGTGCTGTAATGAGTAACCACACAGAGCAATGTTGGTGCTGGGAGTAGGAGCAATGTCCTGTAACGGTGTCTGTGCTGTGCAGATACATAATTGAGGGTCTCTTAAAACCAGTTTTTTTGCTATAAAACACAGCACAGCAAATTTATAGCTTCCAGCACATCTGTAACATTATGAGATAGTTGTTTTAAAAAACCCCGCCAGCCTCCAAGCCTGTTCCTTTCAATTTGCTGTTTTGCTCTCTAGGTGGCAGGTTTTGACTCCAAAACGTGGGTTTGGTTCCTGCTCTGAACTCAAACTGTGCCAGAGAAATAAAAGATGGAAGCAAACTACTGCAACTTTATGCTTTCTCTGTGTTAGATTGATTTATGATAATATCCTTTTATATGAGTTGGAGAGAGGTGTTAAAGAACCTGCCTGGTTTCCTCATGGTGTTCTCTCTACACTCTTGATGTTGAAGTACCTTCTTGTTTTTCTTGCTGTATGTTGTCTGAACTGTGTGGGTTTGGCAGTCGAATGGGACCTGCTTTAGAGAAATTACCTGTCTTTATTTTGAAATAGGCAAGAAATGGCTTAGACTGTTTCTTCAAGGGCTTAGCAACTCTGACTTTACTTTTTTTTTCTTTTATTCAGTTGTTTGCCCCTTGGAAGAGAAGCATCCTCCGTGCTGCTGTGTCCACCAAGCTCTGTAACCTCCAGGGCAATGGGTCAGCTGTGCCCTCAGGGCTGGGACCAGTCCTGCTCCTCTCAGTGCCAGCTGGGCACGAGACCAGGCTGGTTTAGTGGAACCAACCCAGTCTCGTGGGAGATGTCCCTGCCCATGGCAGGGGAGTTGGAACTGGATGATCTTCTGAGGTCGCTCCCAACCCAAACCATTCTGTGATCCACAATTTGAGGTCTGAAGTGCCAGCCCTTGCATGGAAGAGGCTTCCAGGGCTCTTGTGGGCCAGGAGCTGTGTCTGGGAACAGCTGCTGTGTGTGTGGAGCCAGATGTGTGCATGTAAAAGTGGCTCTGAAAGATTTGTACCCTGAGGGACAGCTCAAGGTCAGCCTCTCCTCCCTTGTTCTGCTCTCAGACTGCAAGTCTAATTATTGACTAGAGCCCTAGCTACAAGGAGGAGAAGCAATAGGCAGGAGATTTAGCCTCCAATCATTTCAGTCTTTTTACGGAGTGTATTTTATTTATCTTTCTGTAGGCAATGGTTATGTTTGTTCAAGACAGGCACTAAATTTTTTTATTCCCCAGAGTATGGATGACTTGGATGTAAATCCAACCAAAGCTCACAGATGCCAGCGTAGACTGTGGCCCAGCCCTGTCCTGAAACGTGGAATTTGGGGCAAGATCCATATCCATATCCCAAAGTTTAGACATGTGGTAAAATCCAACGCTTGGGGAACACAAGGAACAAGGCAAGGACAGCAGAACCTCTGAAATGGTCACATTTCAGGCATGTTTGATCACTGATCTCTCCTGGTTAGAGCAGAAACTTTGACACCCTCACCTGCATGGGGGCAGCTACGCCTGCAGGACAGCCTGGCTGGCTCTGCCTGCAGCTGCAATCTCCCTCCCCTTGGCCAGGTGACTTACCCAAAGTCATGTTGGAAGTCAAGTTGCCATTCCCAAACTTGAAAAAATCACCTGAGCTTTCCTTCCAATTTTAAATTAGTGCCATTTTTCTCAGTATGCACCGTGCCATCCTCATTTCTGATGCATTGAAACACAGCAGCAGATCTGTATTTTTCAATTTGTCCTATTTATGGTACAGCCCATTTCTGTTGCAAAAACACAGTTAATAATTTATTTAATGTGTCTTTTATAAAGCACTTGAGAACGCTGAGATCTGATTTTGTACAGGGAATGAAATCATACAGCATTAATCCACTCTTTCATGCAATGATGGAAAACAATATAATTAGAAGCCGTTCTTTCAGCCTGGAAATTGTAATTGGATTGTCAGTTTTATAGCGTCAGCCTTCAAAGAATAAACAAGAATTAGGCAACTAAAAAAAATATGCTCAGCTTGTTTCCAGCAGGGGCTGTCTTCTGTGGTTAACATTAGGGGTTATTGTTGTTTGTTCATTTTTTTTTATTTGCTGCTGGCAAATAAGGCATCCTTAGAGGCTTCATACATGGATTTTTTTCCTAGGAAATTCTGTTGTGGTGTTAGTCACTCAGCCTGAAGCACCTGCAGTCCTCCTGTCCTTTTTATTTTCCACATTGAAGTTTGCTTGGAGCACCTCTGGGGATATCTGTGATCCTGTGGATCAGATTTTAAGATTTGGTGGGGAAGCCATTGCACCCTAAATGGGGGTAATATAGCAATGGCAAAAATGAAAGAAAATACCTCACACCCCAAAAATGGGAGTGTTGGAGAGCAACAGAGGCAGAAGAGAGCAGGCAGCAGGAGAATGGTGGAGGGGAAGGGTCTTGTGTGTATTTTACTGCTCAACCATTTAACCCGCATTGAAGCACAGAAAAGAAATTGCTTGTCAAGGTATTTATTAGCTCTGCTTATGATAAATGGTAGAAATTATCTCGTGTGAAGCACTTAATGAGGACTGGGTAGAAAAAGGCTTCTCCTCCAGTGAGAATCACAGAATCATTAAGGCTGGAAAATGCTTCCAAGATCATCAATTCCAACTGTTAACCCAGCCCTGCCAGGTCCCCACCAAACCATGTCCCTAAGCATGGCATCTACATGGCTTTTGAACACTTCCAGGGATGCTGATTCCCCCACTGCCCTGGGCACCCTCTTCTAGTACCTGACCACCCTTTCTGTGAAGAAATTTTTCCTAATTTCCAATCTATTTAGTGCTTCTTTCTAGCCCTGCCAGCCCAAGAGTGAGGGTGGTGGCTGGACCTGCAAAGCTTAGGAGGTATCTCAGGGCATCTCCTGCACAATGTTTTGTGTCCCAGCAGCCTGTGGACATGGGTGTTCTTCCTTGAGGAACTCCACCCTCCTCTTCTCTCCTTAACCTGGTCTCTGGTTTCCCAGATGGAAAGCTGCTTCCAGCTCCTTCCAGACCAAACACCACATCGTGAGCTTACACAGTTACACATCGAGAGCCCATTTGAATTTTTTTGTCAGACATTGAAAAGTGAGGTTTTGGCAAACACTGCATATTCTTATGCAGACGTTGTTACCTTTGGTTTATGCTTAAATAAACCCAGAAACAACACAGTCTCTTGAAAATGCTCCTATCCATAAATTCGAGATCCTCCATTCTCCCCCCAGCCCATGAGGCTTTGAAATCTCCTCACTACATCACTGTCCCACAGACAGGGCTGGGGACCCTCCTGTGGCAGTTTTATGGCTGATGCCTGAAGAACGAGCTGTTACTCCCTGCAAATTATTTTCTAGATTGCCACCAAAGTATACATCATTGTGTCATGGGATGGCAACTATATTAAATCTGGTTAGATAGTTAGGGTGGGCTGCTGTCATAAATCAGCCCCTGCCTGCCTTGTTGGGGTGAAAATGCAATCAATAGTTGTTGCAGCAGTTTATAGAGTTAAAAACATTTCTTTTTACAAAACAAATTTTTTAATACTTTTCCAATTCATTAACATCCTGTCTATTTACTGCTTTGAAAAACCCCCAAACACATCCTCTTGGAGTCTGCAGTGTCACTTCAATAATGCATCTGTAAGAACATTTGGAAGTCGTTAAAAAGGGGAATTATTTCATCATGATAAAAAAAGAAGGATGAGAACAGCTCAGCTGAAAAGATTGCGTTGTCAGTTCTGATTTAATGTGTGAATAATGCTTGCAGGATGGGGAGAACATCTTCTGCTGGATAGATTGTTTTTATGTTGTTAGAGTCTGAGTGCTGGGATTTACAGCTTCAAACTATGTTTCTTTTTTGTCAGAGGATAGTTGTAATGAGCTGAGGTTTGTTTCATTCCCCTTGACTGTAAGGATCTCCTGGATGCCAGTCATGCAGAAGCCTGAAGATGGTTTGGATTAGAGGAACTCATCTTAAAGTTTAGACCAAAAGCCCTGCTGCCAACTCCCAAGTTCTTGTTGTGTGCCTTGTAACTTAATTCTGCTCCTTAAGTGCCCAGCTCCAGGGCTGGGATGCAGAAGATCCCTGTGATGCTGCCAGCCCATGGCAGTGGCTGTGTCTCCATCTGGAGGGACACTTTGGGAGCTTGTACCCCAGGACTGTGGAGAAAAGCCTGAAAACCTGACCTGCCTGCAACCTGAGAGCTCAGAAACTGAAATGAGGGGAGCTCTGCATCCTCTGGGGACAGAACAGCCATAAAAGCCTTTTGAAGAGTTTCACTGGCAAATGCATAAGCAAGGAAACAATTCTTTAGAAGGTTCGAGAGCTGGAGTTTTGAGGATCCTTCCTACCTTACAGCGGGTTCCCATCTTCAAAGCTAATAAGCAACATGGCCAAAGCTTCCAGGGAGGTTCTGAACAAGGAAGAAATGGAAGAGTTTTGTTCCTGACCACACCTCTGCAATGGAAGTAAGTGAGCTGCCTCAGGTCTGGGGTTACAGGGTGGCAAGAGATTGTTTCCAGGTGGTTCACAGAACCAGAGAATGGTTTGGACTGGAAGGGACTTCAAAGATCACCTGGGTCTTCAAGTCTTATCCCAAGGCTGGGTGAGGCTTGAAGTCACCTGGTGTAGTGGGAGGTGTCCCTGCCCATGGCAGGAGGGTTGGAATTAGGTGATCTTTAAGGTCTCTTCCAACCCAAACCATTGCATGATTCTATGATAAAACACATGTCCCCATGTGGCTGGAGAAATATCCAGCTCTGAGTGTCCCAAAAATTCATGTTTGTGGAGATTTTTCAAGGACTACAGAGGCTGAACTCTTCCCAGGGAGACTGATGTCATGAAATGAACCAGGTGATTAAAGACAGGGTGAGAGTAGCAGCTTGCTGGCATTCCGTTTGGAAATATTTCTATCCTATTCACTTGTTTGTTTTATGTTGACTGGACAAGTGGATCCTAGCCTTAGGATTTGAAAATTATGTTTTTCACAGATACAGCACTAAAGTTCAGCTAACAAATGCCAGTTATCCCAGGTACCAGAGTATCCTGCAGTGGCAGGAGGCCACAAAATCTGATGATTTATTGGAGCCACCAATGACCTCTGGTGCATCTCCTGTCTGCCTCAAACCATTCCTGCTCTATTTTCCAATGGCCTGGTAAGGCCCTCTCATGCAAAATATTAAAGAAGCACACCTGTAATTGAACCACTGCTTCCACAGATGGGACAGTTTAAATCTTGCTCATAGTAAGGAATAAGGATATTGATATCCTGGTTATTAATGACTTATCAAAAAAATTTTTTCCCCCTAAAGACCCTAAAAGCTCTCTAGAAACTTTACAAACTAGCAAATGATTCCTTAGAGGGTGTTTTAGGAGACTGTGAGATGGAGCAGAAGGAGAAGGGACACCTGATTGTGTGAACAGTTGGCACAGAAGGGGAAGAGAATACTTTTGTTCAGCTCCAAGTTCAGGGGCCTAAATTCAAATTCAGTTTTTGACAAATGTAGAAGTGGGATTCAACTTTCCACATGGAGATGCCAATAGGCAAATCTTCCATGTGGGGCTTGTGAATATGATAGAGCACCTGTGGAAGATTCATGGGCTAAAGGAGAGCAGATGGAGGTCAGGGAGGGCAGCCTGAGACATCCAAACACACATCAGCTCTTGCCCCTGTGATCCACTGAGGCTTAGAGAACCACCTTGTTCCTGTATCTGGATATCAAAATGTGTCTCTCGTGCTGATTCCCATTTTCACTGCTACTCAAAAATAAAAGGGGTGCATGTGTGAATTTTGACATGAAAAATGCTGTGTTCACTAACTGAATTCCTCTGTGTGTGTGTCAGGCTGCCTATCTGACCAAACTCACCAGCACCTGTGTTTCTGTGCTCTGTGGCTGTTGAGGAGCTCTGTGCTGGCAGATCAGTCTGTCTTTTGTGATATGGGTCCAAGTGTTCAGCTATTAATTCATCTATTCAACTGGAAAAATGTTAGAAGCATTTTCAAGTTTCTCCTGAGCCTGTGACTTACAGGGTATGTTGTGTCACTCTTCACCACCAAGAGGTTTAAGATAGGATATATAAAATATTATTGGAGTCTGGGTCAGTCTTGCACCCATTTTCAGTCTGATGTGAATTCCAGACCCAGCTTTAATCACAGGTTATGAGCCCTGTGGGGAGAACAAGGATGGCTGGCAAAGAAGAGGCTTTTCTCTGAGGTCCTGAATTGTTGCTGGGGCCTCCTCTTTTCTTTTGTGGTTAATAAACAAGCACATGTTTCAGCAAAAGGGTTGCAGTTCCTCTTTCCTACACTGGCATCCTCTTAAGGGATAAGACCTTCATGTGTCTCAGTTCTGCAATGCTTCTGCATTTATGGGCAAAGTGGTCATGGCAAAGAAGTGTTTAGTGCAGAACACTGGCTAAAATGCTATTGTCTGTGTGTTCAGGAGTCACACCCAATGGCCACGATGGTTTTTCTGGCTTTCAACACCTGTTAAGTAATTTTTAACCTCCAGACCTGGTTAGATCATCCCGGGGCTTGCTCCCAATGTGTGCTTAGCTTGGTGTGTGCCTGCAAAACATTCAAAATAGTGATTTGTACCATGGATTGCTGTTCTGCAAGGGCTTTGACCAAAGCCTTTGAACACTTTACCTCAGGGAATCTCCAGCTAAGTACACAACCAGGGTGGCAGGAGGTGAGAGGCTGGGGAATCACAGGATAATGCAAGTGGGGAAGGGACCTCAGGAGACATCTGGCTCAGTGTCCTGCTCAAACAGGGTCAGAAATGAGGTCACTGCAGCAAACCCAGGTGGCCAGCAGCATCTTTCTTCAGAAATTTGAACATTTTTTCAGTTTGAACATGAAGCTGCTCTTTGCTTTGTATCCCCACTGTAGTCCCACAATTCAGTCTCCTATTTGCAGCCTGATTCTGCAGCACCCTCAGCAGAGTTTGGGTATTTTAAGCTCTTTGTCTACATGGACACTTGAAATATTTACTCTGGTTGGGCTTGGTTTCTTCAATACTCATTGCCTGGTCTAGAGGTGAGGTGACTCATCTTCAAGATGAGTCAAAAGGAAAGGAAAGGAAATCCTACTGCTCTTGCCCATCATGGTTAATATGAAAGTTGTGCTTCTGCTTCACAATCAGTTTTGTTTCCTAAACCCTCTGAAGGTGGCAAAATTAGTCCAATGAATTTCTTGGCTTCCCTTTCATTTATCTCCACACCTCAGGAAGATATAAGTGAAATATTAAAAGGCTTCAGAGCAGCTTGGCATTGAGATTTAAGAAGGGACAAGAAGACAAAACAATTTGATGTTGAAGGTAGCACAAACCACAGTTTCATGGCGTTGAAGAGTCCTTCACTCCTAGAATATCCTGAGCTGGAAGGGACCCACAGGGATCACCAAGTCCATGAGTAGCAATCCCACGTTCCATTTCCTGGGATCCCTCACCACCTTTGCTTGTGCAACTATTTTAGAATTTTCTGTAAACACTTTTAAAGCCATAATTATAATTCTGAGTGGAAAACTAAGGGAAGGAGGGAGACAAAGAAGTTGTTCTGTTGCATTCTCTTTCCTTTTAATTATATTCTTCTTTTATCCCTCATTTTCTCCCCTCCCTCTATGTGTTCCTGGCAGCCTCTGCAGGAGATTATTCATTTGAATGGGAGCAAGTGTCACTTGGAAGTAATTGTGAAGGATTACAACCACAATCATGGCAAAAGAGCTGAGGTGTTCAATTCAAAACTGCTTGATTTGCAGAGCCAGGTGCTGCTCCGTGGGGCTGCCTGCTCCAGATAGAACCATTCCTGCTTCCCACGTGGAGTGATGGACTTTGCAGAATCAGCCACCATGCAGGGGAAAAGCCTCTGTTGGTACCTTTGGAAGCTGTGTGAAAAACCTCAGCAATTAGAAGAGCTCAGGGAAGGAAAATTTAAAGAATCAGCCCCATGAATAAAACCTCTGCTGAGAGAAATGAATAAAAATGATGCTGTAAGAGGTGAGTCTATCATTCAGGCTTTTCAAGCCACACTAGAGCAAGAAGCCTCCTGATGAAACACATTTTAAAGTGATGAAAGCAAACCCCTCAGAACAAATACAGAGGTACCTGGAAAATATTCAGCTGGAGATTTTCTTGAGAATGGCATAGGAATTAAAAGAACTGAGACTTTTACCAAAAGTATAGTCACTACATGGGAAGGGGACATCAGGAGGGGTGGTAGAGTTGCCTGGGTTGGGGACAGGTAGAGGAGGCAGATGCAAAGGTTGACATGGGTGAGCCCAAGAATATTTTTTAACATGCTTGGAGCCAGTGGTGGTGTTAACACCTTGTTATTTTAGTAAAAATGAACCACCTGCAGCTGAGCCCTGCCTGAGAGGCAGATGAACCTTTGGCATCTGAGTTGGGAAGCTTTGATCTGTCCTGGGAAGAAATCTTTCCTTCTGAGAGCAGCAGTGTGAGAGTGCCAGCTGTGCAGGGTACCAACCTTCATCCTTGGAGCTGTGAGGACTGGCTCTGATTTGGCAGACTCAGTAGAACAGAAATTCCCCCAAATTCCCCTGCAGAGACACCGATGCAGACCAGCTCTGATCCAGCTCACATGAAGTTAAGGCCACTTTCCACTTTTCTAAAAAAACACCTGGAACTAATGTTCCAGAAAGTTCAGGAAACACTGATGTTGCCAAGTACAAGAGAAAATTTTGTTCTTAAAGACCAAAAATTTGTTACGGACAGTGCAGCAAGAGTATGAAAATGTTCCTGCCTGCTTTCCCTGGTACTGTGAATGCTCCTACCTGGATGCTTGCTCTCTCCTTGGAGAACAATGGTGGTAGGTTTGTGGACTGCCTTCACCTGCCATCCAGTCTGCTCTGAGCCAAGCACCTTCTAGAAATCAATGCCCTGACTTGGTAGGTTTATTCATGGATCAAAGTCTACAAGGCTGATTCAATCTGGGAATCCTTGCACCACCTCTTCTGCATCTGGACGCCCAGTTTGAGAAGTAAGCTGAGTGGGAAGGGAGGTGCAAAGTAGTTTTAAAAACTGAATTATTTTCTCTCATTCTTAAGCTCTGGAGATTTTGAAAAGCTTCATGAGAGTAATTCCTTACACAGCTCCATCTGACACTCTTTCCACTTGTATATTTTGCCCTCTCTGTTTCCCTTGAGATTTTCCTGTATTTGGAAATATTTCTCTCAAGGCTCTGCCGTATGCATTCTTCCTGCTGACATGGTAAGTTTTTCCTTCTCCACTGAGAAATGACTCATTTATTACAGTGGGGGTCTCAACTCTTCCCCCACTGTGTACAGATGCCCTTTGAATTGAGCCTAGAATGAGCTTCATGAATAATAATACAAAAATAACCCAGTGATGTGATTTGACTTTGGCTCTTGGAAAACCTATAAATGATCTTAAGCACAATTGGTCAAGAGATGAGCACGTGTGTGCAAGCCAGAAACAGGCTCTGTGCAACCTGTTTACAAGACTTTTGAACCCAGGCAATGGGGAAAGTGGTCATTTTTGGTGACATGTGGGAGCTGGGGCAAGGCACCTGCTGCTCTAGAGCTTGGACACATCCATATCAACACTGGGAAGGTGTCAGAGAGCAGATGGCTCATGCTCAGCAGGGGATGGCAGAGCCAGGGGAGGAAGGTGTTGATGGAATGGAGCAGCCTGGGCTCAGGCTGCAGGCACCTTCCTGCTCAGCTTGGCACAGGGGCAGGGCAGGCACACCCCAGGAGCTCTGCTGCCGTGGGGAGGGTGGATGGCTTGGATTCATGCCCTGTTTTCATTCAGGAGGTGGGTGCAGGTGGGTGGGGTGGTTGGCTGGGCAGCCCCTCTGGGGTAACCAAGCAGGGGCTGTGCTGCGTCTTTGTCTCCCAGTCTCAAGCTGCGTCAAGGGAAAATTAGGTTGGATATTAGGAAAAATTTTTTACAGAAAGAGTGATAAAGTACTGGAATTGTCTGCCCGGGAAGGTGGTGGAGTCACCATCCCTGTATGTGTTTAAAAAAAGACTGGATGTGGCAGCTGGTGCCATGGTCTACTTGAAGTGTTAGGGCATGGGGTGGACTCAATGATCTTGAAGGACCCTTCCAACCAAGTGATTCTGTGATTCTGTGATTCTGTGAATTTGAGCTGGATCACAGGTGCTGAGAGCAAGACAGACCCAGCAGTCCTGGCTTTGCCTCTTGTCCCTGGCCTTGCTCACACGCCATGGACATGCTCAGCCCATGAGGATGGGGAGATGAAGTGGATCCATTTTCCCCACAGGATCTGCTCTGTGCAGTGCAGTTATGAGCCTTAAAGTGCAGCTCATCTGTAATGAGCTTCAGTCTCCCTGGGCACATTCTCACAGATGCTTTGGCGTGAATTTTTCCTCTTCTTCTTCTGCCCTGCTATTCATCAGTGGCTACCAGACGATGAACTAGTCTTTTTATCAAAAAGTTGGTTTTAATTTAGCTTTCCAATTCTCTCCTTTCAATCATTAAATTTGGGATTTTTTTTTTGTTTATTTCTTTGTGGGTTTCTTCTTTTTTTCCTTTGAGGGAGAAAGGAAATGCTTATTTTCATGACTTGTACTTCATGAGACGACTCAGTTCATAGATCCCTTTTTTTTGGTGGCCATGTCCAGTGTGTAACTTCCATAATTCCAGTAGTATCCTTCAGGCTGGAAGCTCAAGCAGGATGTGCATTTGAATGGGCAGTTTTAGTCCTGTCTGCTTCACCTGTGCCAGTCTTTCAGCTGCTCCTGCATCTGATTTTGAAGGAGCTCTGGTTTGCTGGAGATCTGATTTGATTCTGAACCCTCAGCAGTCACTCCACCACCCAGTGGCATCTCCCAAATATCCTCTCTGGCCCCTAGCAGCCCCTCTCCGAAATGCTACACTGGCCTTGCAGGGACTGAGGTAAGAGAAGAAAGAGTTCTCCTTGACAGTTAAAGGATTTCTTTTTCTTTTTTTCTTTTTCTTTTTTTTTTTTGATGTTCACTGGCTGTTTGCTTTGCTAGTGAAGAACAATATAAATACCAGAGCACCTCCCCTGTAAGAAAGCTGTGGGTGAGCCCCTCCTTGCCCTGGAGCTGCTTGCTGTTGCTTTGGCAGCATCTTTGGGAGCTGAATGTACAGCTGGTCTGGCACTACTGGAGCCTGTTACTGCAAAAATTGATCCTTTTGGTCCCAAAGTCCTTATTCTCAGGAACTTTACTGGCTGTGCGTGTGTGAAACATGACAGTAAAATTTGCTGGGCAAACTCACTTTAACTATCATCTCTGCAGATTCAAGGATTACTTATAGTCCTTGCCTTCATGGCCTGGTGAACACAGCAGAGTTTGATAGAGACCAGACAAATTATGAAGAATACAGCTGTACAATAATGGGCTGGTTGCACCTCTGCCAATGTCATAGATCAAATTTGGTTCAGAGTTTCCATGTCCTGACTAAACTGAGATCCTGAAATATTGTGTCTGCTAATTGTGACTTAAATGCTTGAACTCAATGCAAGCTTGGTGTGATTAATTGTCATATTTTAGTGCCATTGATGCTATGGACCATAAAGTTTGTTTCAACAAAACACCAGCGAAAGAGAAAGTTAAATGTATTAAAAGACAGGAATGGTAAAAGGGTCTGGGCAGAACACCAAGCTTGGGACTGGCATTTCTTTTTCCTTACTCTGCTGCTGAGTAACTATAATAAATTTCCTAGGTGGTTTTTGTTTTTTTTCTTTTTGCTTCATCTATACCCAGCTCAGGAAAGGGACTGTCTCTTCAAACCCATCTGTGTGGTGCCTGGAGGAATGGGGCTGTAAATCCTGCAGTGTTCCTGGAGTAAAGTCCTGGCAATTCAGTCTCCCCACAAGCATGTCTGAAATGTGCTCCTGTCACAGAGCACGCAGCGACTGAGGTGGGAGGAAAAGCAGCTGAGGATGAAACTGGGAGCCAAGCAAGGTGGTGGTGGGACAGGTCAGTGTCTGAGGCACTGGAAAAGGAAAAACATGGGCACAGTGGTGTTGGATCCCACAAACCTGGGGTTTTTGAACTTTCTGTGCTTTCTGGCACTGACCCCCTGGAGAACACTGCTTTTGACCTGAGGCCTTGGAGAAGGCTTCCAAATTTGAGTGATGGAGTTAAAGTCATGGGTGTGTAGTTAATAGAAATGTGTGATTTCACATGGTGAAGGGTTTTAAATTTGAGGCTTCTGTAACATAGTAATAGGTATAGGACAAGATGGAGGATTTTGTGTGGTGTCTCTTTTGGTGTTCATCATCCTTCTTCTTCATGGTTTCAGGTTGTAGTTTCTGGTTGGTCAGTTAGTGTCACACTGAGGGTCACAGGAATTTAGTTATTGGGTTAAAAGAATAAATAATATAGGTGTTAATTCTCTATTGGACTGTTTAGCTTTAAGAGATCTTGTAGTTGCTGGATTCATCTCCATTTTGCTCGTTTCTAGGTGGTGGCAGAAATGCTGCTGGACACTGTGTACTTTTGATAAAATTTAATAAACAACCAAACCTGAACATGAGAACATCTGTTTCCATTGTGTATTTGTTAATCCTGGCTCTGAGTGAAGGCAGAAGAGACTGAGACAAACCACTAATTAAGTGGTGCAAGATTCCCACTGCTGTTACACAGTGGGAGCTGTCCTAGGCAGGGACAACTCTCCAAAGTGCTGAAGTGGTGACCAGTGCTTTTCTTCTGTCTGAAAACATAAGGACACCTGGCAGTTTCCTGGTGAGCTCAGTTCAGCCTTTTGGGGGGCCCAGACTCTGTGACTTCTTTCTGATATCTAATTTGGCTTGCCCAGCCTGACCTGCTGGCAGCCTGACAATGATCAGAGCCCATTCCTGCTGCTTCTTCATGTACTAAACTCAAAATCAATTCCTTGGGACCCTGTGTCTCATCCTTTCAAGATTTTTTCTTTTCTTGGCAGTGAGACACCTACTCCAGGAATGTGCTCCCCTGTGGTGCTGCATTTCCTGCTGTATCACGGGATGGATCAAGGTTAAACACAACCCAAGTTCCATGGTGTCTTTAGGTGGGAAGGGGGCTTAATTGCCCTTTTTAAGTAAGAGAACTCATTTGAAGAACTCACTGACTTTACCAAATTTTGAGACTGCCTGTGGACTCCAGACCTCTTTCAAGACATCTCTCAGTAAAATGTTTTAAAAATGATTATTTCTATTTCACTTATTTTGTTTATCTAGTGATAAAAACAACAGGGACCAATCTGGGAGATGGCTTGACCCTGGTTAATGTCCTGTGCTGTGTTTCTTGCTTGTGCTGAGCATGGGGATTACAGACACTGACTTTGTCCAGATGAGAGAGAGATGGGTCTGGCTGTGGCATGGATTGAGGAGGTATTGATCAGAGAAAACTCCCTGGAGGGCACAGAGACTTTAAAGGAGAGACCAGGTGCTTCCTGAGATGTCCCAAATTAGACAGAAGGGCACGGAGTTCCAGAGGTCCTGTGTGGTTTGTGCACACTCCAGGACGTTCTCCCAGACAGCCCAAGGTACCAGTTTGGGTCATTAAATTGTGCCTTTGTGTCTCTTCATCTTTGGTACCCCAGATGGAGGGCTCTGCGTGCTGCTTCACCTTTAGCAGTCTGGTAAGTGGATAGACCCACCAAAATCTGTGTCCAGTGCTCACAAAATCAGCTTCTGTTTCATCACAGCCAAGTCCTCTCTCCTCTACCAGGGCAGCTTTGAGAGGTTTTCAAGGCACTTGAGACAGGCTCTCTTGCTGTGTGCCCTTTGGAAGAAGGACACAAATTCCTAATTTGAGTGTAATCTCATCCCTTTGGTGCTAAGCAGAAAACCATTAAGTGTGTCAGAGATATTTTAGCTGTAGGAAGTCCTTAGCACGAGGTCTTAGACAGTTTGACCGCTTAAGCAATTCCTAAAAGCCTCTATATTTCTATTGTTATTGTATCTTTCCCCAGTTGTTTTCACAGAAGATTTTTTAGGAGGAAATTGGCAATTAATTACAATAACAATGATGATGATTATTAGCTGTAATAAGAGCAGTGAGAGAACAGAGCTTACCACCCACATAAAATGCCACCAAACCTAGATGAATGAAATCACTGCAGGAAATATATGAGTATTAAATTCATAAAGTAATTTCCTTCAGTGTTGTTATCACATCTTCTGGTGTAATCCGAGAAAAATAAATGTTCACGTGGCAGCTATAAATATTCATCTGCACAAGGAGATTTCAGTCCCTTGTCTCCTGCTATTGGTTTTTCCATTGCCAGGAATTTTGTTGTTTTATTCCCCTCAAAGCTGAGCGTGAGAAGGCACCAGGTGCACAATAGCAAAGTTAGAGATGGTGCTGGCTGAAATTAAATTCACTCCCGTTGAATCCTGATGAACGTTTCTTATCTCCAGAGCCACTCCTGCAGAGAAATGTTTTTATAATCTATTTGGCCATTAAGAGGAATAAAAAGGGCTCGTGGGCCTGTTTCATTCTGGAGTAAAGGATGTGGACATGTGCAGTGCCCTGCACGAGGTGCCCCAGATCCTGCTGACTGGCTCTGAGCTCCTGAGTTAATGCAAACAACATTATGTTCCCTAAAGGAGTTTTATAGTTAGAAAGAGTTATATGGTAATAAGAGTTATATAGATGCAATACACCTGGGGTGTATAAAAATGCTCAAATTGCAACCCTTTCAAAGAAGTTATCATCCTTGGAAGTGGCTATAAACATGTGTGAGCAGGAACTGAGGGCTGAAAGGGGAAAAAAAAGCCAGCTGAAGTTTTTCTATTCCCACTTCCCCTGCCGCTTCCTGGGAAATTCAAAGTTATATCAAACCTATTGAAATAATTCAGAGCCCTGTATGATGGAGCAGTACCATCTTATGGGGAACCATAATCCTGGTAAGAAGCCATAACCATACAAATGACCCCCCTTGCTCTCAAAATAAATGACCATAACAAAAAAAAAAAAAAANTATAAATGCAGCTCTACACACAACAATATTTCATTTTTCTTTCAAGAAACATGTCGGGAACCCGACAGCTGATGTTGCTTTAATTCATTTTATTATACATCTATTTATTTTCTAACCCTCTGAGGAAAATAAAGTAAAAGAACATGTACCTGTACTTTTATGTTAAAAAAGTTGGTTTCCATTCCACTTCTGCTTTCACTCTGCAATCTGTTCTTTTGAAAAGCAAAGTAGATTAAAATATTTGCTTTATTTGAAATTTTCCTACTGGAAAAGGATTTAAAGGTGACAGCCAAAAAAGATTTCATTGTAGAATGTAAATTCCTTTTGACAAAAACTTGTTTTCCAGCAGAAACAAACTGATGCATAATCCAGTTACCCTCACTTCACACAGCAGTGGAGGCATGTAATCTTTCACATGCAGTTAATTTCAGAGAGAAATTTTCTCAGCCATTCTAGAAAAATCAATATGGCAAGGCCTTCACAAAAACCCAAAGCGAGACTTTAATGGAAACCATCAGATCAGCATAAACCCTTTCTTCTTTTAACATCCAGGTGCATACAAACCTCACTGATGTGCACAAGCAAGCTGGAAAATCTCCCTTCCAAAAGCCACAGTGATGGTAGTTGTGAAAAGAGAGTTATTTTTTTCCCAGTGTAACTCAAATGAGTAATTTCAATTAAGTTTGGGTGAAAAAAAACCAACTTAAAACAGTTTATCATAATGATCTCTCTTTGAGGTGGGTTTTATATCATACTTGAAACACATACAAGGCACATGATGTTTATGAGCTCATGTGGTGTCTGACTTTCTGCTTTTCCTCATGTTTCTTAACACAGTGACACAAATGATAGATGGTTTCCAAATGCATAGGGACCTGTGGGGGGTATTTTTACCAAGGAACAAGAGGCAGGGCAGCTGTAGATATAAAGTGCTTCCAAAACTGGTTGCATGTATATTGATGTTAATTACTATGAATAAATTTTATATAAACAGTAATAAAAGGTTAAAAAATGAAGTGAGTGCTGTTTTTTTTAAGAAGCAAGTCAGTTCCACTTCCTTCATGAAGTTAAAGACAGGTTTGCCAAGCTGATAGCTTTGAAACACACGACACCATTTCAGGAGAGCTGTGCTTACACAGCAACAAAATAAGCAAAATTCGAGCTACCTATTTTTATTGCTGAAATCAAAGTCTCTTTCAACACACTCAGAAGCCTGGCAGGCTGGATGGAAGATGAATGACAGCTGTGGGGGAACTGCTCCAGGGTGTTGTTCTTAAAAACCCTTTTACCTCTAAACCAGGCAGAGCAATATCCATGAATTAACTGCTGTGACTTGGCAGTAAATTCAGGCTACCTTATTCCAGGGATTTAGCATAACTACAGTCGCATTTATGGCATGAAAACGTTGAGTTACAACGTCATTTTCAACCTTGCTTGTTGATTTCTAACTATGTCAAGTTGAAAGTGGTTGTCTTGTGAACAAACCAAGAATCGCAGATGTCAAACAGTTCCTGAGATAAAAACTTATTCCCACTTTAACCAGTGAATACATCTCAAAGCTTTTTACCCTGCTGCCTTATCAAGAGGAGCCCAAATAACATTTGTTGAAGGTAAGTAGTTTGTACATCTCCATCCATCCTGATCACCTGAGCTTGCTTCTCATGAAACCCCTGATAAAATTCCTCAAAGGAAAGCCCTTCCAGGCAGGAACTCACCAATCTTTAGATGTATTTTAATACAACAGTGTTGAAATTGGTCATCTGCTTGGCCTTTGGAAGGAGATGGAGGGCACAGGGCAGGAGAAATGTGAGTGCAATGCTCTGACTCTGGCTGGATCAGTCCTGCTGCTGCAGGACCTCTGAGAGCTGGGAAATGCTGCTCAAATTGGGCAGCTCTCAGCATGCCAGTGTGGGTGCTTCAGTGGGATTTACGTGGGCCAAAACAATTGGATGTCTGTAAGATCAAGGTGGAATTATTCCAGGAAAGGTCCTTGGTACTCCCAAAATTTACCCAACTGTGCTTTCTGAGCCTAAGAGCTTTCACCTGAACTTCACAGGGCTCTTGGTGGGAGACTGAGGGGGGATTATTTAATCTGGTTTTGGGGAGCAGGCCCTTGCTCTCTTTTTGCTGCCTGTAGCCAGAGCCCTTGCCTTCTCAGAAGCAGCAGTTATAATGGATCTGGGGTGTTAAAATTGACACTTGGGGTGTTTGTTTTGTAGCCTGGTGCCTCCCTCTCTGGGCACCAAGTGCTTTGTGCATTAGTCAGGAGCACTGTGACAGATCTACCCAGAACACAAATAAATTATCCCTGCCGGGATGGGGGCAAGGGAAACTGCTCTTCCTTGCAGTTATGTGTCTTTCTATCTCAGGAAATTAAATCGGCTGGCAGAAATGTCTTTCAGCACTTTGGAAAAATGCATCCTGCTGGCTCCTACCTGGAGAGGGTTACTGAGCTGGTGTTGAGTGGAGTTTGAAGATATAAACTGATGGCAAGGTCTCCTTGCAGTGACCAAGGCTCAGACACCCAGTGCTGGTGCTGGCCCTGCTCCAAAGTCCTGTGATACAAAGGCATGGACCAAAGGGACAAGAAGGAGAGGATTTGCTCTTGGTCATGCTCTGCTCTGTCTCAGCAGGCTGGGAACTGGAAGCTCCCCTGCTGGAATGTCTCAGCAGGAAAGGCACCTGTGCCATGAGCTTTCTGGGCTCAGCTGCAGGGCCAGCCTTGGACCTTTCCTCCCTTCTGCATCTGCTGCCAGGGCTCCCAGCAGTGTCCCTGTAGCTCCATTCCAGCTGCAGCAACTCCATCCAAGAGGCAGAGATGCCTTGGAGAGGCTACCTAGAACAGAGGCTAGACAGAAAATAAAGTATTTGTTGAAAGGCCTCCAAAGGGTACACCTTGGGCAGTGCAGCAGCCTGGCAGAGGCTACACCCAAGATGGATCACAGCCACGAGATTTTCAGCCAGATATAAGTTTGGTCTATTTACATATCAGGGGTTAATTGTACAATTACAGCTTCAGGTAATAAAGTCACATTCTCTCAGTTTGCTCCCCCCAATTCCCTTTTGTTTATACTTTTTGGGCCTGAGGCTGAGATGATGATCTTGGTTTCCATCTGGGAAAGGATTGTTTTGTCTGACCAAACTGTGATGAGAACTTACTACACTCTATATGAAGTTCAGAGTTATACACTAATACAGTACAGGATCTGAAAAATATAAAAGGTAAAACTTAAGGCATCAGCAAGAATGAGGTACCTGGAAAGAAGGAGGACACATCTCTGGATAGGGAAAGCTTCCAAGGGGGAAGGTTGAACTTCTTCTCCTTCTCCACTGCTTGTTGAGCTGTGAGGAGAACCCACCTTTCCATAAATTCAACATGGCAAAGAAGCAAAAGGTCCCAGCCTCCCATTTCTCTAATGCAGAGCAAACATAAAAAAAAAAAGGGCAGGGAGATGTGAAGGGAGGATTCCTGGTTTATGTCTACTTGGATGCAAGTTTCTTTTTCCTCTTCTAAACTGCACCTGATATATTTTTATTGGACCAGGATGTAAAGCCTGGATTCGATTGCAGCCACAATTTCTGACCCACTAAGTGTTACTGAGAATTATCTCTTGAGGCAGAGTAACTATTTAATACTGCACATCCCTTGTGTTCAGTGATGAAAGCTGCCTACAGGGTCTAACATTTCTAAATTGAGTGATTATCTATTGGTAATTGCACTCTCTAGACAGACCTGGGGAACAGGCATATGGTTAGAAGAATAGCTCCATTTTTTTCTGCTTCCTTTTCTTTGGCTGCTTACTGCCAACAACAGCACTTCAGCTGTTTCCAGGCTCTGAAAGATGTTGTAAAATCTGAAGGAGTCAGGAAAAAAAATTCACAAACAGCAGCTTCCCTTGGCAGAAATGTTGTTTACCCCTGTCACTTCAAGGTGCTTTTATGCCACACAGCCAAGCTGAGTAGAGGAGTCCACATACCAAGGTCTAAAATCAAACTGGCTCTACTAGATTGGTGCTCTGTTATCTGGACTCGCCTCATTTCCAGTACAAATCTGTTCAGGAAGAAATGTGTATGACTCGACCTTTGCACCTTAACTCTGTTTGCTGAGTGTTGACTCTTCATCTTGCAAACAGGAGTTAGAAACAGCCTTTACACCCTGAGAATTCCCATTGTGTTTATAATAACTCTGATTTCAGCATGATAGAAATATGAATGACAGAATGTGAACTAGGGCAGTGTGACTCCTGTGGTAGCTGCTGACCACAGTGAGGAGTGGTGGCAAAAGCTGGTGTATGAAAGGGCAAATCTTTGATAATATATCCTCTAAATATATGTGGAAAATTCCAGACAGCTCCTGTAGACTTACCCAAGACTTCAGCTACAAGAGAATTTGCAAATTCCCTGCTATTTATCAATGCTCATGTACTTTTCAATGGCTGTGGTGGTTCTGCTTTGAGATCTAAATACTTTCGTGGCCTAACTTAATGCATAGAAAATCTGGAACTAATATGCATATGGGTCTAGGAAGTCAGTGTCTAAAGCTGTGTACCCACTGAAGCTGTGATAACCTCACAGCTGCTGCTTGAACAAGTATTTGGAGGCATCACCCACCCTGTTCCCTGGGACACGATTATGGCAAGTCCCTTGAAGTTTAAGTCACCTTCTGAAGTTGTCACTGGAGTGCTGCAGTGAGGGATGAAGGAACACCATGAGGTCAATTGATGTGGAGAAGGATGCTGCAGTCAGTACTGTAGCAAGGGGAAGTTTTTCCTCCCAAATGCAGTTTGGCTGGAGCTGTACAAAGCATCAGGACCTGATCCAAGGTCTGTGAAATGCTGGCTGTCCTTGGGACCTTGGAAAGCTGCACGCTGCTCTCAGCGGTGTGCACATGGCTTTGTGCTCTAAAGGGGTCTGAACAGAGTGTGGAAATCCACTCTGTGGAACCTCAAACTCTCACTGCAGTGACCTTTCCCTGCCACCAGATCTTGCAGCTCATCTGCTTCTCCTTATATGACACACGACTTTCTTTCTCCAAGGTGACCTTTGAGACTGGGAGCTGCTTCCACAGGACCAGTGAAGAGGTGGTTGCTCAGTGCTGTACTTCTGAATTTCAACATGAAAGTGTTTGGCATGCAGATACAAATTAAAGGATGAGGAACAGGTGTTTGGATTGGGAAAAGACTTGTAATTATGAAGAATATTCTTGATGACTGGTGGTTAAATGGGTCTGTCATCAAGCTCCTGAGCTCTGTAAATAAACAACACCCAAACATTCAATATTAATTAGAAATGTTACATAGGCATATGCTAATATTGAAGCACCATGACATGTTCACAGATTGCACAGCTGGAAATAATGGTGAATTTTTAAATACCATCCCAGCTAGAATTCTCTGTGGGGGAAAAAAGCCCAACCAAACATCACCACCCCCAAAGACTCGAAACTAAACAAAAGCTCCGAGGTGTCAAATTTCCCTGGATAGAAACTGATCTGCACAAGTTGGTCAGACTGTCCAACAGTTTTTTGGCCTGATGACAGAGTGTGTGCCCAGCAAGTGAGCTCTGTGTCCTAAAGCAGAGGTCTCAAGGTGTTGCTGTTTCTGCCTGTGCACCCCATCCCTTGGAAGGGGAACAGAGAGCTCTGGAGCTCCTGAAACCACCACAGGTGGCTGTGACTGGTGCCCCTGAGCCCTCTGTTCACAGCCATCCCCTGCTCAGCCCCATCCCCAAGAGTCCCACCCTGTGCTGAGAGCATTGTCCAAACACTCCTGGAGCTCTGTCAGGCTGGGGCTGTGACCACTGCCCTGGGGAGCCTGTTCAGTGCCAGCCACCCTCTGGGGGAAGAACCTTTTCCTGATATCCAACCTAAACCTCCCCTGACACAACTTCAGGCCATTCCTTGGGTCCTGTCACTGTCACCACACAGAAAAGATCAGTGTCCTCACCCTTTGTGCAGAGACTTGTTGGCCTTGAGCTGCCTGGGTCTCCCCTGGGTGTTTCCAACCTTATTCCTTCTAACCTTTTCGACAGCTCTCATATCTTAGCCCTGAGACATTCTCTACTAAGATGGGAAGGAAATCATCATCTATGTTTTAAGATCTGTGAGGATTCATAACCTCTGCTGGAAGGAAGGGGGAAGTGAGTGCATATATATCTCTAGAATTAATCCTCCAACTGAAATTCAGTCATTAGTCAAAAAACCAAAAATATTCTGGGAGCTGAAGTTAGAATCATTAGCAAATGACTAATGGGTTATCTTGTAATCACTCTAATACGTACTTTGTTCCAAAGAGCTTTGCTGGAGTGGCTGAAGCCTGCACAGATGGATGAGGAGCAGAATCAGTCAGCAGTGGGTCACAGCCCACCAGTGAGAAGCAGCAGTCCCTGAATTGTAGGGACTTACAGAAGAACTTGAGTAAACACACACTGGGACTGAGCTAAGGGGTTTCACGGGGAGTGGGAAGGGTTGTCAACCTTCCAGGACTCTCACCAGGGTAAATGGCTGCAACAGCCTGAGTTTTTCCTTAAACAGGAGGTTATTAGAAGGACAATTATTATGGCAGGCTTGTAGCCGTGGAAAGGGGTATTAACCCTTTAGGTGCGGCAGAAATAAGATGCACAGCTACATGGTCATCTCTCAGGATAGGAAGGAGAGAGACCAGTTTATTCAGAAGCACACTGGTTTTCATAACATGACTTGCAGCTCCAAGAGCAGAAAAAGATGATTGGTTCAGAGAGAAGACACCTCGTTCCCAGGGCCTGGTCACACACACAACAGGTGTTCTAGCTTGTTATTAATTCCTCTCTATTTTGACCAAGTTATCATCCTGGGAGAGATTCTCCCTGGCCTTCAGCTGGACCAGCTTATCAGGCTGGGAACAGAGCTGAGAAGCTCCAGCCTGGAATATTTTTCAGTCTGGCTCTCTTAAATGAGTACCTACCAGGCTGATTCCTTGGCCCTTTGCAGGGTAGTCTGCTGAGAGCTGGCATCTTGTTTACCCCTTTACAGATGGATTTTCAAGCACGTGAGCCTGAGGCTCAGATGGCCAAGGATGGCAGAGCTGGCACAGTTAAATCTGAATTTCTTCTCAGGCAGTGCAACCACAAGGCACAGCCCATACAGCATCAACAGTGAGCCTGAGCAGCCTGGTTTATGTTGTGGCTTGTCCCTGGACTAGGTGGGCTGATGACTTTGTTTGTAGAGTCATCTTAGACTGTGTTTGACTGTTGTGATCTGGCAGCATGGACCTGATTCAGCCTCTCTGCCTCTAAAACAAACACTTTTATGCTGTCTGAGACTCCTTCCAATTCCTCCCCACAACTCACCATTCTCCTCCTTGGCAGCCTTGTACAAGCTAAGGACTGAGAGGAAGCAAAAACCTACCCAGCAAAGACAGATAAATGAACAATGCACATGAAAGCAGCTTGCCTTGAAACTTAAATTGGTTGCTAACTTTCTTCTGGTTGTGGTAGGGAAACAGATTTTTTCCAGTGCCCCAGCCTTAGGAGCTTGGCTGCTTTTCAGTATCTGACTAGGGCTTTAGTGTTGGGAATTTAATTGTCTTCAGCACCTGCAAAGGAAAAGCTAGTAAGTTACTGAAGTTTCAAGGTAGAGTTTCATGCTGTTTGGTTTGTTAATTGAATATTTAGCCTGACTTCCTAAGGAGGCAAAGCTTGCTGACTGTTTGCATATGTCTTGCCAATAAATTTTAAACCAAAAATTGGTAGGAATGATACCCAAAAGGCAAAAGAAGTGTCCAGTTGGACGTGAGAATTAATTCCTAGTCTCCAGAATAGGAGAAAAAAGGCAGTGTGAGGCCTTTGAGTATTCCTGGGCAAATCCACATAGAATTCCCCTGCCCGAGGGTCCAATCCATAAGCCTGGCCTTGCATCATGTCCTGTTGCATTTTAAGACTTTCCATGAGCTATTTCAGTTGCAGGCTGAATGCTTTTGATCCTTGTCAAGGCAAATATCTCATGCCTCCCACGTGAGGGCTGAGGGGTCAGACCATCTTCTTCCTGTTCACTCAGTTAAAAGAAATATTTTCCCCTGCTTTTTTTTTTGCATACATTAGGCAATGGTGTCTTGTGAGACAAAGAGATAGTTAGGCACAAGAATGGCACTAGAACCAATGACACACCTACCTGCAATTTTTCCTACCTCTTGCAACAAAAAAAATCCTCCTAAATTGGTCAATACTGAGCTAAGAAGAAATCAATTCCCACAAGTAATAAATACCAGACACTCAGCTCACCAGAGCCTTTAGAGTTTGTTTCTATTCACATTGTTATATGCAAGGTGTTGGGCTGTTCTGCAGGAATCAGGATGAAAGTCAGATGGAATGAAAGTTGATTATAGCCAATTCAAGACATTTAGAAGAAAAATCTTCACAAGTTCTTCTGAGCAGGAAGAACTACACTTCTACACAAAGTGCAGTGGGTTACTTTGCTTTTATTCTTGTGAACATGGTCCTGAATCAACAAGGAATTATCCATGCACCTGGCTTTGCGAGCAGAATAGATTTCCACTGCCTGTGCATTTAAAGCTCATTAGCCTACAAGGGGGATTGAGTTAATCATTTGCCACTAAAGGTCTTCAGAAATGGGTCTAAGGGTGGCTGCAACAGTGAGGTGTGCTGAAAGTCCCCCTCCTTCAACTCCTTCTTCTGCAGAATCTGAGCTTCTAGGGGAACTTCTGAGCATCATTAAGGCAGGAGAGGTATATGTATCTCTCCTTCTGGCATGGCTGTTCAGCCCATCAAGAGTTACCTTCCTCCTTCCAGTAAAGAGATGCCACTAAAATGCTTCATTTTATTCATTGGGAATAGATTCTGGATCAGAGGTCGGAGGTAAAACAATAAGAAAGTCATTGAGGTTCTATGGGTCTGAAAACCAGCAACATTTTCTAAAGAGTTGCTCAGGGTGCTGAACCAAGCAAGTTGCCTTGGTCTCTGTGTATGACCCCTCCCAGAGCAGTTGGGAGCAATTACTGCAGAGGGACTCAGCAGTTAAAAGATCTTGGTACATTGATTTAATGCTCTGTATTGTCAGTCCAAGCCTTTCAAGTAGACTAGGCTCAGCCTTGGGGTTCGTTTTTTACTCTTCCCATCCCTGTCAAAAGCCTGTGGATGATTCTCGAGAGGCAGGAGAGTTTGGTGCCATTTGGTTCAGGCAGCAAAAATTGAGAAGCAATTCCTGCAGTAACTTGCACAGAAATACCCATTTACATGCAGCTGCTCTGACTGGGTCATTTTTAAGTGAGGGGGGCTGAGGTGGAATGCTCTGCAGGTCCTAGCACAGAGGAGATTTGGCAGTGAGCTCTCCTTCCTCCCTGAGAAGGAGCAGTAATCCCACATTTCTCTTTTCTTTGTCTCACCCTCATGTGAGGGTGCAGGCAGCAGAGCTTCCAGCCTGTGCCAGGCACTGAGAGCAAGAAGGAAGGGACCTGGGATAGATGAGTCTGTGTGCCTCTCTGTGGACAAATTACATCAGATAAATATATGAGGGTGTGATCCAAAACTGCCAATTGCCAGCTGTCCTTAAATTATCATCACTTTTTTATTTTCTAAAATAGAGCTATTTTTTGATAATTGATGTGATGAGCTTCATGTCTTGTGCTGAATCTGAAGGACTGGACTGATCATCCACTTTGGAAACACATTTTGCACCTATTGATGTTTGTGGCTCCTTGAACCTCCCAGTGCAATCTGCTGCAGAAAGTTTTTGGCCTTAATTTCTGCACAGAACAAATTCTGGTTCAGTGTAGATTTAAGGAAAAAACCCTGAAAGTTCAGACAGAATCCAGATATGCCTTCTGAATAAATCCACTTATCACAAGCAGACAAGCCACTATTTCCTTTTGGTTGTAGCAATTAATAACTCACAGCCTTTCTGAGTTTAGGATTAATGTCAGGATTACCTAACACCAGCTTTCCACTACAGAGCTCAGAGCACAGGAATTTCGATGCTGCATTGTAATTAGTCCGTGTGAGCAGCAGAGGGTAGTGTATTACACAGAAAAACTTCCATCTGGATCCCAGAGGTTATTTCAGAGTGTTTTTTCAGAAAAGCAGATTGCTAGGAAGCATTTAAAGTGAGAGCAGGATGGCTCCGCTGTGCTGCGGTCCTGTGGAAGGGCTGCTGTGTGCCAGCCTTGGCTGCTGCATTGTTTAAAGATGATTTAAAAGTGATATTTAAGTGAATAGATGAAATAAAAGTGATATTTATTTCGGTGCAGGAGGTTTGTCTGTGGTTAAATGCTTCAAACTTCAGCTCTGCACCTAGGTCTGATGCTGGATTTGAAGTTTGATTTCCAGGTGTCCTGGCAGAGGTTTTGCAGGATTGCATCTCAGCTGTGTCCCCTTCACCCTGGGAGAGGCTGGAACATGCCCTGTGCTCCTCACACACAATTTACCTTCAGGGGTGTCACAGCCCCCTCCGAGGTCACCAAGGTCACCAGGGCTGTAGAGCTCACACAAAATCACAGAATCATTAAAGCTGGAAACGACCTCTACTATTGAGTGCAGCCATTAACCCAGCACCACAGTGTTCACCACTAAACCATGTCCCCAAATGCCATAGCTAAACATCTTCTGAACACCTCCAGGGATGGTGATTCCACCCTGTGCCCTGGGCAGCCTGTTCCAGTGCCTGACAGCCCTTTCAGTGGAGAAATTTTTCTTATATCCAATCTAAACCTCCTCTGGAGCAAATCGGGGCCATTTCCTTTCATCCTGTCCCTTGTTTCCTGGGCAAACAGACTGACCTGGCTGCAGCCTCCTGTCAGGAGTTTCAGAGAGCAATGTGGCTCCCCTTCAGTCTCTTCTCCAGACTAAACACCCCCACTTTCTTCAGCTGCTTCCCATCAGACTCGTGCTTCCTTCACAAGCTCTGTTCCCTTCTCTGGACATGAAAAAATCCAGTGTGAAAGCAGCTTTAAAGAGTCCTGCCCTATGGGGGTTCAGAAAACCCCTGCCTGGCTGTAGTCTGGGTTAAATGCTGTGAGGACTATCCATGTGCCACCCTCTTCCCTCCTTCCATCTGCACTGACATGGCTTGCTCTGCCTCTGAAGAGCAAATCTGTGCCTTCCCAAGCTGCTCCTGCTTTTCCAAGAGTACTTCAAGGATTAAAGTGGTGTATAAGCCTCGTTGTGTTGCTGTTTCACCTCTACCCCTCTCAAGGCTCAGGATAAATTGCAGCAGCCCCAGTGAAGAACATCTCACCTTGTCATCTCAATGCCTCTGGAAAGGAGAGCTCCAAACAGGGTCAGTGACTGCAAAATTTCTCTGCCTTTCTTGTAACTTAAGAGAAGGAAATTTGGTAACTGGTACTGAGGGAAGCTGCTAGAGAACAGCTGTGCTCTTTGAGATAATACATGTATATTTGCACATTAATATTTACAGATATATGTGAGAGTTTTACTTTTGCTTTTTTTTTTTTGCAAGGAAGTCCTTGTATAACAAACACTGAATGGAGTGTAGGCAAGAGCACAGAGGATTTTTTAGGGATGCTGGGAAGGACTGTCATCACCTGCTTTCTCTCTTTCATTGATGCATCACGGTAAATATCCCACTGGGAGACATCCCAAGGCAGGATGGTCTTTCTTGCATCTCCTTTTGTATGAACTAGGTCAATGAACAAGCTGATCTTGACTCTTCTGGCTTCCTCTGGAAGATCTGAATGCTAATTTAAAAATTTCAGAAAAAAAAAGAAGATCTTAGGAATTACCTCTATCCCCCTTACATAGGCTTGAATATGGACAAAATGGCATTTTGCAACACAGTTTAATTAGAGAACCCTTGGCAATTTCTGCTGGCAGTGATGATGGAAAGGAAGTCAAAAGGAAAAGGAAGGCAAAAGGAAAAGGAAGTCAAAAGAAGTTAAGTGATGTTAAGGTGGATGTGGAAGATGGGATGTACAAACACTGGAGTCCCTTCTGGGCAAGCACCTGTGCCTGGATGGGATGTGCTCAGTCAGAACCATGGTTATCACTGCTGCTGACTTTCTCCCTGACACAGAAATGCAAAATAATGTGATCTTTTTGTCTTAATAAAGTGGATTTGTCTCTCCCATTTCTTAATGAGGTTCTTGAACACCTGCCAAGATGCTCATAACAAGAAATGTTATGAAGCCCATTTCCTAAATGGTTTGGGGTTTAATTTGGTCCTTATGGCCCTGGATAATTTAAAGACTTTTGATTCTGCTTAATCACAGTTATTTGTTTTATGGTCTGAGGCCTTTGGGTCTTGCAACAGTCATTCATCCATTTCTTGTGCTAAAACGCAACTTTCTGTCCTTAATCATCATCTTGGTGATAAAGGTGATTTATAACTTTGCTTTTCCTTGTTCAGAGGGGGATATGACAGCTACAATCCCTCAGGTGTACTGCACTCTCCATCAAGCAAACCATTAATTCTAGCACAGCGAAGGTGTCAACCTAACAGGTTTGGAGGTCCTGAAACACGTGTATCTCCCCTTAGATAAATGAAGTCAATTAAATCTCCCATTAAGATCTCCTACTTCCACAGATGGTCTTTCTTTTTCTCATATGATAATCATATTAAAATTGCATGCAGAGCCATTTGTACATTTTAACATTAACGTTTGCTGCTCCAAATCAGCTGGGGGAAGAGGGAATTGTCACAGTTTTCATCAGCCTCTTCTGCTGTCATTGTAATCCTTCCAAAGGGAGCCACTGCCGCCTGAGTTATCAGCAGCTAAAATCTTGTTTGCCTGAGCAGGTGAGAAAAGTAAAACAGCAGATCCAGGACTTTCCTGGGACTCCACTGTAAAATGGAAACATGTTTTCTGAGAAATTATTTCTGAAGGAAAAGAACAGGGCCAGGGGTTGACCTGCCCAGCTGGATCTTAGATTCTGTTGAGCCAATACTTTCAGCAACTGAGAAAAGCAAATTTGAGCTTGGATTTCCCTCCTGCCCTTGAATCTGGGACTGGCTGGTGCTGAGTGCCCCCAGTCTTCAGTTGCTGTGAAGACAGCATTGACAATGTTGGAGAACACAGCAGAATGAGGTTGGGATTGGTCTCATGTGTCAAGTTGTCTGTAATAAAAACCAGCACCTCCTAGCCTCCTCTCAGAGAGCGTGAAGCTCTGTCTTTAAGAGGTTTTTTTTTCTCTCTTCTTTAATCTCCAGCTGGGACTTGACTAAGTTGAAGTTACTTCTAATTGCCAGTTTAAATATATTAATGACCAATTTCCCAGCAATTTTTCTTTTTGTCAGTGTTTTCCTTCAGCTTCAGGGTACTTTTCTGTCTCTTGTTATGAACCAAGAAGAATTAGGTCCCTTCAGCTCTTTTTGCCAGGCAGGCGAAGCCTCATTTCAGAAGAATAATTTTTCATGCACATCTCATCCTCTCACCAGTTTTCCACCACGTTTCCCATTTCAGCCTCACCCTCTTATAGATATAGAATAATTTAATTTCTTTCTAAAATGGCTTTGCTATGTCTTTAACCGTGCCTGGAAATACCTAGGTGCCCACCTTGAGTTAAGAGAGGTCTTACTAAAGGGCTGACAGGTATATTTTGGGGTGGGGAACAGCTCAGATGACTTCAGCTCTGTCTAGCAGCTGTGCCTTCATCTCAGGTTTCCTGAAAAAATGAAGTTCATTGTGGAAGGATGTGTCTATTTTGCTGGCCATGATGAACCTGGGTTTCATCCTTGCATGTGCAAGGTCATCCATGGGGTCCTGAACTTGGCAGTTTGGGAAGAGGTAGAACAAATTCAGCTCCAACTCTCACCCAGAGTTTTCAGTGATTTCATTATCTAGGAAAATATTCCATCCGTGGTGCATCATATACATCATTCCTAGTGGTTTTCTAGGAGAGGAGTGCCCTGGATTTACAGCTCAAGGACAGAATCTTCATCAAAACTTAATAAAGATTTAGTTTTAATTCTCATTTATTTTACTTTACAACATTTGCAGACAATGAGCTTTACTGCTTTAATGAAACATTTCTTATTATAAACCTGTCAAGTCTGGTACAAAAAGAACACTGATTATTTTTTCAGTATGTGCCAAGGGGATTTAATTAATTTTTTGTGATCACCTACTTATAGTTTATGCCACAGCTTTCAAAGCAACTGGACTGGAGGGTATTCCTTTTGCATTGGCCCACTTGCAGCAAAAAGGGCTGCACAGTAAGAATACATTGGTGACAACCTCAACATCTCTTTTTGGTGCTGGCGAGAGAGGTGCTGAGTGCTCAACAACATTTGTTTGTGAACAACTTTTAAGTATGGGACTAGAAACAAAGAAACTCTTCTGAAAAGATCTTGTAGTGTTCCATTGTAGCCTCGGGCAGTTTCACAGCTCTGAGCCATTTTCCTCATTTGTGAAAGGAGAACATAATGGGAATTCAGTAAGTACTAAAGTTGATATGTATAAAACAGAGCAATAACATGGAGACAACACTTCAGCCTCTTCTGAAGGGGCTCTCACTAAATTCTGTGCAACAGAAATGAGGTGAAATTTAATAAAAAGCAACAAGACACAACTGTGCAGCAGTTTGGGACAGAGAAGGAAGAGCGGTTCAGAAGACTGAGCGTGGTACTCAGTTTCTGTTTGTAGTGAAGTCGGAAAATGCAGAGGTTGGAAATGGTGTCCATAAACACCTGTCAGGCTGAAAAGCAATGGGAAATGTCCAAGACCAGTCTGACCCCATAAGGATCTCCCTAACCTTGGTATCCACCTGCAGTTGCTTGTTTGCTTCCTCTTTTTAGCGAGATTTTCTGGACAAAACCATACCTTTCATCTATTTTTTTTTTTTTTAACCATAGAAAATTGGCCAATTTTTCATTAAAAAAGACAGCAGGTTCCAGTGATATCTGCCTATGCATGGGAGTCTAATGAGAGTTTTGGTCCAGAAGTAGTATACTGTTTTGTGGTAATTTTCTTTTAAGCCTCAGAAGTTGAAACTTGCATTGGCTTTGCTTCCCAAGCCCCTGGCACAGGGAGTTTGACCCCACAGCTGTGGTGTGGCTGTGTCACCTGAGCCCTGGTAGGTGAGAGGAGAGGGGGGGGTCAGATTTCAGGTCAGCTGAGCTTTTCCTCTTCTTCATATCCTGGAGCCTGGATCTGGTTCATGGCACTGGGAGTCACTGGGAGACTTTTGTTGGCTTTGGGGGCTCTTCACATGGAGTTTCTTGAGAGAAAAGGAGTCTCTGACCTGACTGACAGCACAAGCTCTGGAAGATGTCTCAGTCCATGAATGGTTGGTTTAAAACAGCCCATCACAACTTCCCTGCAGAAGGGTGACTCTAGTGCAGCCCACAGTTCTTTGATCCATACAAAGTAAAAACCTAAAAATCTCAGAAATGGCTTTTGGTTTGAGAACTGGATCAATACAAGTTAGGGCTAAACTTTGCAATACACCTGAGCGCCTGGCTGCTCACAAAATGCTGCTACTGTGATGACAAATGATAATAATAATGACAGCCATCATCATTATGGCTTTTGGTGGAAAGATTTAATGGAGAGTGAGTTGAAGAACTTAAATGTCAATAAACTTACTGTGGTTTCATAAATGCTGAAGTTCTGCCTTCCAGAGGTAAAGTGGCCAGTGTTAATTTGGCTCTCAGCATTAGAATGATCTTCTAAGGTGAGGACAGCCTTCCTCAGCTCTCAGAGTGGATCTCATGTGGTTTGCCTGCCCAGCCTCTCAGCTGCTGGCTTTTTGGGATCCTGGCTGGGCAGTGCTGTGTTTTCCTGATTTCCCTCTCTTTTCCTGTGCCTCTCTGCTGTGTGTGTCCTGCTGCACACTGCAGATTAATGCTGTAAATTACACTATTGTGTAATTGTTGATAAAAGCCTCATTAAGCCACACGTCCCTGCAAGTGACACCAGAATGCCTGCTCAAGTGACACATAAGTCAATGGTGACTGTCAGGTCCAATCTCAGCAGATAGAAAAAATAATTATTGGTACTTACAATCTTACCTCCAGACCTTATTGTTTCTGTGTCTTATTTTCAGAGGAAGGAGGGGACAATTACCAGCACTTTGATGGGGATATAAAGTGAGAGTTATTACCCACTGTTTAGTAACTTGGTTATTCTTCTTCATTTGAAAATTAGAAAGAATAATAACAGGAAAAAATAAAACCACAAAAAGCCAGACACACAAAAGACAAACTTTAAAACATGACCTGTTTGGGTAGGATGGGTTCTCTGTCCTATACTGACATTTTTCCCCAGGCAAAGTCACCTCATAGAGTCAGGAGTCCTCTCAAGATGGCCATGGAGCTGCTCCTTTGTAAAGTAAATTATAGCTGGCAAAAAGCTGGAAGTGCTGCTGTTTTTGCTGTACTTGAGGTTGTGTCAGTCACTAGGAAGCAGGGAGTGTATCAGGGCCGAAAGGAGGAAGCATTGGAATATTGTACCTGTGCTGCAGTGAAGAAAATTCCACTCCAAAATGAACCAGGAGAACAGAAGTCTCTTACTAAAAATGATTTAGCAAGACTGAGAATCTTGTTTTGGTGGGGTGTGAGAGTGTTCCTGGTGTACAGAGTGGGACATCCTGGTGATCTCCAAATCCACAGTTCCTGCCTTGACTTTGTCCAAAGGATCTTCCTCTTGTGGCTACAGCCTCACAAACACCATCACCTCCACTCTAAAAACCAGGCTTCCACTGAGTTTGGCAGCAGGTTTCAAATACATCCTTTGGGAAGAGGAGAGTGGATAGTCTGAGCATGGGTAGACAGGTGGAAAAATAAAAGTGGTCAGAATATTTCAATTCTGTAGAGATTTTCATCTGACATAGATATGCAAAGCAATCTTTGCTTTCTCTTGCCTGTTAAAGGGTTGTGAAGGGGTGTATGCATTAGGTGGGAGCATCCCCATGTTCCTCCACCGTGTTCCCTTATACACCCCAAGTCCCTCCTGATTATGGAATAAAGGTGTGGCTACAATGGATCTCCCACTTTCCTCTTTTTCACCCTCATTCCTTCCCAAGTAACCAACCCACACCTACTCACTTTTTTTTTCCAGTGGTCACAATTTTGCTGTGTCCATCCCCAAACTTGCTGTTTTTTTGCTATTTCTGACATTTGCAATCTCATATTTTTTTGCAGCACTGCTGATTTAGCTCCCCAGGTGCTGCTGCTGGCCTTGCCACACCTGGATCCCCAAAAGGTCCCTGGTGTTCCCATCCAGGTACCCAGCCAATCTGGCCACTCCTCGCAGCACTAGCTGTAGATTTATTGGCTTCTCACATTGTTGTTTAATACATTCAGCACTTCCTCGTGTCACACTTAGCAGTTTTCCACATCCATCCCGTTATCCAGACCTCAGCCAGAGCTTTGTCCTCCCCTGCAGCCTCAGCACTCCCAGCAGGGACCTGCTGGGCAGGGGCATGGTGAGCAGAGAGGAAGTATTGCATTGCTTCATTCATTTCAGTGCTGATTAATCTACTCTCTTTGGGCTTTCTCTATTAGGAAAGTTAACTATTTTAACTTATACTTTATTAAAACATAGCTTTTGGGGGCTGAAAAGCCTTTTCAATCTCTCCAAGAACATAGGCAGAAGGTAAAGGCACTTTCCCAATAGTCTTTGATGTCACTGACATCATTGCTTCAGTGCTCAGGATCAAATTTTTCTAACAAGTCCTTCGCCTTATTTCTGGAGACTTATACCTCAGATCTCTCCCTGGGAAACACTTGTGACAGGAGCAACTTAAATCCTTCTGAGAGAAGCTGTTCTTTTGGAAAGCATGTCTGATTCTGGAGCTGTGCACCAGTGTTTGGTCAGATCCCTCCCCATCCACTGCTGTCCAGGATAATGCTGTGCAGCTCAGCCTTGTTAATTCTTCAATGAGACTGAGCAGTGAATTAGAAGGATGCTTAGCTTGATCCACCAGTGCACATTTACTGGTTTAGATGTGAATGAGAAGAGGAAGAGCACCCAGCAATTCTTCACTGACTCCTTACTTTGGCAGAAATACCAATCTGTAAAATTAAGAACTGTTGAGTCATTACTTGCACATATTACTTAGTTCTTCTTCAGGGCTGATAATTTTTTTTCTGGAGAGAGGAGTGAAGGAATATCTTGAAAAATTTAGATTATAATTTTTTTCCCCCCATTACTTAATACAAATGGCTCTGTGACTTTCCTAGGGGCTGCTTGCCCTAGTCAGGAACATCTGCATGTGGCAAATATTCAGAGATGAAGCTTTACAGCAAAATTTAAAAAAAAAAAAAAAGAAAAACAACAACCCAAACACCAAACCGAAGCAACCAAAAAGGAATTTTACCCTTTTGGTTGCTTGAGACCAGATGAGGAGGGAAAACTGCAAGTATACAGTTCTTCCTATGTAAAAAATAAGTTAAAAAAGGAGGGAAATTCCCCAAATCATGGTGATTAGGCATTAATTCTGTGAACTGAGATCACCCCATGCATTGAGCTCTGGTGAAAGGATGGCACAGGAAGGGATGGATATGTCCCAAATGGCAGGGCCCTGTAGGTGGGAGCCGTTGCAGGGAGCCTATGGAAAGAAATAATGCTTGGCTACCCATATGTGCACGTGGAAAACATCCATCATTATTACTTATACTGTGCAGGCTCATTATTAACATGCAGCTCACAGCAGCTAATGGCTAAAAAATCAATCTTGCTCATTGAGGAGAATGCGAAAGAAAGAATTTTTTCCACCCTTCAAGGGGGTTGGAAGATAGCTGTTTCCAACTTGAAACATTGTTCAGAGGGGTGAAAAAATAAATAGGGGAGGGAAAAGGAAAAGAAGGGAAAGTAAGTAAATTCCTGTTGTGAGCAGCAGGCTCTGAAATGCTCTTCTGGTCTGTTTTAGGAGAGAGAAATGGCTCAATAAAAAAGGGTGGAAAAAGCCTTCCTTAACTTTTCAGTTTGGCAAGAGGTTATTGTAGAGTGGCTGGGCCAATACTCACCTGGAGCATGTCCCAGGTGGTAGCAGAGCTTTGACAGTTACAGAAATGTGATGTGTTTTCTAGATAAATTGATATTTTTAAGTTTTCTTTTCCTTTTCCAAGCTACTTTGGAAACTGCTGCCCAGCTTGTTTCACATATTCCTTGGAGCAGGTTAGCACTGATGATCCCCTTGTGATTTAGGACCAACAGATTCCGGAGCTGAAGAACACAACAAAGGCAGGGGAAAAAAACCAAAAAACAGCCTCCAGTTCCCATCAGGCTTTAAATCCAACACCCCAAAAGATCCAGGATCTGCATAAACTGGGATTTCATGTGGGAAAGCAGAACAACTTCAATGCCTGGCTAACCTGTCTGTCAGCTGGTTAAGAGTTGGTGAAATTCTGCTTTGTTTGTGTCACTTGCATCCCTTAAACCTGAAAGAGACAAAAAAATGCAAGTTCTGTTTGTTTATTCAAGTTGTAAGGATTCTTAAAGCTCATTTGCAGGACATAATAACTTAGAGAAACAAGTTTTATGATGGCTCATTTGGGGCCTTTTAGCTTTTGTGACTTCTTTTTCAAAGTGCCAAACTTCTCCTAGACCAACTTCTCTGAGACGTTTTTCATGAAGTAGAGCCAAAAAGGAGGAAATGATTTTATAGTCACATTCAGGAAGGTCAGGTAAAGAGATGAAAGCAGGATGTGCAGGATTTATACTCACTCATTCCTCTGAGTGTCTCCCAAGTAATCTGGGAGGAATTCTGTTTCAGGTATTATGAATGTGCTGTGATGAATAAAGTTGCAATTTAAACATTATCAGTGCAAACTGGAGCTGGATTCAGAGATCACACACAGGCTGCTGAATGGGAGAAAGGGATCTGCTTAAAATTCTGGTGTGTTTTCTGCATGAGTCAATGCAAGATTAAGATGGTAGGTGTTTGAATACCTGCACACCTTTTATTTTATATATAATGTAATTATATTCTCACTTCAGCTCACCTATAAAAAGAACTCAAATTTGCAATAAAAAGATCTTTACCCCTTTTCTGCTGATCGTTGCTTAGCAAAGTATTTCACACAAGAGGTTTGTTATCTTTAATAGCACTAAAATTACTTTAAGCAATTACCTGCATAATTTTAAACTCTACAGAGGTTATTAAAATATTCTCATGGCAACTATAAAGAAATAAGAAAATAAGTAAAGACTAAATTGCACTTTGTCTCAAAAAGTCATTTGCCTTAAAGCATGTTTGGTCCTTAATTTCTAAATAGGCATCTTTGTTTCCTGAATTGAATACTCTCCTTTATGTTTGACCTTCCACATTCCAACTTTGAAGGTTGGAAGGGTTGAAGGGTCTTTTCTTACAATAACCATTTCAATTTCAGAACAAACAGAACCAAACATATATTGCAAAATACCTGCATGGCCAACCTAACAATGACATTCCAGAAATGAACCTGAGCTTTTAAAATCTACTGTTAAATCTCTTCTTGCTTTAGTATGAGGAACCAGAAATTAACTACTTAAGACTCAATGTCATATCTTACATGTGGCTTTGATTACTTTTATTTCTCTTTAGGCAGAAATTTCTTACAGCACTCAGTGGCATAGCCCAGCTGAGAAAGAACTTTCCAGTACTGGGGTTTGCTAAGTGTTGGTCTGGACTCCCACCAGGAAAGGGGAATTTTACAAGAATTTGTGGAATTATCAGAAAAATCTTGTTGCTTTACATCCTAGAAAATGATGCAGAGTAGTAAGAGTCTCTTTGCTGCCTGTGGTTGTCCTCTTTACTGGTCCTCTTTTGATTTCCATCTCCCACACCAACAACGTGGAGTTGAAAGAGTAGCTTTTTATAGACTAATGATGTTGAAGGAAATTAGCATGGTTCTAATTAGGGGATGAAAGGAGCAATTAATTTAGAGAGTTTTGACTTCTGTGCTAGAGACCTCAGCCCAGCAGATCTCCTGGAGCAGGGCAGGAACATTTCAAAGCACAATGCTACAGCATGGCAAAAGTGTCAGTGAACATGAAAGCAAAATTAATTGAAAGAATAGAAAATCTAGAGCAATTATGTTACTATTTAATTTATTTTTACATGTTCTGTTGAGATAGCAGATTTGTAATAGCCACTGCAATTCAGAATCCCATTTTTTCCACAGTTGTTATTAAACCAAATGCTCTCTTATACTATTTTCTCCTCTATTGAAGACCCCAGCCCCAGAAAACCTGGAGGCAGCATTCCTCCCAAGTTCCTGCAGAGTCCAGGGTTAGGTGGCATCTTGGACATGATGTGGCTTTCCCCCTGGTAAGCTGTGACTTGAAATCAATTTACAATCACAGTGGAAGAGCTGAAAGTTGCTGACTCAAGCAGCCTTTTTCTGGCAGCTTTGCACTTTGTGCTTCCTTGTCTCCCACCTCCACAGATAAAAGCTGGAATCAGACATCAGAACTTCCTCAAGCTGTTAAGCTTCTGACATCTGCAAAGCCAAGAGTTCAGAGATGATGTCAAAATCATTATCTGCAACTGAACAAGAAACATTTCTCTTTGTTCCCAGTCACACAGGCAAGTCCTTTTTCTATTATTTTCATAAGATTTTGCGGGGTTTGAGGCCAGAAGGGGTGACTAGATAATTTAATTTGTCTTGCTGTGAATTGCAATTCACTGGTCCCTTCTTAGATTCTCCCAGGTGACTTTGAACTCAGGCACTCATCCCCACAGGCAGCCAAAACCTCTGGGAAATAGGAGAAATGGACATAAACTTACTACCTGAGGCTCCTGTGATGGCAAGGAACTAACTCATAATGCTGTGTGTGACCAGGTAAGTGCTAATTCTTTGTCCCAGTGCTCCAGAGAAAGCCAAACTCCAAGAGAACAGCTCTGAAAACCCAGGGTAGTACAACTGAGGAGAGAGTTTTCCCTCAGGCCAAAACTCTTGGGTGAGCTGTGATGCCTGAGCTCTGCTGATCACCTTGGTGGCTTGAGAAAGCAGGAAAGCCTGAGTGTACTGAAATTAGCACAGGTCAGGCTGCCCAGAGCTAACTTTGATGGCTGCCACCTCCAAAGATCTCCTTCCCAAACATGGTGACACCACCTTGCCCTGTTAATGTCTCTGCAGGAAACAACAGCTCTGTTTCTAAGCTGAATTAATCTAATGCAGGCTTTTCACCAGCTCCAATTTTCATTTCACCTCTCCAAGCTAAAATCAGTAGATTAAGGGTGAGTTTCAGTCAGGTGCCCAACAATGATGCAAGTTTTAGGGTTCCCCACTTGCCCTGCAGCAATTGTTCCAGAAGAGCCAAGGTCTCCTGTAGGTCCAGTGTGGCATCTGCCAGGTCTGAGCTCCCTGAGCTACCCTAAAGCATCTTGGATGCCTGTTTTAGGTAATTAATTAGACAACTGTGTCCTGCTCTCAGCTTCATACTGCAAGACCCACATTATAGGTGTTATCATGTGTGAATGGTGTGAGTTTTCCAGTTTTTATAACTAATTACAGTTATAAAATTTACAGTTAGTTATACTAACATGAACCTAGTACTTGATTTTTTAATATAGCACATTAATCAGAGATTTAAGTGCAGACATAAAGGATTAAAAGAATTAAATTCTGAGCCTAATTAGTCTCCATTCCAGAATTCAGACAAAACTCACATGTGGGCTTGTGGATCTAATGTAAGTCTAACAAACTTGGCATTATTCACTTGTCAAATATCAAAATTTATATATTAAAAAGGAAAAAAATTGCATCAGGCACATACAGATTTTCTAGCATGGCTGCAATAGTGAGGAAGACTTCAATTTTTTCAGAGGAAAAAAGTAATTCCTGCTGTAGGTTTGGAAATCATCACTGGAGAAGAAAGAAGTCCTGGTTGCATTTGTTGATCTTAAGATGGTTATGGACCTTAAAGAAAACAGTGAGAAGAGAAAACTAGATGTGAACATACCTCACAGAAGGAATTTCCAGCAGAAACAGGAAATTATGTGGTGCTATAAAATCTCATTTAGAATGGTAACATATAGTTCTAGTCACACATATTCAAGAGGGATTAACTAAAATTGAAATGGGTGATGGAGAACACACCTTACTTAAAAAAAAGGTAATAGCTTTGTTTATTTAACCTAGAAAATGGCAATCTAAGGGGAATGAGAGTATATTGACATAATGATATGAGAGACTTTGCAACTACATCAGAATTTTTGGCAGAAGGAATTTTAAATAAACACCTGACAGCAGTGCAAAAAGCTTTAAAAGGATCGTGGCTACATTTCACCTGGATATTTGAAGGAAGCTAAGCTCCAAAAGGTTGTAGTTCTGCAGTGACTTTTCAACAGGGACAATAGAGGAGGAGCCTGAGGTCTCAGTTGTAGCACACAGTTGTACAAAACACATGGAGAAGGGACAGATGAGTAAAGAAATTTCTATTCATTTTATGTCCTACATTGAAAAGTATAACTTTTTGTCCCTGATCAAACTAACTTGTGATTTTTTTTTTAGTTTGTTTGGCTTTTTTTTTTTTTTAATATATTTCCATTGCACAACACATTTAGGCCAGAACTGGTTTGATCTTTTCTATTTATATTCTTGTAGTTGATGACAATTGATGTTCTTTCACTTGGGTTTCAAAGGCATGAACCTCATGATCAATTTATGCCTTGCCACAATTCACCTCAGGACACGATATATACCTGGCATGCAGTTCCTGGGTAACAGATCTTTAGGACAGCTTAATGACTGATGCAGCTGTGCAAGTGGTGATGATGAAAAGAAAATCCATATTTCAGTTTTCACTCAAAATAGGGGACATTCAATCAGTAATTCTGAGGGAGGACAAAGGCAGAGATGTGAAAGATTTTGGCCTCTGCTCATTTTTATAGCTGTCAATAGAAATAGTTTATGTGGGCTCCTGGATTTACTCAAAGACAGGGTGCAGATGGCCTATTTGTCATTAAAAGAGCATTTTAATGCAAGCTTGACCAGGTCTGAGATGTTATCATTTAGAAACACTGTGAAATGTCACTGACCTTTCCTTACAGAAGTTTGATGATCAGAGATAAAGTGAAGATGAGAGTGGCAGTCATGTCAGATCTGTGGTGAGGGAAACTGGGCGAGTCAAAGAAATGAGCCCAATGGCCCCAAATCACCAAATTTTATGCACGTCTGACTTCCAGCACAGCAAAAGGATGCACACAAAAAGAATCCCCTGCCTAAACTGGCCCTGTTTTTAATCTCAGCCTAGGATGAGACTCAAAAAGAATAAAGAGAGTAAATTGCCTAGAAAGAAAAGTAATACGTACAAAGATTGCTGTTATTTATTGACATTAAGAAATGTCATCAGGGAGTTCAGGGCTGGGCAGTGCTCAGATCACTGCCCCCTCTGAGTCACTCAGGCTGTGTTCAGGAAGTGATGGTCAAGCTGAACTCAAAAAAGGCAGAGAAATGGATGATTTTAATCATTGCTTGCAAACCCATAATTTATTGAATTCTGGAATATAAATTTTGTAGGAAGTAGGACAGGGAATAACATTAGAAGTCCACCAGAAATGCAATTTGTCTCAGTATGCAAGTAGGGAACAGGGAGCCTCCCATTAGATGTGGATTTGCAGTTAAATACTCAAATGGGGGTTTGCTTTGGACTCATCCAGCTCTTCTTTTCTGCCCATGCTTGGCTCCATGTAGGGAGGTACAAATGAGAGAAGAGCCTGTCTGGTAGTGCTTTTTCAGTGTGGTGTGAGGAGGGGACAGCGAGAAGGGAGATACCCCAGACACACAGCACTGATTGTGAACAGTGGTAAAAAATACAGATCTGTAACTTGGTTTGAAGCAGGGAGATGTGTCACCTGTTTTTCAGGCAACAAAATTCAGGGCAGGCATGTTCTGGTGCAGATCAGAAACAAAATGGTGCCTTAGGTAGCAAATGGTGCAAACTTGAGCAGATGCTGAAGTAAAGATGGGATAAATCAGCTTTTACCTGCTTTGCTCTGAGAGCTGGCACCACCCCTGGTCTCTCAGGTGCTGTTAATGGTCCGAAGTGGCCACAGGGGAGCAGGATAAAGCAAGTGAAGCTGCCTCTTACCACAGCAAGCTCACCACAATTAGTCCCTGTGAGGAGCTTTGGTTGCCTAAAAGTTGATGTTTCCCTGCAGTCCAGCACCCTGGGCAGGTAATTGGACATTGATGCCTTTTTCTTTGAACTGTTTGCTGCAGCACTGGAGGATTTTGTCAGACATTTTGTCTTTTATGTATCATTCACATGATTTTGGCAGCTCTCCAAAAACAGTGATGCTCTTGGAAATTATTTCTGATTTTTGGTAGTTTGGTTGCTTTAGAGAGCATCCTCCCTGCTGGACATGGATTAGAACAGCTCTTCCTTTAAGGTACTTGCAGGTGATTTTCAAGGGGCAGAAAGGGAAGGAAAGGAGTGAGTTGCACCTGAATTCATGAGGAAAAGTAAAGGGCAGCATTATAATTTTCCTATTTCTAGCATAACAGCAGTCTAGTCAGGCCAGTGATCTATGCCTGGGAGGGAGAGCATTTCATTGGCAAAGAGACCTGGCAGGGCGAAGAAAAAGGCAGGTGAATTGTTCTCATATATTCATGGAAAAAAACCTTTCTGCAAAGGAGAAAGAAAGCAGGGGAAACTCTTGCTGTTCACAGGCAAAGGAGCGCAAAAGCTAAACTTTTTATTAAACTCCTGCACTAAAAGGTCAGTGGGCTGCTTCATCTTGCCGGGAGAATCCTCTCCACAGGACAAGCCCGTGGCTGCTCCCAGCTGGGGCAGTGGATGTTTTATGGCTCTGGGCTTGCAGGGAAGCTCAGTCCCACAGATGATTCAGACTGCAGATGCTGAGGCACTTTCATTTCAGGAATCACTATGAAATGAGGTTTTATGTTGCAGCATTGAAATACTCAGGGAGAATCTATTAGGGCAGCTGGAGGATGGGGTCAGCAGGCAGCACAGCGAGGAGCCCAGGGGATTCTAATTTACACAAACTCTACCACGAGCAAACACACCAGGGGTGGCATTTAAATGGTCTCTTCACTCTAGCTGTGCTACCAAAACAAGTAATTTGTGGATGACACTAAACTAGGGGGAGAGTCTGATGTGACAAATGATAGAGTGGCTGCCCAGGGGACCCAGATTAATTTGAAGAAAGGGCTAAATTAAACTCTGTGAGGTTTGGAAAAAAAAGCACAAAACCCTATTCTTGGGGTGGAGAAACCAGCTGGGAGCTGAGTGCCCAAAAAGCAGCCCCACTGGAGAGGAGCTGTGAGGGTGCTGAGGCCCTGGCACAGGATGTTTGGAGAAGTGTGGATGCCCCATCCCTGGAAATGTTCCAGGCTGGGTTGGATGGGACTTGGAGTGACCTGGTCTGGTGGAAGTTGTCTCTGTCCATGGCAGGGGGTGGAAATAGGGGATCTCTAAGCTCCAACCCAAACCATTCTGTGATTCTGTGACCTGAGGGTGATGGGAGGTGCCAGGTAAAGCACGATCTATAGAAGGATGGATTTGCTCTGATGGGTCATGTCCTGCTCAGCACCCAGCAGGAGAAATGTACTCCTCATGGCTGGCTCTGCTTAGGTGGAGAGGGACATGGGGAAGATCAAATGAAGGGCCACCATCCATCCAGGGTGTGCTGGGAGGGAGCTGGGCTGGCCAGGGATGTTGAACATGATGAACATAAGGAAGAGGCCAGAAGAGTCATCCATAAGTTTTATCCATATCACACCATAAGGTGTTACACTAACACTTTTTAACACTTTTTTTTTATTTAAACCAAGGCCCAGAGATTTTTTTTTTCTTTTTTTTTCTCTTCCTGAGGATTGATTGACTAGGAGAGCTGATGGCTTGAAGCAAGACTGCAGGCGTTGAGGCAGCTGGCCATCAGTCTCACAGGAAATGCCCAACCACAAGGTTGTTACTGCAGCTGGAAGAGCATGTTCTAGTGGGTACTAAGCTGTGGGATTTGTTGTAATTTTTTATTTCCTTTGCTGTGAAATAATTTCTGAGAAAAAGGAAGAAGAATCAAAACAATTTCTCCAAGGTGGTAGGAGGCAGAGCAGGGAAGTGGAAGCGCCTCAAATGGTTAATATCAGGGATGGATGAAAGTGATTTGACAAGGATTTCAGGAGTTTTCTGCATTCTCACTGCAAGAGGTCATCTAATATGAATGATGCCTGAGCAAAATTTTTAAGGGCTGGACAAATGTAGCCATTAGCAACTTCGACCAACCTTGAAAACTTATTTGCAGGAATTTATCTCAGGTTTCATGCATTTATTTGTAAGCAGATTTTCCTTGTTTGATTTTTTTTAAAAAAATATTTTACTCATGATGCAAAATTATTCAGTGATGTTTCCTGTGAGAATGTTCTCTGACATGCACAGACATTTATTGCAAAAATTACTTTCAAGATTTGTTCTTCTGAATTTGCTATTTATGATTTGGTTTTCTTTTCCTTGAGCATTCCTGCCTATGGGTATGAACCCAGGAGGAAATCTGCAGAGTATCACTAACTGGCTTTGTAAGACCCATCCAGGGCAATTTTGCTTTTCATTTTGTTTGAGAAGATTTGGCAAGTGGAAGAAGTAGAAGGTTTCGATGAAGAGGGACAAACAAGGTGATTATAACCCCTCTTGTCTCTGCCTGGTACAACGTTTGTGTTGGGTCTGGGGTGACACAGACACCTTGTCTTTTCCTGTCCTCCTGCCCTCCATCCCTCATTTTTGGGACAGGGTTACATCTGGGTTTGTATGAAACATTTATAGAAGAGTAATAGGAGAAGTCAATATCTCTCTAACCTCACATAAATTACAGTGATGCTTTACTGAGTGTGCCAGATGCTGTGTTTTGTTGGATTATCCTGGCCTTGCCCCTGGAGCTGTCTCATGCAAAGCTGTGCTCTGTAGATATGGACTCATCCTGGCTTTCCAGGGAGTGGACTTGAGCGTGAAAGGAGGATGCAGATGTCCAGGGCCAAAGAATGTGCAAGCTGGATCCCAAAACTAAAGGAAAGAGCAAAGGAAATGTAGAAATTTGGGTGTGGTGTTGGGAAGCCAAGCACAGCAGGTGTTTGATCCATGGTTCCATCAGCTGGTGGTGGAGCCCAGGGCCTGTTTCTTCCCAACCACGTGCACTGCAGGTGAAATCAGTAAGGTTTTTCCCAGCTTGGTGTGATGTGGTGTTGACAGCAAAGGGACTCAGGTAGTGCAGCAGGGAGAGCAGGAGAGGTTACCAGAGACACAAATGGGTTTCAAAGCAGATGTGTAAATTAAACTCCTGTCTTCAACAACCATTTCCCCTTCCACCTTAGCAAATTGGATCTGAACAGGGTTTCCGGTTGTTTTTAATTTTTGTTTCTTTCTATCAGTTGTGGCAAAGCCTACACACTCCTGTGTAGCTCTCTTTCCAGTTAAGGCTTTTCAGCATCCACAGGAATGTGGTATTTTCTTTTTTCCCTCCTTTGTTTTGCAGCACCAGGTGTTCTCTTGTAGAATCAGCCCTACCTTGAAGCACTAGTGAGAAGATGCAACCTGACAAAGACTTGGCCCCTATTATTTCTTGCCTAGTGATATTTCTCTGACAGAAGTGAAAAATTTGTCGTTTTAAAAAAAATCTACACATTTGTCTGAAGTCTTTTGGAGCTAGCTGCAGTCCCCTTGCAGCTGTCTCAAAGCAAACCTTTGCATTGCCCATGAAATTTCATTTTTAGTACTAAGATAAACTTCAAGAAAACTAAACTTTCTTCTTTCTCTCTCTCCTTTTGATTCCCCAGGACAGATACAACTTCAGAAAATGATCTCATCCTGCTTTGTCGTTTTGCCAATATCTTGTGCAAGATGAACATCCCAATAGGTTCAAAGTATTTGCTGTAACAAGTCAGTGTGTTTGTTTATCCACTTCCCAGAAGAATATGAAACCTTTTGAAATGCACATCCTTTTTAGTACTTCAATATGAGAGTCAAGAGTAGAGTTCTTGTCACTCTGGTCAGGCTGTGGGAGGGGTGGAAACAGGACAGTAACTCAGCACAGGAATCCATGCAGCCTCTCATGGAAAACCTCGTATCCTGTGTTATAGGAGTCACTTTAAACTGATCAGAGCAAAAATGTGCACAAAGATGGCATGTCTGTGAACATTTAATGAGCACAACTGTGGGACTTTACCAGTATTCCGTGTCATTCTCTTTGTAGTTTATATTCATAGACAATAAGAGGCCCATAGCCTGATCCACTTTAGCTGCTCTCCTCTCTATTTGCTTCTTGAATTGTTCTGCAAAACTTCAAGCTGGACTCTCTTTTCTCTAATGAGCTAAAATTGTGCTAAAATAGAAATTCCACCTGCTGTTGACCAAGATGTGCTGTTACCAAACTAAAAATCCATATGACAAGAAAAATAAAAATAAGCCGTAAGCACATATAGGCACATCCTCAAACATAACACCTTGGTTCTACTCAAATTATTGTGTTTAGTTATGTTGTATATAAGTTTGTTTTCTTTTGAAAGGAGGAGTTCGGTGGGCAGGTTTTGAACAGACTACAGTTGTGTTTCTACTTGTATAGGAATCTGGACTGCCTCTGTTGGTTTGAGCACATTTTCTTTCCAGCACTGATCTTGTCTGACTGCTTCATGTATCTGTCTGTGTTATGGATGTTATGTATTTTATTTGCCCTAGAAAAGCCTTGGTTTGAAAACTCCTAGAGAGAAAGTGAGATGCTGTAAGCATGGATAGAGCTAGCACCAAAATTCAAGTATTTTCCCTTCCTTTTTCAACCCTTTGGTAGTAGAGCTCCTCTCCACAAAGGCAACACTATACCCTACTAGACACTGTTGTTAATACCCCTGAATAGATCTTTTTCATGACAGCAGAGAAATACCAATCTTATGTTGAAGGATTCCCATTTTCACTCTCTCTTTTTGTTCTTCAAGTGTTTTTTAGACAGCCTTGAATGACAAAGACTGGGAAGCAAATAGGAGAGGTCAGCACAGCATGGTTTCGTCAGCTGAAGGAGCAGGGGTTTTGTTCAAAACCCTCCTCTGTCCTCTGTGCTAGCAATTTGAATTATTGCAGCTGAGTGCTGGGCAGAGATTTGGATGATCCTTGTGGATTGAGAACAGGGGGTGAAGCACATTGATGAGTGGTTGGTGCATGTACTGCCTGCTCCTACAGACACACTCAGGTTTTGCTGATGAAAAATCCATCCACTGGCTAAAAAGGACCTGAAAAGTTGATGGCTCCACTTTCTCTGTCCGAAACTGCCCTGTTGTGTCACATTGTAAAATGTCATGTGAAAGACAGACATGGAAAAGTACCCTCCATACAGGCCTAGGGTAATAAATTAATGAGCTATAAACAGCAAAATAACCATGCCCTGTGCCTCGGAGACTGGAAGCCTGGCTTTTCACATCCAAACCCACTGGCCTGGAGCTCTTGAGCTAATGGTAAATCTGACATGCTGCAGCAGCAGGTCTCCTCTCCTTGCTTACCAGCCACATCACACTCCAGGGAAACATCACAGTTAGAAGCCAGGAGCTCTCATAAAATTTCAAAGGTGGAATAAACCCTGCTGCCTGGATGTGAGGACACTCACCCTGCTGAAATATGGCTTGGGAGAGCATTAGCTGTGGCAGAGTCTCTGCTTCAGCTGCTGCTGAAGGGGAAGGGGTGATAAGGGGTGGGAAGGGGTGAGCTCCTGCACCCCACAGCTCTGGGGAGCAGAGGCAGCAGAGGCATCGAGGGGCCCAGGGGGCTGGAGAGACACATCAATGAGCTGAGAGTGCTCCTCTAAATACTGTCAGGAAGGGTGATGCATCCCCAGGGAATGGCACACTTCCCAGTGTATGTGGTGGCGCTCACCTCTAAAGCAGCCTGGACTTGATCCTATTACAGTGGTCAGGTTAAACCAGCTGGAGCCCTGACATGATGCATTAGGACACTTTTCTGTTCTTTAGGACGTCATCTGATCACTCTTCCCACACAGTCTTCACTCATTGCTGCTCTGTGCCTACCTCAGCCATCAGCTGGAACAATTGGCTGGTGTTGGCTCAGGAATCAGAGTAAGGAAGAGGCTCTAATTCTGATTGCTTCTGATCCATTAAGCTGAATTTTCAAATAATCTTTCTTAACTCTCCTCTCCCTAAAATTAGTGCAAATTGAAATGCATTTCATATCAACTCTTGCTATAGATGTGCAAAGGAGGCACTAAAATTTCAGATTTTCTCCAAGGCTGGTGGCTGACGTTTGGACAGTCTCTGGCAAATATGAACTTTTTCAGTAAAGGCATTTACAGAAGCCAGATTCAAAGAGGCACCACTGGTTTTATCCCAGGCAGACAGAGTCACTGAACTTTATTTAATCTTAACCGTTCCTGAAACTGCAGCTGTATTTACTCTCAAGAGGAGGCCAGATGGCATCAGACCCAGATGCCCCAGTCAAGGGCTTGAGTTGAGGCAGCTTTGATGCCCAGAGTGCTGGGAACCCCAGCCTGGCCTGTGGGAATTCACCTTCTGGATCTTGGATTAGAAGGATGCCACTTTAATTGACAAGATCAGAAGCAAAGCTTAGGTTGGTGATGAGCTGGTCATTTCCTTCCTCTCCCTCCTGTGTGAGGCAGTGGTGGTGATCAGGACACTTAATAAAATCAACATTTCTCTTTCTTTAACACCTTCCAGCCAGCCCCCCTCCAAGCTGCTGAATCTATTCAGAAAGTTCAACGCCTCTCCTTGAAAAGCTGAAATGTTTGACAGAGCCTTGTGAGGTGGGAAAGGTTGTTTCTGAGGCCACGAGTGCAAAGCCTCAGATGTTTGAACCCTCTCATCTCCATCTGCAAAGAACTCGTTCTTTGATTTCCTTTTTCCCACTTTGCTCTGGCGTTGTTGTCAGGAGACTCTGCAAATGTCAAAACCATTATCAGTCACAGGCAAGCAGGCTCTTAATTGAACTTTTATTGTCCTGTCTAACTTGCTGCACTCCAAAGAAAAGGCTACATTGCTAGCATGGAAATGGCCTTTTGGAAATCACTGATTGTTGAAAGTAAATTATCTAAAATTGAGATATATGTATATATGTATTTATCCCCTTTCAAACTTTTCTTGGATTTTTATATATACATGTACAAATAAACATGCAGATTTTTGTGTGTTCATAGTATCACTGTGTGTTTGCATACATATATAATAAAAAATTATAGGTCCAAGTGTTTGAATACACTTTTCCCCTTGCAACTTCACTCAGGCATATAGCATCTCCTAGCTTATAAAATATACTCTTGCCTTGTGACAGGAGCCCACTGAAAATGAATAAAAAATATGGGAGGAGAAAGTGTGAAATAACAGTCCTTTTTGCTGCCTTGTGCTGTCTCCATCCTTCTTTTTTATCCTTTGTTCACATTGTTTCCCTTCTCCATTTATGTCGATCGAGGCATGACAGGCAGAGCTGATATTCAGCTGCCGAAGTCCATAAATGTCTCTTTGGATGATGCTGTGCTCCAAATAAAGTTCTGGGCAATTGGAACAAATATCCTGAGTCCATTATTAGTCCTTCTGCTTTATTAGGGCATTTTTTCCCCTTTATGCCTCTCAAAATGGTTAGCTCAGCTCTTGTCACATCTGCTTTGGCTTCAGTAATCTACTGGATTCTACTGGATGGCAAATGGTGTTTTTGCCACTAGTTCCCCAGAGGGCTCGAGCCATTAGAGCCTTTTCTGATTTATTTCTTCCATGCAGTCTGACTCACTGTCCAGGCTCTGTGCTTCTGTATTCTGTCTTTCATTCCACAGGAATGCAAAATGTCTTACAAAGAATAACCTAATCCTGACCACTTAGGAACTGAGCCCTGAACTCAAGGGTTTATTTTTGTCTTCTTGCATGGCCTCCCTTTATCTTTCACAATGTAACCTGTGGTGAGCTCATTTTCAATAGTATGCAATACCTTCACAACCAGGCAGATAAAACTTGTAAAGTACATCTTCATTCTGTTCAAGACTGAGTTTATGTCTGTAAAAAGTCTGGTTTGGGGTTCTCACCTTCAAGTCTCTGATTTGTATTTTATTTGTATTGAGCTGAGATATTTGCAGTTTCCAGAAACAGAACTCCTTTGCATGAGCCCAGAGTACTTCCAGTTCAGATCCTATGGATGTACAACAGCTGGAGGTGTGGCAAAACATTGGCTGAAGATCTGCTGTTAATCAGGTTTAGGAATAAAAGGAACACCTCTGAGACTTTCTGCCCAGGGAAGTGGTGGAATCACCATCCCTTGAAATGTTTTAAACCTGTGGATGTGGCACTTGGGATCATGGTTTTGTGGTGAACAGAGTGATGATGGGTTAATGGTTGGACCTGATGGTCTTAGAGGTCTTTTCCAGCCTTAATGTTTCTGTGGGAAGGCAAAGATGCCTTTGGTGCCCCACAAAACCTGTTTTTTTTCTATGTGCATGCAGCGAGGTGTTGTGTTAGGAGTCACCAATTTCCCTTCCCTGTCACTGGTGCCAAAATCCTTGTGGAGGTTGGAGAGTCCCTGTCAGGTGGCAGTGAAGGCACCATGGAAATTGTGCCATTGAAGTGCAAAGGAAGGGACTGCAACACAGTCACTCACCTTTGGGAGCTGGCTTTCCTCAGCTGCTGCCTCTCACGCAAAACCCCAAATTCTGTAGCAGCATGCCAGAAAACACCTCCATACGTGACTCCTGGTGCTTTCCATCCCACTGCCCCTCACTTTGTAAGCTGTGCTCCGGACATATCCTACTCTGAGCCAGTCACAGAAGCACAGAAGGGTTTGGGTTGGAAGGGACCTTCCAAGACCATCTGGTCCAACCTCCTGCTGGGGACAGGGACACCTTCAACTACATCAGGCTGTCCAGAGGGGTGATGGACAGCCCATCCATGGACACAGCAGATGTCAGCTCTGAGCCCGAGGTGTTTACCACCTTCGCTATCAACAACTTCTTTCTTATGTGTAGTCTTAATCTATCTTCTTTAATTTAAAACCACAACCCCCATCCTATCACTCTGTGCCCCACTAAAAGTCAGTCCCCATCTTTCTTCAAGCTCCCTTGAAGTGCTGAAAGGCCACATCTGATATTTCTTTAGCTTCCCCCCTCTCCTCTGCTGAAACAGATTATTTCCAAGTAGGGAGGCACTAAGGAGCAGCCAAAGAAATGGAAATGGCAGGAAGATGGTTCTGAGCTGTGACAGCTCTGCTGGCAGCACCAAGAAGCTGCTTTTATTGCTCCCCACCATGTTACATGACTCAAGAGGTAAGGGAGGACATGCATGTGGATTTTTTTCACCTATGCTACCCACAAACAATAATTAAGTCTTGACATGCACTTTAAATAGGCTCCTTGCTTCTACTCAGGTTGCAGTTCACAAAGTTTTTTGGTTTCCCATGGGTAACCATTGATACCATGGATGGGGAAGAGGCAGGGGTGAATATTAAATATGTCTCATTTCTGTGTAAGAGCTCTGTAACTTACATAAATTCCTTTTCTTTCCTCTTTGATATCTTCTCTAAAATATCTTTTCATCACTTGATGGCAGTAGAGCTATAATGTAAATTTATAGATACTGATGCTGCGTGGATGCATCAAAGGAAAAAAGCCCACCTCATATTTATGTTTGTCTATGTATTTTTTTAAGGATCTATTTTGCATTAAAAGTTTGAAAAGATATAAGGCATAGAAAAGCTTTGTATTTTCAGAAGGGATTAATGCAGAGGATATTTCATTCATTCACAGTCGTCATAAATAACAGTTGGTGCAACCAAATATCCCCTAAATTCCTGCAGCTGTTAACTCCAAACCCTGCAAAAATGAAATCAACTTTCTTCTTTCATTTTTAACTTCTGTGCACTTAATTTGCTTTCTGTTGTTAGTGCTAGGTAACAGTGGTGAAGGCAGCAGCCTTGTAGTTATGAGCCTGTGAGATTTCACACTACTGGCAGTGCTGGTGCTTGCTCTTTTACAGTCAAAATACACATATTAAACGCAACAATACTGATCTCAAGTTACTCCCAGCTCTCATTACCTGAAACTCAGATAAGTCCCTGACATATAATAAGGTTTTGCTATACAACTAATAAATGCTGATGCCTCTCTGTATCAGTGTTCCACAATCCAGATGAAAGTAATCTCCATAAAATCGAGACTGTCCCCATGTCACCCTTCCTGCCTCGCCCTGGAAGGTACAGCATGGTGTGCCTTTACTCCTTATATTACAAAAATCTGGCTCCGTTCCCCAGAGACAAACCTGCAGCCCACCAGGTTGTGTTTAATGCTGCACTGGCTATGCAGCAGTGTGAACTAGCTGCTAACTAAGCTGTGAACTATAAATAGGAGCTGTTTGCCTTGCTTGTCTTTTTCCCCAAGTGACTGGCATGTGTTAGTGGCTCCATTACCTGTGGCAGTGAATCCAGACTCTGCCTTGCCAGAACCAAGCCTTTATTTTGCTGCCTGGATGCTCTGCAAGCTCCAAAATATTTCCTTGCCTGGAGTTACGAGTGTACAATTTCATGAGCTCCAAATCTTGCACAAACCTGACAGTGCCTTCTAGAGGAAAAACACCTCCCATCCCAGTGCTCATCACCCCTGGCTCATATTTTTACCCTACTTTGACGTCAGACCAAGCTGTTTTTTCCTCTTTTCTAAACTTCCAGTTTTAAAAAGTTTTTCACAAGTATCTGGCAGTAGCACAGCTGCAATATTTCAGCATGGAGGGCACTCCACTGCAGATATCTATCCCTGGCTGGGAGCAGAGCACTCCTGCAGAGTGCAGGCACTGTAACCTCTCTCTGCAAACCAGGAGCTGTGCTGACAGACATCCCCTCCTGCCTCTGAGCACTTCGCCCAGGCACAACCATTTCAGCATTTCCTCCTGCTGCTGGATGGCAAAGATTTTGCTCTGTTTGCCCTCCCAGGGGTGTTTTTGCAGAGGTACCTGAGTGCATCACTGCTGGAGTGTTCACCTGCAGGAAGGATGCAGACCCAGGTCTGGTCCTGCAGGCAGGGCAGAACAGCCCCTTCCTCCCCCTTTCCCTGTGAGGCTGCTCCAGAGAGCATTTCTTATTCTTTCTCTCTCACACAGGTCTCTGGTTCAATTAATATTTAATTCTTACACTCACTGGGACAACCTGAACTGGGGAGATGAGGGAAATCTTGTTCCAGGCTGCGTTGGCAGCCTGCTGAACAGCTGCCTGGGGAGGTGCAAGACACACAGTCATTTATCCCCTTCCAATCAGGCAGGGATGGACTTGAAAATACCTCCTGTCACAGACAGTTCTCATGCATAAATAGATCTAGGATTTTGTTTTCTTTCCCCCACCTGCACAACTCAGAGAGAAGGGACTCTGGTGGTTTGTCTGTCCTTGCTGGGCAGCACCATGCACTGCCCTGTTCTGAGCCTTACCCTGAAAGGTGTTTTGGCTGGATTTTACAGACCTAACCCTGAGCCTTACCCTGAAAGGTGTTTTGGCTGGATTTTACAGACTTAACCCTGAGCCTTACCCTGAAAAGTGCTCTGTCTGGGCTTTACAATCCTAACCCTGAGACCTTTCCCTCCAGGACAGGAGCTCATGCAGGGGACAGAGCCAAAGCATGCCCATCACAGCACCCACCTTGCAGAGCTTCTCTCTGAGCCCTGTCCTTGCTCTGAGCTGCTTGTTCTGCCTCTGGACTCCAAGCAATCCCCACTTAACAGGACTTGTCCTTGATGATTCCCCATTCCTCTGTTCAATCCGTTGTTAAGCAAGGCAAGCAAAGAAAAACAACCCCTCTTGACACCAGAAAAACTGCTGTTATTTCACTCCAAGGTATTTTGATATTAATAATGTTGGGAAGATTAAAATAATTCTGCCAGGGGAATGGAGCAATATTTAACTTTCTTTTTACCTTCATCTCATTACATGCTAGAAAGCCTGTTACAGAACAACAGCTTTTTTGTTTATGAAAGGAAAATAGGAAAAAATACTCCATAATTTTAAAGCCTGAAATTGCTAAAGACAACACAGAGATTATTTACCCCAAAGCATCAATCCCAACTTCAGCTACAGTAACTTTATAGGAGCTGCTTCAGCTTTTCAGTTTTCTGCATTTTACGACTGGTGAGAACTTTCACCATAAATTCAGACATTTGCAGTTCCTTTATCTGTCATAAGGAAGTGGTTGGTAAATGAGTGAAGTGCTCCAGTTCCCAGGCATGTTATGATCCAACATCTGCTAAGTCCATGGAAATACTCCCTGTTGACTTCTGCCAGTTCTGGATCAAGCACTTTTGAAAAAGATGGAAAAGGCAAAATATTTTTGCCTCTTTATCATTTAGCAGTAAGAAACCTGTTAGTTTGAAGTTCCTTTCCCGTGCCAATGTAATTCCACTGGTCTCAGGCCTTCACTGAAATGGAATTAGACCAAGAAATATTAGGGTGAGGTATCTGGGTAGTGAATTATGTTTGTCCTCAGAGAATGAACTCCTGTGATGTGCTTCAAATCCCTGCATGCTGTGGGAGCCAAGCTCTACAAAACATTGCTTTACAGAATACTCTGCTGGTTCCAGTCCCTTCAGGAGGGCTGTGACCACCCTGCACTGAGCAGACTGTACTGAATGTACTTTAAAATATTACTGAGTTGGTCTGATTTTTCACCCTTTCACAGAGGAGCACTAGCCTTCTTTGTTTAGATGCTTCCTGAAATAATTTTTGCTCTGACAAGCCCACACTGAGGAGAGTCTCCTGCTGCCATTTGCCATCAGCAGTATTTCTGAGTGCCAGGAGGGCTCAGGCTTGGGACTGATTTCTTTCCTGTGCCATTGCAAATACTCTTGGGGTCTGCATAAAACAAGCCTGACAGGAACCCTCCAGCTGCCTCTGCTGAGGACAGTATTGTTAAACTATTAATTTCTTCTGTGGTCTTCCATGGAGAAAAAAAATTGACTGCTCCCTTCATCCTGTTTTCTTCAGAAAGAGAGGGGAAATGCTCCAGGCTGGTGTCAGCCACCTCTCTCCGTCAATTCCACTTTGCTTTCATTTTCAACACTGAAAGTTGGGCTTAAACTAAATTTCTCCACTCCCTCCCCCCAAAAATTTGTCACCATTTCCCATCCCCCTTTCTTTGTTGCCATCTTCCTCTCCAGCTCATTTGCAGCGTTGCCCTCTGTTAGGATGGAGCTACCTCACTGCACTTGGGGTATCCACAGCCCTGACCAGATCCTGTCTGAACATCCTCAAGCTGTCCTAGAATAACCCCAACTCAGTAAGAAATTCTTTATGTTGCCTCAACCTTGAGCACATGAGCTTATGAGTGCAGCAGTGAGGTCCTTTATTAAGTCTGGTACCCCTAAATCACTCCTGAATTGCAAACCCTGAGATTAATAGTGCCTATTTCAGGATCCAGGCTTATTTTATGCTTTTCAGTATACTCTTTCCCTGCCTTTTCTCCTAAAAATGGCTATAGAAGTGTCAATTTTTCAGGAAAAAGGCTAAATGGCTTATTTTCTCCTTTTCAAAATTTTTTTATTTATTTTTTTATTTTTTATTTTAATTTTTTTTTTAAATACTTGTATCAAACCAGATTTCTCAGAAAATAAACCGGTTTTAGTTTTGGAATGAAAGGGCATCATGCACATTTCAGGAAGACTGAAGTTGATGGACAAAAGTTTGTGTCAGGATAAGGCATGACACTCAGAGTGTTTTTAATAAGGAAATAATTTAGGGTCCGATAAAAAGGGAAGGACAAGGAAATTGCTGAAGGTTTTTCTCTTGTTCTGTGTATTTTGCATTTGCTCTGGTCCCTGTGAACTAGTACTGTGTCTGTGGGCTTGGATTCATGCTTAGGATGTTGAAGCCTGCAGGTGCACCAAGGTTTAATGGATAATGGAGCAAACTCTGAACTGGTGTCTGGACACTGTCACCTGCAGAAACATGCACAGTACAAACTGCTGCAGTCCAGGTACTTGGTACAGCCTGAGTTTGGGATGCTTATTTCATTTTTTTGGCTGCTTCTCCTTCTTCTGCTTCCCTTGTCCCTGACCCATATAGCTAAATTTTTGGCAGATTTAATCCTCTATGATATCTAATAGAATGCTACACCAGTTGTATTCCCAAGTTCACACCTAGGTGACTTCCAGTCTGGGGGGTGAGGAGAAGGAGCTGCATCTCTGGACTCCGAACACCTCTCAGATCTCTTAAGAGCCCTCTTTGCTGATACTGAGGCTCCTGGCTGCTGCTTGTTCACACAAGACCCTTAAAACACTTCTGCACTTTTTTTTGCTGGTTTCAAGAAGCAGGCAGGCATTTACTTTAGAAGAGAAAGCTGAAAGCCTTGTAGCAGCATCATTGCTATTCTGGTGGTGTCTCCCATGTCTCCCTGGACTCAGCAGGCAGAAGGTCTTCTGACAGCTTGAGCTTTGCCTCTGGTTCAGAGTGAGCAGCTCCTTACATAAAGTCCAGTGAGAAGGGGAAAACTCTGGAGGAAAGAACTTTGTTTGTTGTTTTTTTTAAAATTTATTTTTCTTTAATAATAATTGTCCTATTTCTGTTGTATTTCCTGCCGTGCCAATACAGCCTATCCTTTCACACCAGCTTTGCCATGAATCTGAACAGGGACACACTTTGCTCTCCCTCCATCACTCCCAACTGGAGTTGGTGCAATTAAGAGAGTTATGTTCAGGAGGAAGCTTGCTGGCTCTGGCTGGTCCAAACTCCAGAATTATGAAACAAAAAGAAGGGGATCAGCTGGTTAAGCATTCTGGGTTATCCTCAATCTGCAGTGGTGGCTTTGCACAGCTCTGATGTGAATGTGCTTCTATGCCTTGGAAATCTCCTTTCTCCTGTGTGGGATCCATTTCACCTCATTATAGACACTGAAGATTTAATTGTTCAAGCTGAAAGGGTCCATGTGAGCTTCCTCTGCTGTTGTTAAAGTGTTTTCCAGAGGGGGATTTATTTCATCTGCTCTAGGATTCTGTTTTACAGTCTCCTTAATACATCACTCTCAGCTGGTGTAGAAAATAACCAATCCTATTACCCCTCTTCCTTTTGGCTGTGCAATCCTGCCTGCTCCCTTTGCTAGAGATCATTTCCATGAGGAATCTGGATGGGGAATTCATCTGGCAGAGAATTTATCTTGGTGTTTTTTGGGGCTTTTGTGGGGGGAAGTGTGTAGATTTTACTTTTGTTTCATCCAGCACAGTTTCTGGAATACTCCAAAGTCAAAGAAAATCTAGCAATGACAACAAAAAAGACAAAGGAATAACTGCCTGAGGCAGAGGGATCGTGAAATAATACCAGCACCCAGAGCCTGGGGTGGAATAAAGGGACTGTGGAATTGCCCCTTAAAGAAGACAAATGCCTCTTTGGGGGATTTGTCTCATACAACAAATGAGCTTAGAAGATTTCCACTTATGAAGAGCCTGACTTGACTTTAGCCTAAAACTCAGCCTGAGAAGGCTTAGCCTAGATAGCCTTTAAGGGTCCCTTCCAACCCAAACTATTCTGTGATTCCATGCTCTGAAGAACAGCAATAACTGCTGTGCTGGAGTTGTATCCCTTTGGCACATTCACTCTCTTCACTGCCTTCCCTTTGCAGTTTGTCCTTGGTGGCTGCAGTTCAGTTCTCCTCCTGCCTCTGGGGACAGCAGGCACACGGCACTGCCAGTGTGATGGAGTGATGAGTGGGGGACACACAGACACAGCGCCCCATTCACAAACCCTCTTCTTTAAAATTTACACATGGACTTATTCCCACTGAAGTCAGTGTTAGTGAAGACCAGAGATGTTTCTTGGTGGAGTAAATTAAAAATTAGGTCCATTAAAACTGATGGGGCTTTCCATTAGGTTAACAGGTTTTGTACTGAGCACCACATTATTTGTGAAGAACATACAATTTATGTGTTTCCCTGCACTGTACAAGCAAGAGAACAGGGGCTGAAGAAAACCAGCAACATTTAGAGCCCTCAGCCTCCCATCAGCTTTAGCACAGCAGGGTGCAGATGACACAGGAATGCAGATGTGATGAGCGATTTCTGTGGCAGCTGAAGTTCACCAGAAAGCAATCCCAGTAAAGAAATTGCTGCAGGGAACTGTTACAATAAGAATTACAATAAAGAACCAGTGACAAGAAAGCAGAAATGACAGTTTTTTCTGGAAGCATTCCCTGATTTATCTCCAACCAGAGTCTCTCCGAGAGAGCATATTAGAGCTTATACCACATAGCAAAGAAATAATGAAACTTGTTTAAAATACAGGCATCCTCACTGCCTGAGTGAAACCGGTTGCTAAAAGATACTTAAATAAGTGAATAGCCTTGAAGCACAAGATGACCAGATGAAGGAAATTATTTTGAAGTGCTGCTGCAGATAAGCTGGCTCAGTGACACACATATCCTGATTCTACAGCTAGTACTGAGCAGAAATGAGAGCAGGACCATACAGTTTTCTGTCCCCTGCCTCTCCTGGCAGCAGGACATTAACTGAGATAATATTTAAGAATGAGCATGGCATCCTGTGAGTGCAGGCACAGATCAGGTCAGCTGGGCTCCCTGAGCTCTGGGCACAGTCCCCTGTCCATGACCATGCTCCAGTCGTGCCCTGGAGCAGGGATGTGCAGCCCTGGCTGAGGTGATGCCATGAACACCCTGCTGTGAGCCCAGCCCTCTGCTGCTCTGGGGCACTCTGAGGAGAAAGGCAATTAGCAATTATGGGTCAGCAGGGACACCACACGGGGCACAGAGATCTGAGTTGGAGCCTGGACATGGCCAGCCCACTCTGGATGGGGCTGCTGTGAACAGTGTGGACATGGACCAGGCAACTCCAGGGTCAGGAGCTGGGTCAGGAGCTGGGCCCATTCTCTGGTGGGATTCAAAGGCAACAAGGATGAACCCACTCAGGCTATCAGGTTTGATCTCTGCACTACAGGAAGATGAAGGGCTTCTCTAGTAGACCAAGCATATTTCTGAGCATATTTAGTTATCTCACCATAACTTGGCTGCATCCCTTCCATGTTGGGAAGGTTTACAATAACCTGGACATTTTCCCTACAGTCAGCTGGAAGCCAAGGAAGCCAAGGAAGGCCATGGCAAGTTCAGCTTCCAGTGACTCTTGCCTCTGGGCAAGAGCTGTGGCACACAGAGTTCAGTGCAATGTGCAGAAGATGCCTGGGAAAGAGATGGGAGGGGTGGGGTGATAACAGCTGCATTTCAGGAAAGATCTCTCTCTAGCACAATACAAGAACACTGAATGAAAAACAAGAGTCAATAGTTCAGGTTCAGGCACTGTTTCTAAACAAGCATAGGCTGCTAATTTCTTCATATCTCCACAAAAATAGAGAGACAGTATGAGCCAGGGAGGTGGGGAGGAATGAATAATGTGGCATTCTCTTTTTGCTAAGTGACCTTTTAAAATCAAGGAGCTGAAATCTAAATACCAGGGGGGAGCCTGGGGGAGAAATTACAGACAGCATCTTTGTTCCAGCTCCAGTCCTCTATTGGAAAGGCAGCACAGGAGGCTGAGTTAAAGCACAGAGAAAAGGGTCACTCCTTTTTCATTTAAACAACCAGTGCAATCATTTCACATTTGGCAGATCATTACTAAAAACCTACTCATAAATTCCAACTCGGTTGGTTTAGAACATAAAATTACTGATTCAGACAGCTGCAGAGTACAATGAAATATTGAAACAAGTAGTATCTGGTGTTTACATTAAATATGACATGGCAAACAAAATGGTTTGCTTTGGTCTTTTCTGCATGTGGGCAGCATACTGAAGCTAGCAACATTTAAACCAGACTTATGCTGCTCTTTCTACATTTTGAAGCCTTAGTTAAATTCAATCATTATTTTGTGTATCCTTATACTCCAGGAACTGATATGCAGATTGTTGTGTGATGCCATTCATCTGGCTGAGTTCTTATTTGCATCTGACTCATGGCATGTCCCTGCCCCTGTTGAAATTCCAAAAGCCAGAGGCCAGTGCTTCAGGAAATCAATTCTTCCTGCAGTAATGCTTGACCTGAGCCTCATGCATGCCCTTAGCAAGTGATCCTTCACTGAGCCTGAGAATTTCCATGCAAGAGGGGCCAACATATCATGGAATGCCAGGAGTGACCCTGAAAATTGGTATTGCAGCTTACAAGAGGTGAAGTGGTAGGAAGGCAGTGTGAAGGGATGTGAAACCTGTGAAATGAGGAGGATTCTGTGGCCCAAAATGCTGCTGATGCAGTATTACAGTGTAATACTTGCAGATGGGTCTGAGCAGGCATTGAAGAGAAGCAAACTTCTGGAGCATCCCTCAAATCTGGCACAGGGGATGGGTTTTGCTGAGTTTTGCCAGACCCAGAGGTCACTGAAGGGATCAGGGAGTTTATTTCTGTCTCCTTGTGACCACAGGCAGCAGGTCATGGCTGGCTGGCTCTGATGGCTCTGAGCGGGGTCCATCACAGTTTGACCTGCCCTGAGTGAATTGTGACAGAAGGTGCATTTAAGCATCAGAGTGACCTGCAGACCTGGTGACTGCTAATGAAGGGTTTTAAGTTTTAATTGTCTGCAGTCACTGGCCTAGTTTGAGCCACCTGCAGAGTAGCAGAAGTTTGTAAAGAGACAGCACTGAAAATCTTGGGCTGTAAAACATCTGCTGGCTTTAAGATGACTTAAATAGATTATAGTCATGCTGTGAAGCTGTTTGTTTCAGTTCCTTGTTTAGATTATACCAAAGAATTGCATTTAGGGGGGGAGGTGATGAAAGAGAATTAGATAAATAAGTAGAAGATGCTCCAAATCCTTCCTTTCCCATGGCAGGCTCTGAAAAGACATCACCTTTCTCCTGCTGGTACAGGACTTGGAGACAGCAGGGAGTCAGAACTGACATCTGCCACCTCTCTGAAAGTTTAATAATCAGAGATGCACTAGATTATTGCAAAACCAGCCCCACAGTCATAAGAGGGCTGGTGCCCAAAGCTGCCCAAAGAATGAACCTCTGCTCTGATGAGTGGGGTGGTGAGGCTGCATCAGCTCCTCCTGCAGCAGGTCACAACTGGCACACTGTTCACGTGAGAAAGGTCAGATAATCAGCATTCAGTCAGAAGGAGAGAAAAAATGAGCCTGGGATTCATCAGTGTTAAAGCAAATGTTATAAATTATGCATGACCACTCATTTATCTGTGTATTTACATTCATAAGATGGTTGAGGTTTCTGGGGGGAGGGAAAAAAAACAAACCCAAACCCAAAACTTCTGGTTTGGCTTAGTGTTCAGAAGTTACCCTTTGACCTGAAAACAAAGTTTTGCCTAAGAAATAAATATCCTCCTAGTCCTAAACAGTCCAAATATTTGTTAGTGCAAATTTGATAAGCCAAGATATATACTAATTATTTTTCTGTCATACCATAGCGTTTACTTCCACCACTACTTCCTTCTGATGCATAATTTTCACAATTAAGTGCTGAAGAATAACTGGTTTTTATTAATCCTGCCAAAATACATAAAACATTCACACCTGAGCTTTCAGAACTCTACTTGCAAACCCCTGCAAGAATAAGAGACCAGAGGAGTTCAGGGCAACATATGTAAGGGTGATGAATGTATATAAAAGTGAACTTTGGTCTTTGGACCTAATGTAGTGTTGTCTGTATTCTCAAGAAATTTTATTGCACAGACCATTTCACCAGAACCTGGAAAACAGAAAAAAGAGGAATTTGAGTAGCTGTTCATATTGTCACACAATCTTTCACCAGGATCACCACTCCTGTTCTTCCTTCCTGGTCTATCTTCAAATAACTCTGATGCAGAAGGCAGATCATCCAGATAATGAATTCAAATGCATCACCATTCAGTAGATTATTTATCATAAACGCCTAGCCTGTAATTTTTTATATAATTCAAGATTCATTCTCACTCCTCTGTCAGAGGCAGAAAAAATAGATTATTCTCTTTGCAGCAGAGTCTGTTTGTTGTCTCTCTCTCCTTCTCTCCTCTCCTCAGCAGCATGAACAGCCCCACATCTGCCAACTTTTCTCCCAGGGAACATGACCTGTAAACCTCTGTAAGTTCTTCTAGTTCTACTTGTCTATGTATAGTCTACATCTTCACTCAAATCTAGAGAATAAAGGCACTTTCAATAGTTAAGAGCCAAGGAATTTGTGTCTCATATGGTATGTTTCTCTATATGGTATGCTTTGAGTTTTTAGCAGCACCAGCATATTTAACTTGATCCTGGTTGGATCTGCAAAGTCTCCCAGGTATTGTGTTGAGGAGAAATGGTTTAAGCAGTTGGATCCCATCCTCTCTCTTTCTAACTTGATTTTTACTGAGGGTTATTATTTTGCACTTGTCCACACCAATTTTTCTCATACGTGTTCATCTCACAAAGCAGCTTTTTCTGTCTTGTAGTAGCAACAAAATAGAACAGGAATTCACTGATGAAAACACTGAAGAGTGCAAGACCCACTGGAAACCCTGTGACAAACTACTCAATACATCATTTTAACAGCAAACCTGTGACAACTTCTCTCTGTGTCTGATTATTCCACCAGTTTTGCACCAATTATATGGTATTTTCTTGTTCAGTTGGCTTCTGCCACTTGTTTATGAGGACATCATATGAGGTATTACCAAAAGTCTTAGGTGAAAGAGGCATTTCTTGCTACTCCTCTCTCCACTGGCCTTTATCCTGTCAGAGAGAGATTATATTTCCTTTACATGATTCCTTCTTAGCAAATCTGCATTAGCTGACATCCATTTATTCATTATTTGCCAGTAAGGTTATTTGTGTATTGTTTACAAACTGCCCAGCTATTTACTGAAGGAGGAGAGTGTTTATATTTTTACTGTCTTCTGAGTGCTGAAGTTACCCCAACATCCTTCCCTTTCCTTCCCCCTTTCCTCACCCTGTACAATTGTTTGTGCACCCATTCTGCTCCACTTTGTTATCCATCAAGCTCTATGTCAAAAGTAGCTGAGTTTTCCTCCCTGTTTGGCTGAATGCTTCTTCTGCACCTCACTGCTCTGCCTGGAAGAAACCTTTCCCTTTGATTTTCAGAATGGATTTATTTATTTCTGGGCAGTTTACACCTACTTTCTCTTTTGCTAGGTCTGTCCTTTGACTTAAGCAGTTCTTTTCTCCTCCTTGCTGTTTATCTCCAAGGACAACTTTGCAATTTAATCCCTTTCAGACTTCATTTTTCTAGAGTAAACAGAAGCAGCGGTCACCTATTTTATTTTAATGGTTTTTTGGTTGCATAAACTAGAATATCCTATCAATCCCACAAATAGATTTTCTGCACCTTTGCCTGTTGGATTTCCTCTTTCTTCAGCACACATGAGTGGCTTGTCCCAAGAACACAAGGTGAGTGCTCAGTGGTCCCTGATGGTGATGTAGCTGCAGGTCACCTTTGCCTCTTCCATGGCTGCATCTGGCTGGTGTCTCAGTCCAGGAGTGACTCATGCATTTTTAAACACCCTAGAACAGAAATCCCCATTTTCCCTCCCAAAATGCATGAGATAATTTTGTGCTACAGAGCATAATCCTTTTTTTATTGTTTTGACAAGCTTCAAAGGCATGTGTTTATTCCTGTGTGACTTTTCCAATGCTCTTTGCATTCATGTTGCTCTCCAGCTTTGTATCACCAGCACAGTCCACGACTTAACTCCAACTTTCAGTGCAAGAAATTACTTACAGATTTGCTGTATTGAGATCACTCTCCTGAGAAGTTTTGGAAGAATAATCCCTGTTCCCTTTATATACTCCCTGTTTCTTTTGCTCCTGCCCTACCAGTACCTTCCAGCTCTCTCTGCCTTGTCTGGAAACTTCTACCATGAGATCAAACCTGAAATACAAAAAGAAGAGGGACATGGTGCTTCACTTCTTACATTTGCAGCATCAAATCTTGAGAAATAAAGCCAAGAAGCAGCCTGGGTAAGACCAGGGCTGATCCAGACTCCTCTTTGCTGTGTTAATTCTAGGCACAGGGTTGTATCCTACAGCAGCTTCTTATTTAGGATTAGCATCCCACAGCAAGCTGTACAGCTCTCCATTATCTCTCCTGAGCAGAGAGAGCTGATTGCTTTCATTGAATTAAAAGAAGATGTCATGCTTTGGCCCTCAGTCCCACGCACATTCAGCCCAAGTTTAACAGCAGCATTTCTTGAAGCCTGACTTGTGGGATTAGTTTCTTTCTTGGTTTTGTTTTGTTTTGTTTTGTTTTAGTTTGCCTTTTCTTTGTTAGCTCTTTGCATCCTTCTATTTTTGAGTAGTGTATTATCAAATTAATAAGTGAGAATCACCATTTTAAGTTTAGGTATCTTTGCAACAGCCCTGTGCCTTGGGGAAGTATATTATCCTGCTTTTTTTACAGGGAGGGAACTGAAGCACAGAAGTAAAGGGTCAAATCTGCCACTGCAGATTTATCCCAGTGCAATTCAGGGAAGCAGACAGCTGTATAAAACTGCAGTTACACAGTGATTAACCAAGCTATTTGATTTGCACTTAATGGTTTATTACAGTCTTCGTTTAGTTTGGCTATATTTACTAAATCTGCCGTGGAGCAGCTTAGGATCAGGATGCTAAATCAGCATAATGATTTTCAAACACTGGGCTGCTGTAGAGAAAGTCACATATTTTTGCATGTCTCCTCTGCCCAAATGAAATGCCTGATTCAGCAGCAGCAGGGGCTGAGTGCACACCCAGCAGTGGGTGACACAGCTCCATAGAGCCAGACCCTGTGCCTGCCTCCTCCTGGCACGGGTTATCCAAGGACACACTTCCAAGTGCCATTACTTTTGGAGGGAATTAGGCTGTCTGAAGTGTGATTTATATCTAAGAATATATGATAATTGACTCAGAGCTGAGTGCTTTGACCCATCTGACTTTGATGTTCATCTGCTTTCCCCAGTGCCAGGCTGCACTCACTGGTGACAGAATTTTCCACTTTTCATCCTTGAATTGACCAAAATCTGCCTTTTCTCTTAAACAGGATAGCTGTTACCATTTCCCTGCCTGTTGCAGAAAAAGGTTAAGCAGGTTTTCCTCTTCAGGGGTTTGCTGGAGGGCAGGACCAGTGAAAAGGCAGCCAGAAAGATACAAAGGGTAGGTTCGAATTTAAAAAAAAATAAAAAAATCCTTTTGGTTTGACCGCAGATGGCCCTGAAAGGATCCTCTCCAAATGGCACCCCTTGTTTATGGGGAAGGGTTGTGCAAGGTGATTCCTGCAGCCAGAAACAATGTCTGGGAGATTTCTTGACTCACTGAGCAAGCTGATTTACAGCCAGAGGGGGCTGAGAAGTGAAACTCTCTGTGTGGGTATTCTTGGTTTAGTGTCTGATGAGGGTTAAAGCCACTGGGCCATAAATATCCTCAATATGCTCCAAATCAAATCAGGCAGTGGGGAAGGGTCAGGCTGCTGTTTCAGGATAGATGCTGGAGCAGCGGGAGCTTGGCTGATTTGTGACAATTCATTTGGTCTCATTTGATACCCAATAATATTTATGAGTCCCACTGTGCTGAAAGAAGGGGAGACAGCTCCTGCACCTCACAATAGTGAGGTTAAATTGATGCAGTGTGAAGCTCCACAGCCCTGCCTGGTGCCTCACCCTGTGGGAGGAATTCCACCCCCTGCACTTGGAAGGGCATGGGCAGGCACTGGGGCTGTGCAGGACCTGTCTCTGTAATTACACACAGCCACTTCCCCACTGCTGAGCTGAAATCCATCAGAAAATGCTGGGTAACAGCATTGATTTTACCATTTCTGGCATAAAACCACCCTGCCTTTCAGCTGTTGAATAGACCCTGGAGCTGCTGTTGCTGCAGAGGGGAAGGGGAGCTGTTTGGTTCAGGAAGGCACTGCTGAAAGTCAATGCCGAGAAATTATTGCTCTGTGTCCTTGTAATGACCTTTTAGTTATTTTAGTCCTTTTAGTTATTCTCCCATTCTCTAGAAGCAAAGATATTTTGTGGTTTTGCTTATCTACTTATTTACTCACACTTTTCATCCCTCTTCTCCCCAGGCTTTAGGACGTCAGCTCTGTGAAGCTGACTGAGTCCCAGGAGGGATGAGGCTCAAAGGATTAAACCCAGGCTTGTTAACCCAAAACACCTCCCAGGACAGCCAGGTTCTGACTGTCTGAGCCTATTTTTAATCAGTTGCAACATAAATGGTTTGGGATGATGACAAACCTTTGGCCATGGCTCCCTGGGAACTGGATCCTTCCTGGTGCCACAGGTGTTGGCTGTCTTACCCATATCATTATCTAGCTGGAAAACATGCAGGGATACTAATTTAAATGTCAGCTCTGCTTAGTATTTTATCATCAAAAGGACATTGTGCAGCTATTATGTGACTTGCACAATTCATCTCAGGGAATGCCTCCTCTGGTGACCCAAAGTTGGTGGCAGCTCAGCACAGACTGAATATAAAACTGGAATTTTATTAGGCTGCTGTTTAAGGATGAATCCAGCTGAAAACCACCTCCAGAGCTGCCTGGATCCTCTTCCAACTGTTTAAAACAAGTGTCACTAAATCAGACAAATGCTGGTGCTGGGACACAGCAGGCACTAATTTAACCCATATGCTCTGGGAGTGCTCCTACATCTGTTTGTTCTGGGCAGAACTAAACAGTGGAATTAAATTTTTTTCTCCCCCTCTATCAAGTAAAATTGTATCACAAGCAAGCCATGCAATTTTAAGCCCACTGTGGCAGCTCACTAATTGGTGTTCGTGTAGTGGAAACTCAAAGGCTGCTGAGCAGTTCGGGGCGTTGGGTTTCCACAGCCAGATTTTGGTAGGGGAGGATGCAGGGATGGCTTCTGTCAGATTCTGCTGGATATTTCCCCTGTGCCCATGGGGACAATGCCAGCTGGCTCTGAGACAGACCCAGCCCTGGCCAAGGCTGAGTGGTGGTGATGGTGCCTCTGGGGTAATGTGTGTAAGAAGGGGAAAAACCTCCATCAGCTGGAGGGAGGAATGAGAATATGTGGCAGGAGCAGCTCTGCAGACCCCAGGTCAGCGCAGAAGGAGGGGCAGGAGCTGCTCCAGGAGCTGGAAAAATCCCCCAAAATTGTGGGTCCCTCCCATGGGGCAGCCCATGGCGAGGCAGCTGTGCCCCTGCAGCACAGGTAGGTCCACAGGGTGACAGAGACACACCTGGGAGTCCCCACACCAGAGCAGGAGGTGCCCAAAGGAGGCTGAGACCCCATGGGGGACCCCACACTGGAGCAGGTTTGCTGCCAGGACCTGTGACTCCATGGGGGACCCATGCTGGAACATCCTGTTCCTGAAGGATTGCAGCCCGTGGGGGGGACCCACACTGGAGAAGTATATATATATATAAATTCCCCCCCCCCAAAAAATTTTTTTTTCAAAATTTTTTTCAAAATTTTTTCAAAAAAGTTGGGATTAAAAGCACGAGAGACAGAATTTTGTGTTTGGACTCAGATGTTTATTAATTTTTATCTATAGTACAGTGAGTGCTACAGCACTTCTAACTAACAAGCTAAAATGAAGAAATGGCGATGTATTTTTTTGTTACAAGGTCTTTNTAGGTCCACAGGGTGACAGAGACACACCTGGGAGTCCCCACACCAGAGCAGGAGGTGCCCAAAGGAGGCTGAGACCCCATGGGGGACCCCACACTGGAGCAGGTTTGCTGCCAGGACCTGTGACTCCATGGGGGACCCATGCTGGAACATCCTGTTCCTGAAGGATTGCAGCCCGTGGGGGGGACCCACACTGGAGAAGTATATATATATATAAATTCCCCCCCCCCAAAAAATTTTTTTTTCAAAATTTTTTTCAAAATTTTTTCAAAAAAGTTGGGATTAAAAGCACGAGAGACAGAATTTTGTGTTTGGACTCAGATGTTTATTAATTTTTATCTATAGTACAGTGAGTGCTACAGCACTTCTAACTAACAAGCTAAAATGAAGAAATGGCGATGTATTTTTTTGTTACAAGGTCTTTTAAAGCTAAACAATCCAATCAAAAACTAACACTTGAATTATTTTTACTTTTGACTTAATGACTAAACACCTGTGACTCTCAGTGTGTCATTTTTTATTCAATTATAAAAGTACCACTTATACCTAAGAAGAAGAGGGACAAGAAGAAAGAAAACTTTCACCTTAAAACTTACATCTTGTGCCATACCTATTACTATGTTCTATTTCCAAATCTTCAAATTCAAACTCAAATTCCAAATCTTTTACCATGTGATATTACACACTTTTATTTAAACTACATACTAGTGATTCTAGTTTTATAATTTAATTTTGGAAGCCTTGTCTAAGGCTTCAGGTCAAAAGAAGGGTTCTTTTGGGGGTCAGTGCCTGACAACACAAAAAGTTTAAAACTCCCAATTTTCAAAATTCCAACAGAGAAGTTAATGAAGAATTGTCTCCCATGTGAGGGACTCCATGCTGGAGCAAGTGAAGAGAATAAGGAAATCCTCTCCTGAGGAGGAAGAAGAGGCAGAGACAACCTGTGATGGATTGCCCACACTCCTCATTCCCAGTCCCCCTGTGCCCCCAGAGGCAAGGAAGGAGGGAATTTGGGAGTGAATTTGAGCCCATGAAGAAGGAAAGGACAGTGTTTCTAAGATTTATTTTAATTTCTCCTTACCCTGCTCTGATTTGATTGGTAACAAATTGATGTCCCCCAGTCCTGTCTGTTTTTCCCAGGAACTGGTGAGTGGTCCCTCCCTGCCCTTCCCAAGCCTTTAGATAGAGTTTTTCTCCCTTTTCCTGGCAAGGAGATGAGTGCTGGAGTGGCTTTGGTGGGTGCCTGCCATCCAGCCTGGCTCATCTAACCACAGCTGGAAATCAGGGGTAAACTTGACTTGGTTGGAAAGAACTGTGGCACAAAAGAATTACCCTGAGAGAGATTAATGATTTATTATATGAAGCAAAACTTTTAGTTTCTGTAGGCATTTTCCTCTCCCCATTCCTCTCTCCCCATAGCCCTGGCTATCCCAGCATGTCCAGTGGAAAGTTTCCAGTGAAATTTTATCTCCTCCTGACCTTCATAGAGCTTGGCCACATTATTGCTGATTTTGTGGAATACTTATGCTTCCCATACTCTTTCTCTACCCTTCTTGTCAAACATCTTTACTCTCTGCCATCTTGTTCCTTCACTGTTTCATTGTATTTGCTCTCTTTTAGTCTTTTAGCTCTCTTACTTATGATCTTGTCTTGTTCTTTAATAGTTTGACAGCTGAGAAAGGGATAAGGCAAAATAGGACCAAAATCTTGTTTCTATTCTTTTAAAGCTGGTATGTAAAGTAGAAATCAATATGACATCAATACCTGATAGGAATACATAGCTCAAATAAGTAGAAATGCCTTAATTATAGCCAAGGTCAGGTTCCCAAATGCTCAGAATTCAGTGTTTGTGTTGTCTATTTTATTATTATCATTGTGTGCTTCAATGAATTTGAAGCTTAGTCATAGAAAATGAACATTGAATATCCACCTCGATTGAAATTTTGGTATTTTATGTTGAAATTGGTATGAAAACGATCTCAAAATACTTTGAAAGAAGAAATTTTGATTTTCTTTTTGAGTGTATAAAAAGAACTTTAATGGCATCTTTCCTTCCAGTAATTTTAGGATTTGTCACTCCAACTGTATGTGAACAGTAGAATGGTACTTTGATCAGATCAGTGCATAATATATTAAAATATTAACATTTTTATGATATTCATGGTTATTTTCATTGCTATTGAAAAGGGACATCCAAATAAACTAATCCTTATTAAGATGGGAAGATTGCAATGAACATTTAATTGGGCTTTCTGAAATATAGTGAATATGAAATTTCATCATTAATTCTGCTTCTCACCTAATGACTGCAAACTGAACATATCTTTTTGGAAAGACATTTAGTCTTGATTTAGAAACTCCCAAATGAAAANTAAAGCTAAACAATCCAATCAAAAACTAACACTTGAATTATTTTTACTTTTGACTTAATGACTAAACACCTGTGACTCTCAGTGTGTCATTTTTTATTCAATTATAAAAGTACCACTTATACCTAAGAAGAAGAGGGACAAGAAGAAAGAAAACTTTCACCTTAAAACTTACATCTTGTGCCATACCTATTACTATGTTCTATTTCCAAATCTTCAAATTCAAACTCAAATTCCAAATCTTTTACCATGTGATATTACACACTTTTATTTAAACTACATACTAGTGATTCTAGTTTTATAATTTAATTTTGGAAGCCTTGTCTAAGGCTTCAGGTCAAAAGAAGGGTTCTTTTGGGGGTCAGTGCCTGACAACACAAAAAGTTTAAAACTCCCAATTTTCAAAATTCCAACAGAGAAGTTAATGAAGAATTGTCTCCCATGTGAGGGACTCCATGCTGGAGCAAGTGAAGAGAATAAGGAAATCCTCTCCTGAGGAGGAAGAAGAGGCAGAGACAACCTGTGATGGATTGCCCACACTCCTCATTCCCAGTCCCCCTGTGCCCCCAGAGGCAAGGAAGGAGGGAATTTGGGAGTGAATTTGAGCCCATGAAGAAGGAAAGGACAGTGTTTCTAAGATTTATTTTAATTTCTCCTTACCCTGCTCTGATTTGATTGGTAACAAATTGATGTCCCCCAGTCCTGTCTGTTTTTCCCAGGAACTGGTGAGTGGTCCCTCCCTGCCCTTCCCAAGCCTTTAGATAGAGTTTTTCTCCCTTTTCCTGGCAAGGAGATGAGTGCTGGAGTGGCTTTGGTGGGTGCCTGCCATCCAGCCTGGCTCATCTAACCACAGCTGGAAATCAGGGGTAAACTTGACTTGGTTGGAAAGAACTGTGGCACAAAAGAATTACCCTGAGAGAGATTAATGATTTATTATATGAAGCAAAACTTTTAGTTTCTGTAGGCATTTTCCTCTCCCCATTCCTCTCTCCCCATAGCCCTGGCTATCCCAGCATGTCCAGTGGAAAGTTTCCAGTGAAATTTTATCTCCTCCTGACCTTCATAGAGCTTGGCCACATTATTGCTGATTTTGTGGAATACTTATGCTTCCCATACTCTTTCTCTACCCTTCTTGTCAAACATCTTTACTCTCTGCCATCTTGTTCCTTCACTGTTTCATTGTATTTGCTCTCTTTTAGTCTTTTAGCTCTCTTACTTATGATCTTGTCTTGTTCTTTAATAGTTTGACAGCTGAGAAAGGGATAAGGCAAAATAGGACCAAAATCTTGTTTCTATTCTTTTAAAGCTGGTATGTAAAGTAGAAATCAATATGACATCAATACCTGATAGGAATACATAGCTCAAATAAGTAGAAATGCCTTAATTATAGCCAAGGTCAGGTTCCCAAATGCTCAGAATTCAGTGTTTGTGTTGTCTATTTTATTATTATCATTGTGTGCTTCAATGAATTTGAAGCTTAGTCATAGAAAATGAACATTGAATATCCACCTCGATTGAAATTTTGGTATTTTATGTTGAAATTGGTATGAAAACGATCTCAAAATACTTTGAAAGAAGAAATTTTGATTTTCTTTTTGAGTGTATAAAAAGAACTTTAATGGCATCTTTCCTTCCAGTAATTTTAGGATTTGTCACTCCAACTGTATGTGAACAGTAGAATGGTACTTTGATCAGATCAGTGCATAATATATTAAAATATTAACATTTTTATGATATTCATGGTTATTTTCATTGCTATTGAAAAGGGACATCCAAATAAACTAATCCTTATTAAGATGGGAAGATTGCAATGAACATTTAATTGGGCTTTCTGAAATATAGTGAATATGAAATTTCATCATTAATTCTGCTTCTCACCTAATGACTGCAAACTGAACATATCTTTTTGGAAAGACATTTAGTCTTGATTTAGAAACTCCCAAATGAAAAAGAATTTACCACGAGCCTCAGTAATTTGTTCCAGTGGTTAATTATCTTGCTTTAAATATGTACATCTTATTTTCAGCTTGCATGAAGTTTACTCATATATTAATTGTATATTTGATTGTAATTTGCTCTATCTTAGCTAGTTAAATGCAATGCACTTATTTTTTTTTATTCTCTGATTGGATGACATCTTTAAATAACCAACTTAGCATGAATTACAAAGTTTTACAATCAATTATACAAATGCAAAAATTCAAGAATTGAACTTCAGCTGAAAAATCAACAGATAGGTCGTTCAGCAGTGGCCCTCCAGTTTTAGAATATATGCAGGAACGAAATCTCAAAGAATCCTCTCCTAGTTTTGGCTGGGCTAGAGTTCATTTCCTGACATGGCTTTATCCAACCATACCAATTTCTTTCTGTTTTCCTGATGAATTGCCCAAGAAGCACAGAAGTGCCTCTAATGTGTAGGAACCTCTGAGCAACCTGGTCTGGTGGAAGGTGTCCCTGCCCATGGAATGAGATTATCTTTAAGGTTCCTGCCAACCCAAACCATTCTGTGATTCTAGGATTTGGGAAATAAGCCCTGATACTGGATTTGGGAAATTAGATCCTTACACAGAGAGACATGATATAGAGGTAATAAAAATGTCAGAGATAAAGAGGACACAATTTTTCTGGCCTCTTTTCATTAATTAGAAAGAGAATCTAAGGTGAGAAACTAAGATATAAATGAAATGAGGCGAGTTCTTATCTGTGTTCCATGTGCACACTTTGATTTGTACAAAAGAATCAGAGAAAGGGAAAAAATAATTAAATGAATGCAGATGAAACTTGAAAAAAAGCTTAACATTCTCATTGAAATGTTAACCTTCATTGATATGTGTATAATTCCATCAGGAATCCCCAGATTCATCTTGTTTTTCAAACAAATGTTTTAGGAAGCAAATGAGTCACTAATGAGTCTAATTCTCGCTGGTGTGATGGGATTTGGGAAGGGCTGGGAAGGATGCATGCTGTGGAGGCTGAAGTGGCACCAGAAGTGGGACAGGGCTCTGGATTGCAGTTGGCAGGGTCATAAAGCTGGGAATAAGAGGATAAAGATCAATCTGCTGTGCAGGAAGGTGAGGGAAGGATACCAGGCACGCTGGGTGGGAGGCGTGTGCTCCAATTTAAGTACCCAAAAGGTGGGTGGGTCTCTAGGTGGATCTCTTCATGGCTCTTGCAGCTGAAAGGAATAAATACATGGCCCCAGGGAACCCTGCTGCCAGCCTTTCACGTGGATAATGTTCATTGCCTTGCTGTCAGTCTCTCTCCACTGACTACTAAAGAAAGCCTGGAGTGATTTCTGTGAGGGCAGATGAATCCCCAGCCCTGAGAATGGTCCATATTGCCTCTCAAAAGATGATGTGGAAGGAGAGCTGACTTGTCTGATCTACCTTTAATAACCTGTTGAGAAAGGAATCAGTGACTGCAGTCTGTTAGCAGTGATCTGCAGAGGGTTTTTCCTCTCACCCAATTTATGTTATTGCTGTTGGGCATGATACGGGTTGGATGACACGAGAGGCCATGCAAAATGACTCATCACAACATTATTACCATCTTTATTTCATGTTGTTACACTCTGTGCTCCTTTACACTACCTCAATAATCCCTATACCTATATAATCTTCCCACAAACTTTCTCTAAACTTTTAAATCCTATTTCTATGTTCCATGATCTGCGATCTTTCATGCTCCTCATTTCATTATGAACTCAATTTCCATACCCCTGTCAACCTTCCAACCTCACTTGGACTCTGCAGATGAGTTCCTGCCAGAGCTGCAGCCTAGGGAAGAGCAGAAAACTGCATTTAGCATTAGTGTGGGGACATTTTCATAATCCAAACTTGTGTACTTTTTGTCATTAGCTGGAGGCATCTTGCATTCTCCCACAGGGCTTTATACCTGAGATGCACGAGTGTGTTACACACTGCATGGAGCTGCTGAGGAGCAGCAGGGGAGAGGCTTTGGGTCCCCTTCTCCTCAGCAGGAGGAGATCAGAGCCCCACAGGAATATCAACAGGAATAATGGGAATGCTGATTCCTGGTGCTGCTGACACACACATTTGTAATTCAGGCAGTAAATTGGGCTAATGGGTGTAAATAAAAGGTCAGTGCTCAGAGCAGAGAAGAGGGCTGTAAATCGCAGGGTGAGGGGGGAATTTTATGTGGCTGAATATAAATTCCTCTCCCTCTCTGGGGAGAGGTCACTGTTAGGATCCTGTGAGGACAGGTTCAGAGAGTCAGGGTTTTACAGCCTGGAGAAGAGAAGGCTTCAGAGTCATCTTACTGCAATAACTCTTCCAGCACCTAAGAAGGGATATAAAAAAAGGGAGAGTGACTTTTTTACACAGGCAGATAGTGATAGGGCAAGGGAGAACAATTTTAAACTAAAAGAGGAGAGATTTAGGTTAGATGTTAGGTCCTGCTCTTTGCAGTGGAGTTGGATTAGCTGATCTCTAAAGGTTTATTGTTTTCAACTCAAATAGGTTTTTGATTCTGTGATTTTATTATTTCTCTTCATCTCCTGTGGTGCTTTTGCAGCTTTGAAGACTAAATGTCCTGTGCTTGGAACACCACGAGGTGATTGCTCTTGTGAAGAAGAGGTTTCAGTGATGGCCAGGGACTCTTCTGGAGTTCTGATATTATTTATTTACACTGTCAGATTTTCTTGGATGTTTGAACTGCAGCTAATCACAATCCTACCACTGGGACCATGCATTTCCAAGAAGTCTCCTTTAGCAGTAGTTTAATCTGATAGTTGCATTTCCATGATTGTCTTGATATATTCAAACTCCTTTTTTTCTGCAGTTATCTTCCAGACCCCTGTTTTTTACTGGATTTCTTGCTCTGATTGTTGTTTTCCAGGACCAAGGGAAAGAAGTGTGTAGGTGTTTAATCTAGTAGATCTCACTCCATGGTTGAACCAGATGACTATAAATTAGTTGCCAGGATGTTTTCCTCAGGTTTCTGCTTTCCCCAGTCCCCATGTTAATAATATAAAGGAGTACACATAAAAATTCTTTTTTTCTCTTTTTGGGTTCACCTCACAGGCTTTTCTAAGACTAGAACACAACGTATCCTGGAAAGAGATGCTTGAAAACTTGCAGAGGGGAAAAATAAACAGCCAAGATTAATTTTGTTTACTCATATGTGGTAACTGATAGAGAATCAAGTAGATTATGACCTTATTTCTGATGCTAACAGCATTTTGTAATGAGAATATGGTCTTCAGGCTCAATGTCTTAAAAAAAGACCTGTTTATTTTCTTTCCTACATATTTACATTTCACTGGGTTTATTTTCTTGTGCTTAAGTTTTTATTGATTGCTGTTTAACACACATCACATTTGTGTAGTTCATGGTGAATTTCTCATTTGTGTAAGTATTTGCTCACAGCAGTGCTCCCTGTTCAATTTTAATTGAACTCCTGGTGAAGTAAATGTTCTTGAGTGACAGATTTTCATAAATGATAATAGTAAAAATACTAGATGCCCCAGGATATTTTCCTTTATTTTTTGCAGTGAGTGTGATTTAGATACATGGAAATACATGAAGATCCAGTGAAAGAGATAGTTACAGATTAATGCAGAAAGACAAAGAGCAGGGTGGAGTGACAGCATGTTCCCTGCATGGCTCCTGCTCTTCCAGTGAGAAGCTGGATGCTGAACAGCAAGACCTCTAGAGGTTCTTTTGATTTTTGCTTGGTAATTTTCAGTATTTTTTACCTGGATCAGGTCATCACAGCTGGAACAACCCATGTGCTTCCAAAATCCTTCCTGATTTTTCCATTGTTTCTGTGGGAGTGAGGAAGTGAGAGCATGGGATGAACTTTGCAGCTCCTTCATGCTGGAGCTCAGTCTGAGCTGTGGTGAGCTGTGAATTGTCTGGAGAGAGGATGGTGCCCGTCTGTGCCCTTCCACCAGCTGCAAAGCACACTGCTTGTCTTACAGAATCTAATGGATTTGCAAAATGGGAGCTCGTGGGATCTCTTTCTTAACACAAAGGAAGAAAAACAGAAATACTGCTGGAAATAAAACAGTCAAAATAAATCAGAAGAAACCATGATGGCTTCAGTTCACTATACCCAAAAGGCCAGATTCAAGCTAAAGACACTCTCTGATTTTCTTTTAAAGTGGTGTCACCACTTTAAAAGAAAACCAGAGAGATCAAAATCTCCATATTCATGTTTTTCAGCTGACTCTGCCCTGTTCTCTCAGGGCTGTCAGTGGGTGTACACCCTGGCAGTGACTCCAACACAAACAAGAGAAATAAAATTCCAGGGTAAAAGCCTGAGAAATTTATTACTGAAGTTCTTGCACACATCCTCCCACCACTACTGAGGCTGTTTGCAATGGAGGGAGCCTCTTTAAATTAAAATTGCACTTTAGACCAAAACTTCTGTGCTTGTAAAATCAATAGGAATGACTGGTACTTTTCTTCCAAAAAGGTCAAAGGAATGCTTTTAATTATTGCAGGTTGTAACATCCTTGGCCAGACTGGGCCAACATTTCCCACTTAAATTTGCTTCCATTTTTAATGGCAAAGAATATGTCTATTTGCCATATTTTGTTTGCTCTCTATGAATCCTCTTGTGTACCAGAGTGATTACCTCAAAATGATGGATTTTAAGCTGAAGGGCAAGTTTCAAAGGAAAATTAACAATGCTGCCAGCTCAGCACGAGGGACTGTCCCTGCAGAGGCTGCTGAGTACCAAGATGAATTTATCTTAGTGCAGAAGAGAATCTTCTGCACTTAGTAGAAGATTCAGGCTGAGAGACCCCAGCGGTGCAAAACCCTTCACCCCTCTGGATGCAGGGGCTGTAGCTGGGCTCTCAGTGTCACACAGATGCAATTTTACCCATGGATTATTGAACAGCTCAGTCTTTACACAGAAACAGCCCAGCACCAGCAATAAAAGTGTGCATTGAGAATCCACCCAGTGGGGAATTCAAAGTTCATAATGCCATGTATTAATTGATAAATAAACCCACGAGCCATCCTGAACAAGGGATAGTTTTCAGGATATGACATGCTGAAATTGGAAACAAGGCAAACTGCTCACTACACAATATTTATGCCTGTCTACAGGATGGGAAAATGTGAATGTTGAGCTACAGAGGCAGAGAAAATTGGATGTGCTCCAGGGAGCTCATGATCCATGAATTTCATGAGATGAAACAGATGGATGGAGCAGACACATGGAGTGGGTAGGAGGAGGTGGGAGGATGTGTTAAAGGAAATGGCTTTGTAGAATTATCAGCACTTCATTTTCTAACAGAGATCTCCCTATGACACCAAAGATGCCACTGAAAACCAGGGTTGGGCTTTTTCTTAACAAACAATGTCTGAAGAGATAATTGGAGGAGTTTTAAAAAGTAATGAATTTGGGAACCCTAATGCAAACCATGAGGAATTGGGATATGTTTGTTCTTCTGACACTGCACTCAGGAATTTTGCTCACTCTCTCAGGTCCTGATGCTCAAAAAGTAATGGACAGAGTCACTGATTGAAATGGGCTCTGGAATTAGGCCCTGCATATTCACTGTTACTGAGCTTATGGAAATAAATAAGTCCTTTTTATAAAGCCCTTGGAAATATGTGAGAGGAAAAAGTTAGTTATAAGATATTAAAAAACAAAAGCAAAAAGAATAAAAAGAACCCCAAAACCGTGTCAAGAAAACCCCAAACAAAACAAACAAACTCCAAACCAAACCACCAACCACCCCAAACCACCACCAACCAAAAAACCCTACCCAAAACACCATCACATGTTCACACTTGTCATGGTTAGATACATTTACACATCCCTCTTCATGTGACAAATGACCCTGACACCTCCAGAATTATTGCTGTGCTTAATCACAAGGGCTATGTGTGAAATATTTCTATTCATTCTTGCTAGAAATGTCCTAAAGCATTGGTTGGGTACCCAAGGCAATGAACTACGTTTCAACTAGCCCTGCCTATTAGAAATGAATTGCCCTCTTCCACTCTAATCCTTTCCCAACTTTTGTGTCTCTGCAGAGCTGGAACTTGCTTTTTGTACACCTAAACCATCAGGTTGTAGAATTGTAGCATTTATTGATGGATGTTTATAAAGTACCTGAGCCTCTGATGTTCACAAATCACAAGAAATGAGTTCACCTTTGGTTAGTCAATACAGGTAGGATCTGGCTCAGAGAAAGCCCTGCAAGCTTGATTCAAGTTCAGAAGCGTTGCTTGGTGCAACCTGAGATCCCCAGCACATGTGAGACATCTGTGCAGACTAATAAATATGATACAGGATTAATGGGAGAGCTGTGTCCTTCTAAAGCAGGTGGTGGATTCCACATATCATGTACTGGGGGCCTCTTAAATCACATCAGAGTCTTGTTCCAGCTGCTATATTGTGTCCTCCATCTCTGGTGGCTGTGATGGAAATTCGGACACCTAGTTAATGTACAAGACTGTGATTAGGTGCTTTAATCTGTGATCAGATCAGTCTTGTCTAACCGTGCACTTGTCCTCTTCCCTTGCTGCACACTCTCATTCCCAGTGCTCATTGGGGATCCCTGTGAGCCAGGAGCTGAGTGCCAGGGCAATTCAGCTGGCAGAGCCCTGGGAATGCAGGAGCACAGCTCCATGTCCACCCTGTGTCCATGCTCATTCCACATCCCCAGGTCCAGCAGGCGTGAAGCAACTTGGCAGGAGTCTGCATTCCCTGGGCTGAAGCAGCTCCTGCCCCAAATTCAGGCCAGGGGAAGGTGGGAGTTTGCTTGCTCCTTTCATACATATTACCATACAAACTCTCTGCCTTCTCCATATAATTTTCAATATTTTTCCAAACGATTTTTGAGAGCTTTTTCATCCTTTTCTGGCTGCCTACACACTGTAGTTGCTAACCATGAGCCATCCAGTAATGAAGAGGCTTCTTTTACAAAGATCCTTATTTACTGACTGCTCTTCACTTTCCTTTGAAACTCCAGAGAGAAAGTTCTGCTAAAATCCCTGCAGAAAAATCCCCATGAGGCAGAGAATAGAGGTGGGAGAGAAGGGACAGCAGATGTGTTTTGCTATTTCTATTAAATATGTTTCTGTGATTCACAACAGTGAGCTTGTGCCTACATGTGATTGAAGTAAGTTTGCAAACTCTTTGCTCTGGCTGTTGCTCTGCTCCTCCCTTTCATCTTGCTGTTTGTCATATATTCACTTTCTGCCTCTTGTCTTTTTTGACATTTTCACTATCTCAGGGGGGCAGCACTGGCACTTTCACACATCACCATAATAGAAATAAAAGCTTGAAAGATCTAGATCTGAGGCATGCCTATTCCTGGGGCATTGCAATGAGACATCATGAAAGATGTAGCTTGGCTGGATACTCAGGAGATCACAAGAAACCTGGAACCATAGCTCCTGAGAATAACTGAGATGATGAAAGCAGACAAACATCTCTGCACTTTTTTATTCTGGTGAAAAATCCTGTCAGAAATTGACATTTTTTCTGTGCATGTGGTTGAGATGAAATTCTGTTTTCCAGTGGGGAAGTAATGTTTTATTTAGGGTTTTTTGATGAATAGCTCTGGCCTGTCTACATTGACACATACTTCACACAATGCAAGTAAAAACACCCCAATGAATCTTTCCAAAGTCCTAAGGAGTTTCAGCTCAGGATGAATTAAAACATGTATATTTGGGTCAGATCTTCCATCAGTCCAGACTGGCCCAGCTGTGATAGAATCAGTAAAACCATATCAGTTTACATTATAAAATATGACACAAAATATCAAACTGAGACATACTAAATGCAATTCCTGTCATCAGTGCTGCTGCAGGCATGGTTCAGAGATCACCAGTCACCTTTGCAATTTGCACCTGTGTCAGGTAGCAGAGCAGCTGCTGAGCTAACTGGCACTTGACTGTGTTCTCTCTGTCTCATTGCCAGAATAAAAAATACCCAACTGGTGTAATGCATTGGGTGCAATTTCTTCCTGTGCGCAAATCCCATCTGCAGGAGCTGAGGCATTTCCCAAATATTTTATAACCAAGAAATAAATTATATCAAAACTAATCCAGTGTATCAAACAATTTTGGATAGCTTTACATGAATATCTGGCTACTAATCTTCAAGTACTTTAGGAGGAAGAAAGAGAGCCCTATTTAGCAAGTGCTGATATATTGTTGTGACAGGTGATGCAGGCAGAACCCCACTCCCAGATGGAAGAGCTTCAGCAGCTGCATCTCCCAGCACAGTGCCTGGTGATGCATCCCCACCTCCATCCTCGGAGGCAGCTGGCTCAGGATGCTCAGGATCTGAGTCTGCCAAGGCTGGCTGAGTTTCTGCTAGGTACAGGATGCTCACACACCTGGCACCCTGCAGCTCTGTCTCCCAGCTGCTGTTATCACCTCAGGGCTTTAAAAAAATACCTAAAAATAAAATACCCTCACTCTCCAAGTGACAGAAGCAATTCAGTTCTTGAGGCATTCCTAAAACATCCCACCAGCACAGGTGTGGGGTGGCAGCAGGCACTGGTGTTGAGGCAGGCAGCAATCATGGTTAATTTGGGGGCTTGACAGTCTGATGTTAGGGCTGCAAGAGCAGAGGAAGGAGCCTGAGCTTATCCAACCAGAGACATTCCTCCTGAGCCATGGAAAAATAATAGCTTGACATTTGTAAGTGTCAATGCCAGAGGGAGGGCTGAGAGGGACAGCAGAACACGTGGGTGACTGCTCTGCTCCATGTGTGCACAGTAATCTCCTAATTCCAGCTGCATATACATTTTCTTCTGATCATAAGGAGTTGAAGAGGACTTGAAGGAACACACCCACCAAGCCCTCCCATCCCTCCTCAGTTTGGTTAATGAGGTCATTAAAAGGATGCATGAACGTCTTGTAAACAGGGGTTGAATTTTTATGCCATAGCGGCAATATCGAAGTGGCCTGAGCACAGAGGAAGGCTACTGGGGAAATGAGACTGCTTGTTATGTCTTTGAAAGCAATTTTCACCCCTTTAGCTGCTCTGAAGAGACTTGAAAATAACATGTATGTACTAAGGAACAGAACTAGTCCAGAATAACAGCCTGAGAAATCCTTCCTGTCACAGGACAGTGGTTTCCCATTTTCTGCTGAGATTATCTCCTCTGTCCTGCATCCAGGAACACCTTCCTCAGAGACAGAGATGATGCTTCCAGTCTTTCTCAGACCGTGGTCCTTGAGGGCAGCAGTGGCACCTGGTCACAGCTTTGTGTCCTGCAGCCTGAACCCCTGTGAGTTGTGTCACCCTGTAGTCAGGAAAGAAAGAAAAAATATCTATAAAAACTCTGTATGTTAAAGGAGATCAGCTTATAAATGCTCCAGCTCAGACACTTCTAGAGAGTTGATCTAGTTTTTGTTTTTTTTTTCTGGTTATTTTTTAGGTGTTTGCTCACTGGGAATAACGTTGTTATGTTTGTCTAGTTCCTGACCTGTTAAATTCCTGAAGCATGGAAATGGGAAGATTCCAGCACTGTGGGTATGCAGGAATCAGCACTTTCTGCAGATTAAATTGTCTGCAATGCCACGTTTTGGGTCTACATGGGAACAGGTTTCATCCCTGAGAAAAATCTCATTGTATGGGTAGAAGCAATGCAAGCTGCAGGCACATGCTGAAGCTGTGTGTGTGTGTGTCTGGGCAATGTTTTTTTGATTTACTCTTTTCTTTTCTCAGCTGTCAGCAGCAGAAAAGGTCATGCCATAAAAGAACACACCTGCAGAAGCTGCCACTTACACCTCTGACACTCAGACCCCGCTTCCTGCCCTTTGCAGCTTGCAGCCCTTTCCCATCACAGAGGAATCCCCCACCAGCTCACAGCCCTCTCCTCCCACACATGTCTAAGAGGACAAGAGGGAGCAGTTTTAAACTAAAGGAGGAGAGATTTAGGTTAGATATCAGGAAAAAATCCTTCCCTGGGAGAGTGGGAGGCCCTGGCACAGGGTACCCAGAGAAGCTGTGGCTGGCCCTGGATCCCTGGAAGTGTTCAAGGCCAGGCTGGACAGTGCTTGGAGCAACCTAGGCTAATGGAAGGTGTCCCTGCCCATGGCAGGGGATGGAACTGGATGATCTTTAAATTCTCTTCCAGCTCAAACCATTCAGCAATTCTATAATGAAATAATCTCCCCTGTGTGCACAGAGGTGAAGCACATGGGTATTTGAACTGTGTTTGCTCTTATTTGGTGAATTAGAATTTACTTTAGCTTTCTGCTGGGAAATGAATTTGTGTCATCCTGCCCTGGAGCCACGTTAAGTGCACAGGAGCTCTGACATTGCTGCTGTGCATTCAGCTGATGCATGAGTCACTGCCAGCCCTTGACTCAGAGAAGTTTTCCTCATTGGCATCTGAAAAACAAGCACGAGGGGAGAGGAGAAAGGGAGGTAAAACTAAACTAAAACTAAATTAAAACTGTGCTTTTCTCAAAGGACAGTGATCCCTCCACCTACATTCTCTTTCCAAGATTTCTGTAGCTCAATGGATGTTCTCTCTCTCACCTTCACTTAAGAAATGGAAGAAACAATCATGACAAAAGTCAATCCCAATTGATAGATTTCCACAAATATTTTGCCTTGTTTACTGAATTGGCTTAGTTGTATCTCCAAATCACTAAATTGAGGTGGTGATCATAGGGTTTGTTTCAAAGTCTTGAACTAGGTTTTTTTTTTAAATTTTACATCACATTGAAGTGTTTAATCTGTGACTTGAACCATCCTTTTGTATTATTTGTTTGCCACCCATTAGGATGTGTTTGTGCAGTTCCCAGAGCAGAAGTATCCTGATCTCCACTGAGTCCCCAGAAGCTGCAGTTGGAGACCAGTCAGATCTGATAATCAGATCATTATTTCCATATTATCCCCCTTTCAATGAAATGGTTATTCTGGCATGTTCAGCAGCTTCAAAGCTACCCTGATTAAATTCTTATCTGGGTAAAAAGCTGATATTTTTGTGATGAGCACACATTAATATAGATGAAGATACTCTGTTCAGGTGTACACATTCCACTTCTAAGAGGTCACATGCCATTTCAAGTGCCTTGGGGTTAACATCTCCTGACTTTTTTCTTTTGCCTTGGAAGAGGAACAGGAGGCAAAGAGTTTGGTCTTTTAGTCTTTGCTTCTTCTTATTGATAAATGTCCTCTGTATTTCCATACTTCAAAGGAGTGTTCTTTTGCCATGATGAATAGCCCTTTTAGGCCCAGAATCAATTCAGACCTTTTCCATCCCAGCACTTGAAATTCTTGGGAGGATACTCCAATCTCCATAGTCTTGTTCATTGCTATGCAACTGCATCAGAATTAGAACAGAAATCAATCTTGATTTACATTTTGCTCTTGTCCAGGTGCTCAGAGAAGCAGCTTTTCAATGCTTAGTTAGTGGACTTTGCACTAAATAATTTTTGGAACTTTTGCTAGTCTGGTGACATAAAGTCTGGAAAATTATTACAAACTTTGACATATATCAGCTATACTCTATGTTAAGGCTGTTCCATCCTTTCAAAATACACTCTGATTCTCGGTATTAGTTGCCTTCCCATTTTTATTCCTTCCTCTTTGTTTCCAAATTGCAATTCTACAGCTGCTTAATGAAATAAACTCTTTCTTTATCAGTTTTTCTTGGCACACACTACAAAAAGGCTCTGAAGTCCTAGAAGAAAGACAAGGAACCATACTAAAAATATTTTTAAGGATAATGTCTTCCCTGTGCCAACAGCCAAAAGTTATTCAAGGCACTTATTATAGAAAAGAAAATGATCTGAAACCCTGTTCATCCTTGAGTATTGCCTGGCCATGTTCAGATTGCTATTCCCAAACAAATCCACTCAGATGTGAAAAATACAGGAAAACATATTCAAGTGATTTCTAATTATATTTAACTGCTATAAATACCTTGAACCTTCTTTGATCTGGAATTATCCTTGCAGAATATGTTGGAATATCTCTGAGTAAACCCATTGGTAATGTCAAGGTGCATGAATCAGTCCCTGAATCATTATTCATGGTGCTGGCCCTCAGCCAGGACCTGAAAATTGGGATAATTCTGGGAGCCAGCAGCAGAAGGAAAGAAATACAAGCAGAAAAAACTCATTTTTGAAGAGTTTGACTCAATTATGGAGAAATACAGCAAAATAGTTCAAACATATATATATGTAGTTTGATTTATAAAATGTAGAAGAAAGAATGCTGAGTTTTCAAAAAGTTTTAAGAAGGTGGAAGCCAGTATAAAAGCTACTAGGTCATTTTTTACGGGATGCATCTTCTCTGAGCTTTAGAGATTAAACTGTGATGACGTGAAAGTCTCTCTGCATCTGCAGACTGGAACCAGAGCATTCACATGGCTCCAGCTGAAAGGAGACTCATTGTTTCTTTATAAATAAAGCAAAACAGCTGTGCAGAATTTCTCACCACATCTTTGTCTTCTGAGGTTTTGCAGACAACATTATCATGTAATCGGATTATTTTTTAACTGTGGAGGTGTAAATTTCTTTGCCTCTAATGCTTTGTGCCTACAACCTTTAATTTTCATAATTTTTGGTTTTGTAGTGGGTATTTTTAACCTCAGCTGAGAAAGAAGAACAGGAGAAAGCATTGTAAGGGCTACTCAAGAGCTACTACAACAATCTGTCAGGAGCAGTCTGCACTTGATATTCAATGTGCTGCTTCTCCATGGCTTTGGCTTCTGTGTTCTGCTGGTAGTGCTCCAGAAATGGAGAGGAACAGAGGTATCCAGGGGCAGGATTTAATCCATTCTTCAGGAGGCATCTCAGATGAGAGAGATGGTTTAATTGCTGACTTTAAGTTTTTTTTCATTGACTGAGGTTAGATGTGATGTGGGATATGTGTGACTGGGAGAGGGTAAAGGTAGGAGAGAACAGATGGGATTTGTAGCCAAGCCTTTTCATAACGTGTGAAACTTCTATTCAAAAAAGTGAGAGAAATTAGTGGACCTCACAACATGTCTGGTCCTGTCATGGGCATCATCTCAGCCTCCCCCTCAGCTTCATTTTCCTCTGTCCTGATTCCAGAATTTCCTCTTGCCCCCAGTTGCATGACACCCACAGGACACCTTCTTAAACCCTACTGAGAGAGTTGGAGCTCAAAATATTTCAGAAATTGCTGGAAAAGCAACAGTCTCCTGTCTAACAGACTGGAGGAATAGAGGATTCAGATTTTCATGGAACTTCATGGATCCCCCCCAGAAAAACCGAAATAAATGTCATTCAATCTTTGAACTGCCATGTGGCTTTTCCTCATTGGCAATTTTCCTTCCTCCCCTTGTCCTGAGACCTGTGGTAACTTCACTCCCTCCTAATTTTCTTGTCTTCCCTGATTAATTCCCATGTGTAAAGCTGAAAAAGTAGGTTCTTGCTTTATTTTTTCTTTAAAATGTGAGATTTGTTTGTTTACTGTTAAAAATAAAGAAATTACAGTGGCTGGAGCTACACATCTTAAATATTCCAAGTTTTGAACTTATCATCTAAAATAAATTGAGGGGGAAGAACCTGAGAAGGAAAATTGCTCTTTTAACAGTAATCAAATAATATTGAATAATCTGTTTTATTAGTGGGAAGAAGAGTCCTTAAATTTTAGACCTTTATAATCAGATCCTAAAAGAAGTCAGCTTCCAGGCACATGGCTTGATCCCATGAGATGCTGTTGAGGTGTTGTTGATGGGCAATGAGAACGTGGGAATGAGGAACTGGACAAAACTTGAATTTCTGTTCAAGTCTACCTGGACAAGGATAATGGTGTTTGGAGATATTAGGACATGGCCAATTGTTTGCTGATCTCACCTTTCCTCTGGCTGAGGGTTTAAGGGGTTGATTAGGTAAAGCAGCCCTTTAAAGTCAGGTCTGTACAACACAACAGCATGAGCTTAGGAAATTTGTCATTAAGAGCTTTGAGGAGCAATTGTGACAGGACACAGAGCTGGCAGTTCAGAGCCAGATGATTCTTTGGATTATAGAGGAATGAAAACTGCTTCTGTAGATTGAAAGGGAGCAGCAATTTAATGTCTTTTTGAAAGATTTGTACCTTCTAAAATTCTTTATTTGAAAGTCTCCATTGCTATTTAATCAGCAGTTATTAAATATGTTCCAGAAGACTTGCTGAAGGCTGAATATTGGTTTCTTCTCCTTCTTCTGCAATAAATGACTGAAACATAATAATTTGAAGGTTCGCTTTAGTGACAGCATCTCATGGAGAAGAATGATCTGCATATAATGTCCCAAGAAAAGAGAAGAGGAGGCTGAAGGAACTGACAAACCAATCACATTTTCTGCATTCCTCAGTTTGTGCACTTTTGTCTCTGGTGTTTGTTGCTGTTGTTGTCTTTTTTTCTTATTTTTCTCTTTTGTTTTGAGGTTTGTTTTTTAGCTAAAAAACTGGTTGGAATTTTTGACATTTGAGATGCTTCAGTTTAACAATTTAAACATCAGGTGAATTAAGGGCTTTGTTTTGCTCCAGTGTTCAATAGAGAAGGACCTCAGCATTGTTACATGTCCAGTTAAATGAGATTATTCCCATGTCAATGATGACTTAACTACACTGGAATGTCTTACCCTCTTGTATCAGTGGGACACACTAAAACAGGAAAACAAGACAATTCCTCTGAGATTAGAGAAATCCATGTAAAAATCTCTGTCCCAGTGGACTACAAATTCCCTGAAGGCAGAGATATCCACCCCCAGCTAAAAAGGCAGTGTCCCTTTTAGGGCAAATGAGGTGAAAATGAAATTTAAATATAGATGGCCAAAATTTTTAATAAGATCCTGAAAAGGCATGCCACAGGCTACCTCACATTGATTTACATTGAGGCTTATGAAAATCTTGAAGACACCTTCATTTTGTCCCAATACACAAGGGAAAAATGTTTTCACATCTCAAACAATGTGTGAGCTGAAGAAAGTCACTTCTGCAGAGAATCTCAAAAGGCAAATGCACTCCTGGAACATAAAGCATTGGCTCTATAGCATGAAACAGTGTCATATACAGCTGATAGAACCAAACACTTCATGTAACATTTATACAACATAAACATTAGATATTCGCAGTGTGGATGTGTGCTGATCATCTCACATCTCAGCTAATAAGCCAAGGATCTCTTCACAGTCGATGGGAAGAAAAAGAGACATTTTTAGGGCACAATTAATTTGCCATATTTTGCAACGTGCTTTAAAGTGAGATGAAGTGCCTAGTTGTCTCTGGTGGGTTTGTGGGAACCTATGGGGGCTCACCCAAGTGTACAAACCTACATTGCAAAAGTCTACAGTCAGTCTGAAAAATCACCTCCTCAGTGCCTATAACAGAGAGGAGTGCCAAGTTCTAAAGAAAGCCTGTAACTATTTTTACTTTATTTTTTAAGGGAAGCTTCTCTTAATGAGTTCCCCTTTCATAGCTAATCCCCCAGCTTCTTGTTTGGGAAGATTTCTTTAGATAGACTCTTGTATCATTAATGTTCTGGTGTAGGACTGCTTTTTTACAAAGTCTCCAGCTATCATTAGTGCAGACATCCTTCATCTATAATGCACTTGCAGTGGTTCCCATGGGTCCTTGCTTCTCTGTTACTTTCTCATTTGTTCATCTCCCTGGGCACTGGGTTAGGCTGGGAAGCCTCCATTTCCTGCTGCCAGTGTGGATTTTGGCTGGTGGCACTTTGTCAGGTCTTTCCCTTGGGGTCTGCAGCCTGTGAGCTGGCTGTTCTGTGGTGTGCTCTGAGCCTTATTTGCACTAAAGGCAGCTGTGCCCCCTTTCTTTGTTAATGCAAGGGTTTAAGTGAGCCTTGGCTCAGCCTGAGTTTGAGTGGCTGGTGCTGAGGTACATCCAGGGCTGTGTGGACACCCCAGTCCATTGGTATATGTGATTTATAGCTGAATATACTCTGTGAGCTAAAAAGCAATGTCCTTTAGACCATTTAAAAGAGAATGGATGGGAAGCTGGAGGCTCAGAGTGGGTTTGATTTGCTCAAACACGTGGGGTTAGTGCCTGTCCAGGTGCTCCAAGCTACCTGAGGTATCCTCATGCTGGCAGGACCCAGGAATGTCCAAAGAGGCATCCAAAGCCAGGTGAGTCACTCCAAGGTATCTAAAGTGGCACCAGGCACACACTGAAGCCTTCCTTTGCTCTGTGTCCAGGTTTCTTTCACTAGTCCATCAAGGGTCGTGTCACCACTGCTTGCTCTTGTGCTCCCCAGCCTTTTCAGCACCAGAAATAAAGTTTTACTCCTTGGACATGGCCCCAGTGGGTTGGCAGAGCACTTCAATGCCTTTTCTGTCAGCTATTGCCAAAGCCACAATTTAGGGAATGCACTTCTCTCTTTATTTGGAAGGGTCCTGGCTCTCAGCAGAAGTCAGGCCAGGACACTGGTGGTGTGCAGGGACAGGGACAGCCCCCAGCCTGGGGCAGAGGGGTCTGATCTAGGCTGGATCTTCAAGCACAGCAACAATTGACCAACACAGTCCTCACAGCAGTGCATTTCACTGGCTTATTTTAGCCTATTTGCCCATTTGCTTTATTTGACCTATTCTATTATGTTTATCTTCTTTATAATATTGTGTTTTCCTCAGAAACCTTTTCCAAATACAGTCTGCTGGTCGGTGATAGTGCAGTTACAGTACGTCCTGTGGCCATACTGTTTTAATTAGAGATGAAAAAAATGCATGTTCCTTTAGTCAAACATTCCTGGTATAACAGAATGGTGACATAGGGCCTGGCATAACAAAAAGAGTGACATTTTTGGTATGTTTTTTATAGCTTGTCTTTTCTGCTGCTGGTTCAGGAACAGGTATCAACTAGAGAGACAAATAATGTCCATGGCAGTGTCTGAATATTAACGTGTTTGAACTGACAAATGAAAGCTAAGGCTTCTCAGAAGCCACACTACAAGCACAAAGGGACATGTTGTGGCTCACCCCGTGTGCTTGCAGAGCAGTGAGACACTCAGTGTGCTTTCAGTGTGCATAATTAATAGCAATGACAAGGAAGTACATGAGTAGTACTAAAAATAATAAAAGGCCCAGGTTGTTCAGAGCTCAAAGTCGAGCTGCTTCAATCCTGTTGTCTTTGAGAGGAATCCTGAGAGACCTCAAGACTTGACTTTTTTTTCCTTAAGAGAAAGATTTCCTCCAATATTTGCTTTTTTAGATTCATTGCTGTTGGTGGGAAGGGAGATGAGAACATCTGATGGGCTTTGGGGAGAGTGGACAGAGGAGCAGGAGGTAGATTGAGAAGCTGAGTAGAGTCTGGAAGCAATCTGGGGATATTTTAATATGATTGTGTTGCAATCCAGGAGGCAGAGGTAGAGAAGCTGAGCTGGGGACAACTCTCCACCATCAGGTCCAGGAAATGAGGAAATGGATTATTTAGTGCTGAGTTGCCACCTTTGGGTGCCACAGGGGTGGAGGAAGGACAGAGATGGGGGAGAAGATGTGTGAAGTAGCTGACAGTAGATATAAATGCTTTTGCTCTGCTCATGGCTGGAGCATGAAGCCATTAGAGACAGAATTGAAAGCTCTGCCTCTGTTCCCTGGCTGCAGAATCCCAGGAAAAGCCACTCCAGCTTTGAAAGGAAGATGTATCAGAAATCTGCTGGACAAGCTGGAGGCCTTCTCCAGTGAGAGGAAATAAATAAACCCTGTGGTTTATTTATTGCGATTTATTTATTTATCTGAGTGGTACTGACCTGCTTTGGGTCCTACCCCGGGGTGGGAAGCCTTGGAAGGAGACTGGTCCTGCTGCTGCCATGTGCCTGGAGCTCAGGTTGCCTCCTTTAAACTCCCCTGTAAAATAACAACACTGGATGACAATTTTGTTCTTGGAAGATCCAATTTTTGGTAATGTTTCTAAGAGCTGATTACAGCTTTGCCTCACTTAACACCTTCAGATTTCTTCTGGCCACCCCACCAGGTGAGAGCAATGTTCACAAACATGGGTTTAACTCTGGACTGGCTGTCTTTAGACATGGAAATATTGATTGAAGATTGCAGATCAAAGGCTGAGGGGAGAACACTCTTCACTGAATTTAGGAAGTTCATATTTTGCTCCCTAGGGAAAAGGCTGCCAATCCATTTAATTCTTACTGATCTTAATTTTTTATGACAAACATATTCATTTAATTGTGTCACCTCTGGCTTGTGTGTATGTCACAAAAAAGAATTTTTCAGTTTAACAGCGGGTAACAAAGGAGTGAGAGTTCTGAGTGATAATGCCAGGGTAGCTTGCAAGACACTGACGGTGGGAGATGATGCTTTATTTTGGGGTGAAATTACACAAGATAGGAGCATAGGCTTGTAGTTTTAGAGAGAATTCCTTTCCAAAGAGGATTATGGCTTTAGCATGGAATTTAGCTAAGCTGCTCCAAGCCTTTACATAGTTTTCTGAACTCAAGCATATTTGCTTTCGAAAAAAATGGGTAATAATAACTCTGGAGATTAATTGCTTGGTAATATGCACTGGCATGTAGTGATAGCATCTGTATCTAATGGAAATACAATGGGAATGGGCCTTTGCAGATGAGTTCAGCTAAAATAAACAGCTCGAAAACAATCTGGATTCCTGGCTAAGGCCAGGAGAAGAAATGAAAATTAATGTAGGGAGAGATAAACCTCGTGCTGCCTCTGCTGTAAACGTCCTGTAGCAGCACCAGAAGGCAGCTCGTGTGTTCCCAGCCTCTCTCTGTGCCATGTGCTCCCTCTGAAGCACAGTGATCCTGCTGAGAGCTGCTCTGAGCTGACATTCCCTGTCCCTGCATGGCAGGTTTCCCCCAGCACAAGGACATTGGTGGCAGACATTGATGCAGCCAGCACCAGGAGCAGACCTGCTGCTTTACACACCAATCCCATCCTCCCTGCAGGAGCAGCACTCTAAATCTGGGGGCCAAATTTTGGCTTCTCAGCTTCAAATGGATGCACAGATAGTTTTTCTGGGTTCTCCTTTTGAGCTGCTTGTTTTGCCGTCACAAGGAAAAAAACAAGTTAAGATTTCTAAGATCGAGTTTTGTGTTTTAAGTAATTATAATAATATTCATGCAATACTCATATTTTGATTTTTCCTCACCACACAGTGATTTTCCAGCAAAAAAATGCATTTCTTGGGACATATAAGGGATGTAATTTGAACTATTAAATAAACATGTAGTGTATAAGACATTGTAATGCATGACTGAGCAATGACTGGCTAGAAAAAAAAAATTACAGAGACACAGCCACAAAAACCTTATCAGGTTCAAGAGATGTGCCCAGTTAGAGTAGATGCAGGTGGAGATTGGAAGCTGACAACAGTTACCTGAACACCTGTGAAGCTCAATAAATAAATAAATGACTCCTTGAGAGACAGAGGTTGCCAGACCAGAGGTTTAGGCAGGCTGAACCTGACAACAGCTCTGGCCTAGAAACACAAACTGGTTTTTCAGCAGGACATGATGCACCAGCATTCCTGGTGCCCCTTTTATGGTGGAACATGACAAACCTGCCCAGTTTCTGATTTTTTTTTTGAGAAACTCTACTTTGCCACAAACCACCACAATTTGCAAAGCAAATTATCAAGCCTGTTAAATGTTAAAACAACACATTCTGCCCTGGTGTTCTGTCTACAGCATTCTGTTCTCAGGTATTTGGAGAAAACATAATGAAGACTGTAGTCAAACAATCACAGAAATGTCTGTCATGTTTTAAGAGGTTGATTCCTGTGGTGGTTCTTCCAATATTCTCAGCTGAGGTTGTGCCTTACACTGGTCAAAGGAACCTCCTGGGTGCTCCTCAGGATTCACAGTGCAAAGGCAGCATAGCTGCCTCCAAAAACTGCCTAAATTTCAACCCCCTCCTTTTATTCAGAATTTTGAGAATTTTTTAATTCCAAAGATGAACCTACTTAAGGACCTGGCTTGTGTGTTTTGAAATTTTTGAAATTTGGGGGATGTACTGCCAAGCCATGCTGAATTAAAGTTCCCTCTCTGGGTTCAGGCCAGGAGAGACTGGAATCCCCAAAAGTCAACATTTAGCCTGGGATTCACAGAGGATGAACACAGGATTTTGGAAAAAGCATGCCAAATGTTAATGAATACCTACATAGCTCAGCCCAATATTATTGTCATCCTTCTTATTTTGTGAGTTTCTGATATTAAATTAGACTTCAGATCATGTGTTACCCTGGAGTGACAGAGTTCCTGGTTTTGCTGGGCTCATGCCATGCTTCTCCACGTTGTTCCAGGCTCTCAGGAGCAATATATCTATTTTACTGTTAATAAAAGAGAAAGATTGCATCATTGTCCTGCCCAGTGAGATGGCAGTATAAGTCCTGTTAACCAGCCACCAGATCAGTATTTTACAGTGCATGTGTTTTTGTAGTTGATCAAAACAAGTAAGTAAACAGCAAATAAATCAATTAAGAAAGAAAGAAAGAAAGAAAGAAAGAGAAAGAAAGAAGAAAGTAAGGAAGAAAAAAGAAAGAAAAAAGAAAAAGAAAGAAAGATAAAGAAAGAAAGATAAAGAGAAAGAAAGAAAGAGAAAGAAAGAAAGAGAAAGAAAGAGAACTTAAAAAATGAGCTTTATTTAATTTGCTTTTTTAAAGTTTTAAAATCACACTGGAAATGATGACACATTTTGTGAGGTGGTGAAGAGAGAAGGTAATATATGATATAATTTTCCTCATTCTGCCTCACTCTGCCTTCTTGGTGAGGTAGGAGGAAAGGCTTTAAAGCAGAAAAAAATAGAAACATAAAGCATTAGATTCAAAGAGATTTTCATGATCACAGTGTCAAACTCTGAGCAGCCACACCAGCAGCCACAGTCAAAACTTAGCAAGATTAATCTTAAAATTGGCCTGTTTCTTGACTCTTTAATCTACATGCATGATTTTGGGATGTTGTCCCAAACCCTTATTCTTAGAAACCTGCTGTTTATTTCCATCCCAAAAACATCCACTGCCCAGTTCACTCACTGGGATGGTGTCTGGGTGATCCATTTGTGAGTTATTTTTCCAGAAGGAAGACCTTGCCAGAAATGTTTTATGAGGAATCAGGTCCTTGGCAGAACATGGGTGGTCTCTGAGTAATTAAAAATGCCAGTAATTAACAAGGCCAGCAGAGAAGCAGACGGGTGCTCTTGGGGAGCTCCCCCTGTACTGAGTGGAGCTGGGACATGCTGATGTTATCAAGAAAAGCAAGAGCCCCCCCAGATCCCTTTATTCTCAGTAAATCTCCTGCAATTATTTCCTGTGCAGGAGCAGGAGTTCAGGGGAGAGAGGAGCTGATGAATGGCAGAGCCAACAATAATCTGATTTTGCAGCACTGTGGGTCGTTTGGGTTAATGAACTGACTCCTGCTCACAGGCAACCCCACAGACCTGCAAGTGCAATTTGATGATTTGGCTTATTCACAAGTCCCCTGCTGTTTGTAGAGGGTTTTTTAAAACATGGATGTCGTCTGTTGGTCTTTACAATCTGTATTTAATAATGGGCATTATGGGCTATTTTTTCCCACCTCATTTGCTGATACCTTCTGCTTTCATTGCAATGGTTATTTCTCCTTTGCTTTCCCCCACTTCTGTCTTCCTCCTTTTCATGCAATAAAAATACAAAAAAAGAAATAAATCTCATTGGGGATTATCTTTGTGTTTGACTGAGAAGCTGTGTGTATTTTTCATAGTTTAGCTTCAATATCTTGAATATGAAAACAGCAGCTTGGTTTCACCCAAGAATTTCAAATATGTATATTTTAAAATATGACTAAAGCCAAACTACACAACATTTTTTGTGATGCATGGGAAAGACTGTGAACTGTTCCACTTAAAATAGTTGAACTTTCTGTATCAACACTGTTTTTATTGAAAATCATGGTGGAGTTAAAATTGCATTGTGACAAGCAAGCTGTTTTTCCATTAAAGAATATAAAGCACACTATCTTTTTGAAAAAAGCTATTATTTTGTTAGTTTATGTTTCATTTTGGGACACCAAAAATGCAAAAATTGTACCCAAACAAACTTTTTTTTTTTTAATAAGGCTTTTTCCCCTTCTATTTTAGAAAAAAATCTGATTTCTTTATCTATAAAAGGCATGTAGACATAAGATAAGGGAGAATGGCTTCAAGTGGACAAAGGGCAGCTTAAGTTAGGTATTAGGAAGAAATTCTTTACTGTGAGGGTGGTGAGGCCCTGGCACAGGGTGCCCAGAGAAGCTGTGGCTGCCCCTGGATCCCTGGAAGTGTCCAAGGCCAGGCTGGATGGGGCTTGGAGCAACCTGGGACAGTGGAAGGTGTCCCTGCAAATGGCAGGAGCTGGAACAAAGCTGTCTGTGGGGTCCTTTCCAACCCAAACCACTCTGTGGTTCTCTCATTCTAAATCTGTTTCAAAAAGATTAATTTTAAAACAAAGTGAATGGAAGTGCAAAGGTGGTATCTGCACCACTTAATGAGTGGCTTGTCCTTATTTTCTTCTGTCTTCACTCAGAGTCAGGATTAAAATACACGAAGGAGATGAATTTTCTCTTGTTTGGGTTGTTTATTAAATATTATCTAAAGTACAGAAAGTTCAACAACACTCCTATTTACCAGCTAAAAGCGAGAAAAATGGAGATGAATCCAGCTAGTTACAAGGTCTCTTAAATCTAAACAGTCCAATAAAGAACTAACACCTATATCATTTATACTTTTGACCCAGTAACCAAACTCCTGTGACCCGCAGTGCAGCACTAACTGTCCAACCAGAAACTGCTACCTGAAACCATGAAGAAGAAGGAAGAATATGGAAAGGAGACAACACCCAAAATTCTCTATTTTGTCCCATATCTATTGCTGTATTCTAAAACATTCAAATTCCAAACCCTTCTCCATGTGAAATCACACACTTCTATTTAACTACACATGCATGACTTTAACTCCATCACTCAAATTTGGAAGCCTTCTCCAAGGCCTCAGGTCAAAAGCAGCGTTCTCCAGGGGGTCAGTGCCAGAAAGCACAGAAAGCTCAAAAACCCCAGGTTTCTGGGATGCAACATGGAAGCAAANNNATTAACACTGTTTGTTTCTCTCCTTCAAATATCGCTTTCATGGAAAAAACCCCAACAACCCCAAGAGATTTAAAGGCAAAGCATTTTGCTGAAAGCTGTTGATACTGAAAAATACCTAAACCAACCATTAGAGACTCAGAAATCCATACTCCTTAAGATGAATATAAAATCTGGAGTACACCAGTATCTCAGGATGTCTTGGGGAGGGAGGAGGGAATTTTTCCATAGGAGTATAAATTACTGAAAACTGTTGTGGGCAAAGTGCTTTAGAGAGCCCCGCAGACACCAGATCAGATGAGGCACACAGTCAGTGGAAGAGTTCCTGTTGATGCTGCTGGTTTCTGGATCAGGAATAAAGCCAATTTTCTGTCCTTCTGTTTCACCAGGCAGGGTGAGTTATGTGTGCTGTGGGAACAGAGTGGGATTTCACTGAGCAAACACAGGGTTCAGCCTCTGAACACCAGCCTGCCAAAGGCTCCCTGATGGAGCAAGGATTTTGGAGGTGTGATTCATCCCATGCCAAAGCAGGTCAATCGTGACATTTCCTAAAAGTGCCCATTATTCTCCAGGCAGGTGCCCAGCTCCTTCAGAGGCAGTTTCAGAGCAGATGTTGAGCCTGGTGAGGTGAATCAGACCCTCTGAATATTTAGAGCATTGCACACTGCAGGGTGAGCTGGGACACAAGCTGGGGACTGGTTAGTTCATGTATCAGATGCAGAAAAGCTGCATCTCAGTTTCACCTTTCCTGGGTGAACCACTCCAATATATCTCATTTTTCCACTGCAGTGGATCATATTCCCTCGCTGTCCTGTTGTGTGCAGCACATCAGCCTCATCTCTTTTTGCACTTGAGGAGGCCCCTCAGCGAAGTTCATTTAGTTGCAAACATTGCACATGGGTTAAAAAATTAACTGCATCTGGAGAAAATCCTCTGGGTCTTCTAACACCGTGCTTCCTCAGCTTTCGAAATCCCTAAATGTCAGTTTGCCAGAGTGTGTTGAGGAGAGCAGCTCTGTATACTTCCCTTGTTTTGGCATCCTTTCCCTAACCAGGCACTGCTGGATGTTGTTGAAGATATTTTTTCTTCTCAATTGGTCCTTAATTCAGCTTTGCTGAGCTCTGTGGGTATTGTGCCATCCAAGGGGTGCAGAGAGCAGAGTGCAGTTTGGGGGGAAATCTGACAAAGCCCGCACAACAAGAAGTGACAGATTAGGAAAAGCAACCCTGTTCAGACAGATAAAATGTCACTCTGTGTGCAGGTGACACTTTCACATTATCAGCAGATGACAGCACTGCAGCCTAAGACCTTTGACAAGCTTTTATCATAGGTCAGCAAAGGCAGAGAGCAGAATGTGCATGCAGAGTTTTTGGGAAATAATGCAAATCTGAGCTGCCTGAGCACCAAAGGTCTTTGTATGACAAACAGTGTTTTATGCTGAAGTGATCACATTTCACTTGGGGGAATTGCCAACACATTTCTTATTTAAGTAAAATCGACAATGTATTTTCATCTGATTTCCTGATTAAAAACCATACATTTTTGAAAGATCCAAGACCACATTCATTACCGTTCTTCCACTTAAATAATTTTTGGCAGGTTGGTCTCTAAGTTTTAAATAAGCCAAAATTAGCTACAGATATGTAGAGCTCTGTGCTCCTATTCTTGAAGTAAAATCTGTGAAACTAATTGAGTGAAACTCTTTAATGAGACAAACCTCATTAAGATGGTAATTCTCCCCTGCACACTGTATCCCCTTACTCTTTCTGAATATTTAGCTAGCGTTACCAAAAATTTAGAGAAACATTCTGTAAAGCTTATTTGTCAGAGCACAAAACAAGAATAAAACCTGACAACAATTCATATGGCCAGCTAATGAAAAAACTGGTCATGAATCAAATATATAGATTAAGTTTGAGAGGCTTTGATATGCCCTGTGGTGGCTGAGACAGGGGCCAGAGTGGCAGATACAGCACAAGCACCTATGGAGACTCCTGGGCTGATGACCAGGTATAACATGGTGGGGAATTTTGGTGCCCTGTGTTTAGAAACCTTTAAAAAGGCAAATATGGAAATTAAATTAATATGTACAGGATTATTTTCTCAGAGTTTAGAAGGAAAAAAAAAAAAAGAAATAATCCAATCAGTATTTGGGTAGGTGCAGTACCCAAAGGCTTCCTCAAAAGATTCCTAGGCAAAAAGATTCCTAGAGTTTTTACTGAATATAACTGGAAGAAACCACAGCTAAAGTGCCTCTACACACAAAAACTCTTTTACAAAACACACTGGGATTCACCTAGGCTCTTGTTCAAGTGAGTCACTGAAGTTTTCTCCAGTGGAAAGACATAGCACATGGCAATATTTGCTTTAATTATGTGTGTACCTCCTAGAAGGCTGAAAAGGAGACCAGTCCCTCCCAAACATCCTGAAAGTCCCCAGGACAGCTGAGCTATCCAACTCCTAAGTGCAGGAATGAGCCTGGATCCATTTCAAGTGCTGGAATATTCCTTCTTTTCAGCTTGTATGGGAGACACAGGGACTATCACTTTCTCTTTTGGGTGCTTCCCATTGGCATCTCAGCAGTTTGTGTGCCAGCAATGGTGACATTCCCCCATCTCTCCCATCTCTGCCTCCTCTCCAAAGCCCCCCATCTGTAAAGGTTGTTGTACACTCCTTTGCCCCATCTTGGATCTGCTCTGTTCACTTGGAAACATCTCTGTGTGCCTTCCCTCCAAACATTAACCTTGTTTGCTCTCACATGTGGAGAAGAATATGGCAGGAAAAGGCTGAATGAGCTTTGCAGGCTGCAGAGAGACCCCACTGGGCCATGCTGGGCACCAGGCAGGGTCCAGGGGCTGGCACAGCTGGTGTCTGACATCCCTGGAGCTTCCTGAAGTCCTCTCTGCAGGGAGCTAGGGAACAAGGCACCTGCCTGGGTATTTTCAGGACTTTTTCTTCCCAGTCCTTGCCTCCAGCTGCTGTGCTGAGCTGCACATCTCAGGGGTACCATAGCAAGGGGAGACACCCTGGGAGGGTGAATTGCACAAGCTCAGCCCCTGCTTTAACTCACTCAGTGGCTTTTCTGTTCTTTTCCTGAATTCAGACTGTCTCAACAACTGACAACCTCCCTATATTTCCAGACAACAAATATATTTAGAATCACAGAGTTATTAAAGTTGAAAAGACCTCCAAGGTCATCAAGTCCAGCCTTCAACTGAATATGACCCTACCCACTAAACCATATCACAAAGTGCCATGTCTGCTTGTTTTTTTGAACTCTTCCAGGGATGATGACTCCACCACTTTGCCAGGCAGCCTGTTCCAACAACCACTGTTTCAGTGAAGAATTTTTTTCCTAATATCCAGCCTGAACCTCTCTATTTATCTGAATTCAGTATCACCTTCATGCCCTTCTCCAGTGCTCCTTCCCCTCTCCTCACTTCAACAAGCAACATTTAAAAAACATTAAAATTTTAAAAACAAGCAGATGAGCAGACAAATAAAACACCACCCTTTTCAGGTTTCTAAAACCAGAAAAGCCTGGTTTTGTCCTTTCCACAGATGCCATCACCTTTGTATGATAACAGATACAGCTCCCTCACATTTGAATTTGTCTCAGAAGCACCCAGGAGAAATAGCAGAGTGAGGTAGGAGGAGGCTGGAGCCCATCAGGGTGTGATGGTGACCACACTGACCTGGCTGGCAGATCCTGTCAGCCTTGCAGAGACACTGAGCAGCTCATCCTGCTCAGAGCTGGGGCATGGCAGGGCTGCAGCTCAGCTCAGGGAGGCAAGGCAGATGAATGAGCATGGCAGGGTAAATGTGTAAATGTCAGCACAGCACCTCAGCCAATACCTTCTGAATCAAGCAGGTGTTTTGCTCCTGTGCTGGAGCACGTCCAGCTGGGCTCATTCTGAGAGCGTGGCTGCAGTGTGTGTGTTAATTTGTTCCTGGTTCATCCTTGAGCAGTCAGTGTCTGCTTTGAGACAGGAGATTAATGGTTGCCCAGGGAGAAATGAGAAGATGGAAAAATCAGCTCCTGCGGTTACTTATTATTGCTGGATTTAAACAGTTCAAACCCACTGCCCAACACTTTTAAAAAGAATATTCTTTAGGAAGGAATTGTGGATGCCCCTTCCCTGGGAGTGTTCAGGGCAAGGCTGCATGGGGGTTGAAGCAACCTGTTTAGTGAAAGGTGTCCCTGCCCATGGCTGGGGCTCAGAACAAGATGATCTTTAGGGTCCCTTCCACCCCAAACCATTCCGTGGCTCCATGGTTCTGTGATGAGCAATGTTAGAGGTGCTTCCAGGACCAGGACCTATGATATGAGACCTGACTATCCAGCAGCTGCAAAGCACTAAATCAACTTGTCTCACTGAGATCACTGTGCAAACACACGATTTACAGCCTCCTGTAGCAGAATGTCAGCCTCATAATTCCTGCTGCTGGATGCTCTGCTGAATGCTTTTGTATTTACAAGAATGCACAGAGAGCTGCAGAACGAGACATGGTTTATTGCCCTGTGTGTGTGCTGTTGTGCACACCAGGGGAATTGGTTTAGTGGGCAATAAGCTGCTAAAAGACTGAGACACTGGTAGCTAATACCCAGAGAACCCAACTGCTTGGGGCTGTAATGTGAGCAGTGGGTCTCATCAGCATTAATGGCTTACCCTCTATGCTGCTCTCACATGGAGAGGAAAACATAAGTGTCTGATGAAAAAATCCCTACATCTTGCTAAATATAATACAATGGAATTGATGCCTTGAGAAGCTACCTAGAACAGAGGCTAGACAGGGTTAAAGGAATAAAGTAGGTATTTATTAAAAGGCCTTTAAAGGATACACCTTGGGCAGTACAAGAGCCTGGCCATGGCTACACCCAACATGGATGGCTGTTCATGAGTTTTCACACTTTTGTAAGTTTTGGTCCATTTCCATATTGGTGTTCATTGTTCAATTCCAGCTCCAGGTTATGCAGTCCCATCCTCCCAGATTCTCTCCTCAATTCATTGCTGTTTGCACTTTTTGGGCCTGAAGCTGCAACAGCGTCCTTGGTTCTAGGGCTGGAAAAGGATTGTTTTGTGTGACTGGACTGTGAAGAGAACTTGCTAACACTTTATATGAAGTTCAGAGTTATATCCTAACACACTACAGAATCTGGAAAATATGAAAGATAAAACTTAAAGCATCAGAATTATGACTGAGCGCAACACAATTTTTCCATAACTGTGGAATTTCTCTTTTCCATAACTGTTGCAGGTCACACTCGTCAGTGGATTTGTCAATCTGTTCATACATCTCTGGAAATGAAATGGTGCATTACCCAATTCAGTTGTGGAAGGAAAAAAAATTAGGAGCCTTTTGACTTCTAGTCCAGACTAGTTAAGTTCATAATAAATGTGTGGGACTCCTGAAGCTGTCAGCAGTGCCAGTCCTGCCTGCTTAGTTCCTTCTAATAGTTATTAAATATTCAATTTAGGTGCTGGAGGCCAATTGTCTTCTATGTTTGATCTGTCTTGGGTGACAGGGATGTCAGTGCAGTAAAGATTTTGCATTTCCATAAATATGGCACTTGTCAGATCTCATCATTCTTCTGCAAGGTCGTATGAAAGCGCAGCTCTGCTGTGGTTTGGAGCACTTGTCAAGGAGTAATCAAGTTTGTGGCTTTGAGGCTCCACTCAAATGTGCACAGTTTGAAGGGGTCCTTTTAGAAATGAAATTTTGGTCCTGCTCCTCATTAGGGAGCTCACACACTTCAGGGGATTTAGGTTCTATATTCCACTTTGTCAGTAAAGGTGAACACTAGAATTCATGCATTTGTGTCTCCAGTTAAAAAATTTTCAGGAGTTTTCTGAATTTTTCGCATCTCAAGGGTAATTGTTCTTGATTCAGATTGACTGTTGCTGCTTACTGATTTATGAAACTTCATCAAATAAAAATTAAATTAGACAATAAGGATATATTAGACAGTGAATATATTCACTTTCATGAAGATAGAGAAAGATCACATAGGATGGATACTTCCCCTGAGTAATTATGATTCACTAGAAATATGTGGAGTATATATATAATTTAAATATGTTAATATTAACATATCAATATTTATATAGAATATTTAAACTTTAATGTAAGAATCTACATATATAATTTATATATATACAGATATTAATAAGAATATTTTTCCTCAATTTGTTTGATTAATTACATATTTCACTCTTTTTTGAGGCTTCTTGTGGCTTACTTCAGCCTTAATAAAAAAATCTATGAGCCCTATAAGTGTAATTTATACCACAGAAATCAATTCAGGGAAAAAGATGCTGCTGGCATCAGTGAGGAAGAGAATGGAAGATGAGGGGATATTTGAAGAGATGATTTAAAGAGAGACAGGAATGTTTTTTACTTGGGCACTCTTGGACTTTGGAACCAACATAAAATAGATGATATAAAACACAGATTAGGAAAAGTAGCAGAAAGGAGCCAAAATGGAGGAGGATTAAGAGAGCAAAAGGAATGGGGAGGGAGCAGATGAGTGAAAGCAAAAAGATAGGTAGTGAAAAGATTAATTAGAGTCTTATAGATGAGAATAAAGGGCAAGGACGTGATGGATATGCAAGTCATTTTCTTTCAGAAAAAGCTGACAAGCATAATAGAATGCTTTTGGAAACAAGACATCATCAGTGAAGTTCACTGCTTCTGGATAAATTAAGGAAAATAGTACAGGAATGTTCAAAAACCACTTAAATGTGAATTAGAAGTTCAATAAAACCTCCCAATAAAATTAGTGACTGATAGTATTTTACTTAAATTTAAAATTAGACCCCTCTTTTACATAATTTTGAGTTTGGATCGAATTTTTTTTTTTTCCTAACAGAAGTATTCAGATTTTCCTTGAAAATCTGATAGCGAACGTTCCCCAAATTCTTTCTCTTTTCCTGTGTCAGTTTTTGAATATTAGTATCTCATTTGGGATAATTTCAGTCATTTTTATTAAACAGTTTATCAAGGGAAAAAAATGGAACACCATTGACTTCAGAGAATAAAGTACAGACTAATCTTTATTTTTTAGCATTATGCAAGCCTTTACTCCCTGTGTTGCACAAAGGAGTAAAGGCTTTTACTCCTTTGTGCAACACAGGGAGTAAAGGCTTGCATAATGCTAAAAGGGATTAGAAAGTAAAGGGATTAGAGTCAACCTTCCACAGATTTGGCTGAGAAAGGATTTCTTGCTTGTGTGAAATTTTCCCTCTGTTTTTTTTCCCTAAAACTGAAATAATTTAACTGGTTATATTTTAAAATATTTTTCCCCCCAAAAATAAAACTGTAGGTCAAAGAGAGATCATCGAAATGATCTAAATGATCAAACTCAGCACTTTATTCATGCAGGAAGAAACCTGGTTCCACCCCCTGCCCTGTGCAGGGACACCTTCCACTAGCCCAGGTGGCTCCAAGCCCTGTCCAACCTGGTCTTGGACACTTCAGGGATCCAGGGGCAGCCACAGCTTCTCTGGGCACCTGTGCCAGGGCATCCCCACCTTCACAGGGAAGATCTTCTTTCTAATATCCAATTTAAAACTATTCCCTTTCAGTTTAAAGCCATGGTTCATGGTTATGGACCAATCTCACAGCTTTCCACGGAAACCTGGACCTCTGAATCCACAAAGAGCTGTTCCTGCTCAGTGGGGTCTTGTTCCATGGCATGGCTTGCAGAAAAGCAAAAATTTTGGGACTCAGACTTAAGAACCCAGCAGTGCAAATATGGAACTCTTTCTTCTGCTCTGCACAAACTGGAATTGACACAGAAATGTCAAGCACAGGATTAATCTGTATTTGGGTGAGTGATGCTAATGCAGGATTTCCTCTCCCTTGTGCTTCTCTGCAGGTCTGACCAAGCCAGCTGGATCACCTGGGAGAATCCTGACCCTGGCTTTGAGTGGGGCTCTTGTGTCCTGGCTTCAGCTCTCTGCATTGCTCTGCTGTGAGTCTCACCCACCTCAGAGCTGCATCCTCTCCTGAGAGAGGCATGAACACATTACATCAATTTATCCACACAGAAAACTAACCACAGCTGTGAGTGTAAAGAACCCGGTGATATCCAGAAGAAATCATGCAGTGTGTTTTAATTCAAAAAGTTGAATAACACTCTAGATACACATGACTAAAATTTTGTTGAAAAAGAAAAAAAAACAACTGTGTAAAACTTTCAATGTGGAAATTTCTCAGTAGAAAATATACTAGCTTTGTTCTTCTGGTTCTTTTTGCAATTTATTAATACAGAGCAGAACCTGATGATACTGAAAGAAATTGGAAGATATTTTAAAATTTGCTGCATCTTTAGTATTTGTTTTTATTTTTATTATTGGTAATAATAGTGGTTTCATGCTACTTAAGCTTTCAAAGCTAATACCTAGAAAAGCCTGTTTGTAATTTCACCAAATAATGAATTGTAGATCAATCAATCCTAAATTAATAGCAATGACAAATAGCCCTGGCACTGCTATAGAACATTAAAGGGAGCAACTCAAACACCATTTATATCATCAAGAATCCCTGTAAGATCTGCACCACTCTGATCACAACTGTGTCATTTTTCTTGTCACTTTCAAAAACAAAGCAAAGTAAAACATGAAGTTTTAATTTGAGTACTTTCAAAGTGATTTCTACAGCTCGGCTCACAAACACTTTAAGATTTAGGTCAAAGCCACACTAAAAAAAAAAGAAAAAGAAA
>VWZS01001250.1:222-70954 GCA_013397075.1 Rhabdornis inornatus
GGAGCGGCGGCCGGACACGCTGTCCCGCCTCACCTGCCCCGTGTGCCTGGAGGTGTTCGACAGCCCGGTGCGCGTCCCCTGCGGACACGTGTGAGCTCCCGCCGCCGGCCCGGGGCGCGGGGACCGGGGCGGGGGCTGCGGGGCCTCGGGAGGAGCCGCGGCTCGGGGCCCCGCGGGGCTGAGGGCGGGGGCTCCGCACGCTCCGGTACCGGGGCAGGGGTGTCCTTGGAAGGGAGAACACGAAGGGAAAGCAGGGGGGAAAGGAACGCAGTGTTCTTGCACTTTCGATTCCCTTCTCTCCTGAGGCGTGCGGGCATGGAATGACAGGACGAGGGGGAATGGTTCACACCGTCAGAGGGCAGGCTGAGGCTGATGGTGGGATGGAATCGCTGTCTGTGAGGGTGGGGATGCCCTGGCACAGGGTGCCCAGAGCAGCTGTGGCTGCCCCTGGGTCCCTGGCAGTGCCCAAGGCCAGGTTGGATGGGGTTGGGAGCAGCCTGGGACACTGGGAGGTGTCTCTGCCCTTGGCAGGGGTGGCACTGGATGGGCTTTAAGGCCCCTTGCAACCCAAACTATTCCATGATTCTGTCCAGAGACCGAGGGCACAGAACACTATCCAACAACAAACAGTTCTGGGCATGACAGCCTGAGATCCTCCTCCCTTCATGCCCAGGTGCCAGCAGCTCCTTCTTACCCTTCTTTACCGAGTCTGGAGCCTCAGTTGCTCCTTCGGACAGAGGCCATGCAAGGGCAGTGGGCAGAGCTGGTTCCCCCAGGGCTGTCTCACCACCTCCTCCTCTTCTCCCACCACAGCTTCTGCACGCCGTGCCTGCAGGAATGTCTGAAGCCCAAGAAACCAGTGTGTGGGGTGTGCCGCAGCACCCTGTCAGCTGGGACTAGAGCTCTGGACTTGGAGAAACAGATTGAAACGACAGAAACCACTTGCAACGGCTGCAATAAAAAAGTATGAAAGTGTTTGGAAATTAAGTACGTGAGTTGTGTCTGCCTAGGGCAAAATAAACTGCTGCCTCCTCAGCTTTCTGCAAAATCAGGTCAAAATGTTTGTTCTGATATGTGCTGAAGGTGTTTGATGTAGGCAGCACCCAGATGTTGACATTCTTTCCACAGTTTTTTGTTGTTACCTCTTCAGGAAATGAATTTCAAACGAAGGATTCTGATTTTAAAGTTGCTTACAGTGTTGTTTACAGTGAAACGTTGCTGCTGTGAGCAGGGGTAACACACCACAGACAGCAGAGTTACAGCTTAACTAACCTGTAATCTCAGAAGTGTTCTGCCTGGCCAGCTGAAGTATTTGGCTTTTCTGCTTTAACGCTTCTGCTGGAAGCTGCTCAGGTTTCCATGTTTGCTGCTTGTGCTGGAAAGCATAGCAGGAGGTGCAGGAGGTGGAGCTCACCTTGCTGTGCTCTTGTTCCCTCACAGATGTTCCTGTCCAAGATGCGCAGCCACGCAGCCTCCTGCTCCAAGTACCAGAACTACATCATGGAAGGGGTGAAGGCTGTTACTAAAGAGCCCCTGCACAACACCAGGTAACACCTCTGCTCTGAAATCCTGGGCTTTTCTCTCACAGTTAAGGATTTTGAAGTAAAAGCAGAGTTTACCTCTCTGCTCAGTTTGGGTGCTCGTTTTTACGTGGTTAAGAACTGAGCCTTGATGCTGCAGCTGGCTGTGCCCAGGTGAACTCTGCTGCTTCTGCTTGGTGTGCACAGGACATCTCTAAGACCAAGGCATTCTGTCGGTGCAGCTGGTTTTTAAAATGCCTTTGTCTCCTGACTGTACTCACAATGGAGGGAAGTGGGAATGGGTGGCACTTCACTATTGTGTGTGGCTAGTGGGTGGTGACCTTTGAGAAAAAGGTGGTAAACGGCACTTAGAACATTTGTAGAAGAACTGTAATTCAGTCTAAATATGGACAATACTGAGTTCCCTAAAATACTGTTGGGAGTTAACAACTGATTATTAAAATTAGCTTGCCTTAATTGCATATGCAAATGATTGCTTTGAATAATCTGTATTTGTAGATAACCTCCTTTTCTCCCCCAACCAGGAGCTTCCCAAATCGCTTCACCTTCCCTTGCCCATACTGCAGTGAGAAGAACTTTGATCAAGAAGGGCTGGTTGAACACTGCAAAGCTTTGCACAGCATGGATGCAAAACAAGTGGTAAGAAAAAGTCTTGGTGCAGGAATTGCAATAAAATCTGCTCTTAAAGCCCTTTGAAACAACGAGTTAGAGACATTTCAATTAAGTAGGTGTAATTACTGCTGTTCAGTCAGCGTGGCTGTGCTGGTCACACCTCTAAGCCTGGTGTGGTTCTGCTGTCACCTTTCAGTGGCTCTCTGGTCTCTACACCCACTACAGCTGGGCCACATCCTCTTTTCATCCTTGAAAAATGGCACACATTCAAAGTTAACTAGGCACAGCAAAATAATGAAATAGAATTTTAAAAAAAATGTCAGACATTTAATTTTCTTCTTTCTTTTCCCCTTGTTTTCAGCAAGAAGATACTATAAACTGTTGGGGAAAATGCTTGCAAAAAACCAGTGTATTGTTCTAGTAATCTATCTATGATACTTCCTCTCATGCAAGAGGAACTGAAAACATGGAACTGAATTTGGAAACTTTCAGTTTTCTGGGAAGTTTTTTGGAATTCCAGGTTATTCAGGGAAAAAAGTTCCTTTTTTCTCTTGGAGAGAAGTGAACTTTGCAGAGAAGACCAAGGAAACTTTCCTGCCACTGAGAGAAATAATGGCTGAAATCTTTTAAAGCAAGAGGCTTTAATGAGTTCTGATTTTCAGAACGTGGGAGAAGAGTAAGCCATTCCATTTCAGGGATCTAAGATATGAATTAAAATGATTCAAGGTTATCTGAGGCTTTTGCACTAAATGTCCCAGCAAATCATTTGCATACAGAACAGTGACAGCACAGACCTTGAGCTGCACTCCCCCGGGCTGTCCCTGCCCTCCCTGCTGTCAGTATTACAGCACTGAACCACTGGGGCCTAACAGGATTTTTATTTCCTTGAAGGTTTGCCCGATTTGTGCCTCAATGCCATGGGGAGACCCCAACTACAGGAGTGCTAACTTCATGGAGCACCTGCAGAGACGGCACCGCTTTTCCTACGACACCTTCGTGGTGGGTGTTTGCTGCCCTTGGATCCCCCTGGGCAATCCCAGCGTGTGCTGCTGTGTGCAGGGGCACAGGGAGGCAGCTCTGGCTGCTGTCCCTGGTGTTGCAGCGTGGCTGCAGTGGTGAGAACGTTTCTGTGTTGCAGGATTATGATGCTGATGAGGATGATATGATGGCACAGGTTTTGATGCGCTCTCTGCGGGATAAATGATCCAGCCAGAAGATTTGCTGCAAAGCCAAGCTTCCACGAGGGGGAAATGCCCAGCATCCTTGCACTTCTCCCTGCACATCCCAAGATTAACTCAGGCATCCAGAAGTACAGAAGACTTTAATCTTATCTCAGTTTTAAATCCTGGTTTGATATTTCTGTACCATTCAGTCTTTTGGTATCATGGTCTCTGACATTCAGCCCCATCAGCCCCATTTTTCTACTTGCTTAGACTCAGTTTTGTTATAGATCAACACATGGGAGCCAAGGCTTTTTCCTTTACCTATGCCTATTGGTTTCTTTGCAAGTTCTGTTTGTTTGACTAAAATCAAAAACATTCCAAATGGAATGGTCTGAACTAGTTAATAAATATCTTCCCAATCTCATTTACATATCTCAAGTGATTGTATGTGAGGTGTACTGGTAGCTCTGTTCCCCTTTAGTGACACTTCAGGTGCTAACTGTAACTGTCAGACCAGTTCTCATTGAAATGACCTCTGATACCTGTGATTCCATAATTTTCCCAGTGTTTCAATCCTTACAGGCAACCTCCCAACTGTATGGAAAACATATCTTCAGTATGAGTGTTCAAACTGCAAACTTTCCTAGGAAATCTTTGCACTGTGTAAAAACTAGTTCAAAATACTTCAGTTCTATGCATGATGATTACTTTCCTCCATACTCTTACTATATTTTCTAGCCTGGAAAATGACCTTTAGTGTTGGTCTTAGTTAAAATGCATAATTTTTAAACTATCTTAGCAAATATTAATCAAAATTGCTGGCTTTATGATAAAATTGGTGGGTTTGAAACTGGTTTCCTAGTAATTTTAAGCCTTATGCTGATAGGGGAATTCAGAAGGTTTTTTTCAATACCTCGGCTTTCTATTTAAACTAAAATTTTCATATATATTCTTGGGTTTTCCATCTCTCAAGGCAAGCTGGTGGAAAAACTTAGAGTAATTCATAGCACTGGATAGCACTTCCTTTCTGCATCACAGATTTTATCAGGTATTTTGAATTCCTGTTCTTCATTTAAATGTTCCTGAAGTAGCTGAAGCTGTACTTGGATTGTTTGCCACCTGGCAGTGTGTGTGTAGAGTCAGGGGTAGCTTTCAAGGAAAAGTAAAATACAGCTCTGAAAGCAGGACAGTTCCAGTTCCAGTAAGTATTCACTTACTCTCTGTTCAAGCCTACACTTTTACCATGGAGATTCATTAATTTTAATTTGATGCTTTCGTGAAGTTCACAGTTGAGCTGCTGAGATCCAAGGCACCTGAGCAGAGCTGTAAATCACAGAGTGTTGAGATGTCCAATGCAAGCGTTGTAGTTGGAGCAGTGGGCTTGCACCACCCCAGAATTGAGTGCTAATTAATTGATTTGAGCAGTAACCTTCTCCCACTGTGCTCTGCAGACAGCAGCATAGCCTTACCCTGCAAATAATGAAACACACTCCAGCTAAAACCTCGTGATTGAACCTTGTGTCCAGCCAGACCTCTGGCACCTCTCAGCTGACCTCGGGGTTTGTGTTTCTTCCCCGTGGTGGGGGCTGTTTCACCCCTGAGCTCACACTTGTGTGGGGGTAGGAGATGTGGAACCTTCTGGTTCTGTGGGGAAAGTGCTGTGTTTGGGGGTGGTTTTTTAATGCCTGACCTGCAGAGAGGTGACAGTCGATGGGGATTGGATGGGGATCTCTGGGATCTGGCTGCAGTGCAGTTTGGTGATGCCCATTGCCAGGAATCCAGGTTCCTGCTTCTGTTCTAAGTGCACTTCCATGCAGTTCTAACAAAATGTTTAAGGAGCAGTTAGAAGCTTCCGAGCAATTACTTTGTCATGTTTTTGACTTTTGAAGACAAGTTACAAATAAAGGCCATTTAATTTATAAAATCCTACCTTTGTGTCAGCTCTTGTCATTTCTTCCTCAGGGTCCAGGTGTTTCCTTTGAGCACCCAGAGTGTTTGCACCCGACTGAGACTCCCTGATTGATTTGAAGCCACTCCAGTGAGAGGTGCCTGTGTGCCATGCATCTCATCTCGTTTGGGTGGTGAAAAAAAAGCCTGAAGTGTGGAACAAGCCAGTCTGGGCTGCCCAAACCCGGGAGTGTCCGGGGGAGTTTGCAGTGCTCTGCCAGACGCTGGGAAGGGTGCAGTGTTTTGGAAGGGTGCAGAGCTCTGGGAGGGTGCAGAGCTCTGGAAGGGTGCAGTGCTCTGGGAGGGTGCAGTCCCCTGAAGGCTGCAGTGCCCTGAAGGGTGCAGTGCTCTCCCGGAGCTGCTCTCGCCTCGTCAGCAGCTGATCCTGCAGTCGCATTGTGGGGATAATGCAATCGGGCCAGCCCTGACCTGTGAAATTCCCCACGTCTGGCACAAGGAGTCAGCCTGAGGAGGACAATCAGCGCAGAGACACAAGGGGAGGAGCCGGGCTTGCAGCTGAGCTGCTCTATCAAATGAATTTGTCTCCAGATTACGACTGGTCTTAATAGGTCTGATAAATGGTTGTCAGCATTAATTTCTAATGCACAGGCATTGCTCCATCTGGAATTGCAGCGGTAAATCCCCATGGTCTCCTCAGGCTGGGGGAGGAGATCTTGCCAAAGCGTTAAGTGCTGTATTCCAGGTTCTCATGTCACCTGACTGAGAAGAGAACAGCAAATTTTCTTCAAGGCCTTTGCCCAGCTGTACTGGTCACTGACTCGTGAGCCCACCTCAAAAAGGATTGACCAACCAAGGCTGTGCAAAGTCAAGGAAAAGCAAATGAGGGATGTGTTTGCAGTCCTAAAGCTTTTCTTTGGTTTAAATATACTAAAAATTACAGTGGAGCATGTGCCTGCTTTGGGGGTGGGTTTTTGTTTGTTTTTCTGACATACAGCTTTGTGTCACAGTTGCATTGGTCTGTGCTTCATCAAAAACAACTGATTTTTACGGGCAAATTACAAACGAGGACTGTTTAAACCACTATGAAAACTTGCTTTTCCTTCTTTACTCCATCCCCAAAGCTCCAGAAAATACTCAGCACTTAGTGAAAAATAGGTGTCGTTGCTACTGGCTTAGATCTCTCTTCTAGCGCTTCTCGCATTTATTCTGTCTTTACAGATGCTGGGGTTTAAAATGAATAATTCCGTGGAGCTTGTGGGAGCCGCAGGGGTGCCCCGTGCAGTGGGTGGGGGCTCCTTGCCCGGCCGGGGCCGAGCCCCGGAGCAGCGGCCGCGGCTGCTCGGGCTGCGCTGACGGCAGAGGGAGGTCTTGCATCTCGGAGAGAGCGGGGCTCGCTCCTGCCGGCGCCCTGCTCGCCCCAGCCCCCTCCGCGGGGCTCAGGGGGCTGCCGTGGCTTCCAGGGAGCTTCTCCAGCCTTGCAGTGAGGGTTCACACCCCATAGCGGGGCCAAAGCTCCTCTTTTTCACACAGCTTTCTCGTTTTCCCTCTTTTTTTGCGGAGCTCTGCTCCGCAGCCAGATATTCAAGATGCTTCATGGAGACATGAGGCCAGGGAAGCGAAAAAAAAGAATTTTCAGCAGACTTGTTGCTCTGGAGGTGTTTGAATGTGTTTGTGAGCTCCTTGGGTCAGTCCTTGTGCGCCTGGGACTGGAGCTGTGCCGGGGGCTGGTGGCACGTCTGCTCTGGCCACCTCGGGGCTCAGCTGATGCCCTCTCTGATGGGGAGGTTGAGAAACCCACGGCCACTTCCAAGCCAAGAACCGCTGCAGAGCTTCCCCTGCGTCCTGCTCTCTGTCCCCTCTCACGCCAGCTCACAGGCACAGGTAGGTCAGGTCGCTTTCTCCCTTGATCTCCTTTTTTTCCCCTAGCACAGGCAAGTTTTTTTCCACAGGCCGTGGTTGGAACAGATCTGATTATTACCATTTCAGAAAGAACACAGGAGTCGGGTTTGCTTCTTGAAAGAAAACCACCTCGCTGTGTTCCTCGTGCAAGTGTACCCGCTGTAACCACATCCGCGGCAGGTGGAGGAGCGGGGGGGCACCTGCTCGGCCCCCGGGCTGCTGCCCCCGCCCCGCCCCGAGCGGCACCTCTGGACCGCCCAGAGAAACGGGAGAACCCGACCTTTGTGATTTGTATCCCCCAAAGCCTTCGGGGACACTTTTCCCCTGAACTTCGGGCCGATCCAGGGATGAGTTTTGCAGATAAACACCTGCTGAAAGCCACGGGCAATTCCGCAGCAGAAGAGGGATGATCCAGTACCAGAGCACATGGCTGAGGGGAAGGGTTTGCAAACGCGCCTGGTCTGGGCAGGATGCGCGTGGCTGGCCGGACAGGCTCTCCGAGCTGTTCCTGCCCTGAGGAAAGGCTGACAGTGAGCTCAGCCCCGTGCTGCAGCCGTGCCGGTGGAAAGCTTTGCTCCCACTTCTGCATTTCATGGCGCTGTGGCTAAACAGTAAGATGCGGTCAGCAGGGGCTGGCGCAGCGGTGTGTGATGTGTGACGGCTGAGTCACGAGTGGCCCATGAGAGCACATGGCCCTTTCCCGAGTGGCAGGGCCGGAGGAGGGAGGCATTCCCAGCAGGACCCGTTCCTCCCCGGCAGCCGCCTGCAGCTGCCTCGGCCCGGGGCGCAGCGCGGCTCCTGCAGCAGGTGCCTGGAGCTGAGCCTAGAGCTGTGCCTAGAGCCAAGCCTAGAGCTGTGCCTGGAGCCGAGCCCGGGCCCTTCCAGCGGGGAAACCCCAAGCGAGCCGGGATGAGCAGGGAGCCCAGGCTGCAGGGCTGGTGCATCCCTGCTGCCCCGGCACCCGCTAGCCACGCCTGGGCACCTTCCCGTGGGCACGTGGCCCATGGGGAGCGGGAAGCCACAGCGAGCGTGTGGCTCAACGGGGCTGTGGGACCCGCCCTGCCCGTGGAAAAGAGTCAGGGGAAGGCAGGAGGGAAGAGAACAGAGAGGAGCTTGCTGGGGGGATGGCTGCGCTGCCCAAAACCAGGAAACAAAACGTGTCTGGGCAGGTGCTCCTGACCCGTGGCAGCGGGAGGGAGTCACCGAGGGCTGTGCCGGATCCGTTCCCGCTGCTCCAAAAGTCACTGCCTCTTCCGAGAGGATTATTAACTTGTGGTGAAGCGTGCCTCACCGCAGGGCTGTGTCCCAGCCGGCCAGAGGCTTGTCCTACCCTGCACCGCAGCCCACAGCCATGGGGAACGGGAAGGACAGACACAGGGGGTGTGGGGATCACCGGCAGGCACAGCGCCTTTCCTCCAGCCCGCACGGCCGCTCTGCCCGCCTTGGGCACGGGCTGTGGGTCAGCCCAGGGCTCCGCTCCCACCGCAGCACCGGCTGGACCCGCGGGATCACGGCCCGGGGAAACACACGGGAGAGAACCCAGGAGCGGCTGGTGCAGCATCAGCGGTTCGTGCTCCGGCACCGGGTGGGCAGCGCGGCCGCACCAGGGGAGCGGCCCCCGGGCTCCGTGCCCTCGGGCTCCATCGGCCCGGCCCGGCCCGGCCCNCGCTCATATCAGGGGAGCGGCGGCACCGCGGGGAGACACCGGGGCTGCAAGATGCCGCGCTCCTTCCTGGTGAAGAAGCACTTCTCGGCCAGCAAGAAACCCAACTACAGCGAGCTGGAGAGCCAGGCCGGTGCGTGGGCAGGACGGGCCGTGCACGCGGGGCGCTCCGCGGGGTGGGGCGGGGGCTCCGCTGCGGGATCTCCCCAAGGCTCCGCACAGGAGCGGGAGGGCACTGACCGACTTTTCGCAGGGTTGAGGATTTGTTTGTTTGTTTCAATTTTGTGCGTCTCCCGGGCGCGATCCCGTGTGCCGGGATGCTGAGCCGCTCCCTGGTACCCCGGGGATGTCGGTGGCACCGGTGGCTCCCTCGTGGGGTGCACACGAGTGCGTGAGGGTCTCCCTGTGCCGCGGTGGGTGGGAGCTCGGGGTTCTCTTCACTCCATCCCTCCGGCAGGGCGGGCAGGGGCGCGGGGTCCCTGTGGTGTGAGCTCGCTCCCTTTTCCCTGGGGTGGGGTCCCTTTGCTCCCCGACTCGGGGGTGCCGAGGGATGTCCTGGGGTGGGGTTCCCCTGATCCCGCGGGGGTGGGTCGGGCCCCGCTGACCGCCGCCGCCTCCCGCAGTGCTGGCCGCCCCGCTGCTGTACGAGACGTGTCCGCTGCCCGTGATCCCTCCGCCCGAGGTGCTCGGCCCGGGAGCCTACTACCCTCCGCTGGTGTGGGACGCGGGGCTGCTGTCCAGCCTGTTCCCGGGCGGCCCGGGCAGCGAGGCTGCGGCCGGCGCGGCCCCTGCCCTGGACCTGACGGCGCTCTCCAGCGAGGAGGATGAAGGCAAGAGCTCGGGGCCCCCCAGCCCGGCCTCGGCCCCCGCCGCCGCCGAGCGCTTCCGCTGTGCCCAGTGTGCCAAGGCGTACTCCACCTTCGCCGGGCTCTCCAAGCACAAGCAATTGCACTGCGACGCCCAGGCCAGGAAATCCTTCAGCTGCAAGTACTGTGAGAAGGAGTACGTGAGCCTGGGGGCTCTCAAGATGCACATCCGGAGCCACACGCTGCCCTGTGTCTGCAAGATGTGCGGGAAGGCGTTCTCCCGACCCTGGCTGCTGCAGGGCCACATCCGGACGCACACTGGTAACGTCCCCTCTAGTCCCTCTGCCTCCCTTCCTTATCACCTCCCGCTTCCCTGCTCCACTGCCCAGCGAATCGGCGGGCCGGCTGTTATCTGGGAAGATAAGGGCTTCCCAGACCCCCTTGGCACATCTCTCTAAAATGTCCTTTAAATATCCTCCTGGCTGGAACGGAGCGCAGGGTCAAGGCCCAGCCTGTAAATCTGTGCTGCTGCTGGGACTGCAGGGCCTGGCCGCCAGCGGCGGCACATTCTTCACCAAAACGTCCGAAAGTGGAGCTGTGAGACTGCCGGAGCCCCTTCCTGCGCTCTGCCGTGCCCAAAGCACCCCTCCCTGCCCGCAGCGAGGGCTCCAGCCAGGGCAGAGCCTCAACCGCAGCTGTGCCCACCCAGGGCCCCGTCCCCAGGGTGATGATGAGCCCGGCTCCGGGCACTGCTCCCGGCTCCGGGCACGGCCCTGCCGGGATGAGCCCGGCTCACCTCGGTTGGGCTCGGCTCAGCCTGGGGCAGGTGCCTCCAGCACCTGTTGGCGCGGGGCCGGTGCGCAGCTGCCGCCCACCCCGCTGCCGCGGCCGCCCCGACAAAGCATCTCCCGAGCATCCTTTGTGGGGCCGTGGGACGGTGTAATTGTGACTTGGCACTGATTTCACACCCTCTTAACGTGCTAAAGATGATGGCTGAAGGAAGCCGGGTAGACTTAATTGTGCTTTCCAAATTGAGCATACACATTTGTTTCCTCCAAAAGAGTCTTTCTGGGAGGAATTCGCCCTGGCCAGGCTTTTCAATGGGAGCCGGGCAGGAGAAGGGGGAGCGCAGGGCTCGGCAGAGGAAATAGCTCCACTCACCCTGGGCTGGCGCCTCGCAGCCGCTGCCTGCTATGATATAATTAACACACAGCGCTCGGCTTTCCTGCCTTGCTGCGAGCTCCGAGCTCGGCTCCGCGCAGCAGACGAGTCTCGTGTCTTGGTTTGTGTGCGCGACTGCCGTGCTACTTGCAGATGTTTCCAGCCTCAGTTTTCCGTGGTTCATAGGAAAGGTTTTTGTGGGAGCAGACAATTCCCAAGCTGGCAGTTCTCCCCCCAAGCGATGCTGTACATACCCGGCTTTGCCCTGAACAATGACAGCCAGCACTTCTTTTCACTGTGCTCTGCACAAACTTTGCCTAATGAATGGCTCCTTCTTTGATATTCCCCATGTGTTGATGCACTGGTTAATTGGGAGCGTTTCTCTTTGTCCCATAGGTGAAAAGCCCTTTTCCTGTACACACTGCAACCGGGCCTTTGCTGACCGCTCTAATCTCCGTGCCCACCTGCAGACCCATTCAGATGTAAAGAAGTACCAGTGCAAAACCTGCTCCCGGACTTTCTCCCGCATGTCGCTGCTCCACAAGCACGAGGAGACAGGCTGCTCTGGCTCTCGCTGAGGACTCCACTCCCCGGGCCTCTCTCACAAACACCTAGAACTAGTTTCTGTAGGAGTTAGTTTCCTCCATCGCCGCTGCAGTGAGCGCTGGGCTGGAGGCTGCTCCTCCGGCCCCTGAGACCCTCACACTCCTCACTTGGTGCCTCCAGTGCAATGCAAGAGCCTGATCAGAGCATCCTGAGTTGGAAGGGACCCCTCAGGATCATCGAGATCATTCCTGGCCTCGTACAGGACATCCCAAGAAGCCCACCAGTGCCTGAGAGCATTTGTCCAAACACCTCTTGAACTCAGACAGGCTTGGTGCTGTGACCACTTCTCCCCTCCTGGCATCTGGGGTGCAGGCCTGGACTCCGGGCTGAAACTCGGGGGTCACAGCCCTGCCCCAGCCCCTCGGCAGGTGCCCCCCTTGCCAGGGGCACTCGGCACCTTGCAGGGCTGGACCTGCACCCCCGGCCCCGCCGGTATTGAACACTGCGACCATGTAGCTTGGGGGGTTGGGGTTGCATTTGTTTTTGGTTTTATTTTTTGTTGTTGTTTTTGGGGCTTTTTTTAACACCATAACCACTTGGTAACTTTTAAGAACCAGTATTTTTTTAATGAAGGACAAGACACTCCCCCCATCTTGTACCCCGAGTGTATATAACCCGCCTGTAGAAGGTGTAACTATGCAATAATACAGTATCCCAGTAGTTGTGAAGCAGCTGCTTCTCCCCAGCACAATGACAATTTGCAATGCCTGCGAGATTAACAGTGTCCATGAAAGGCAGGGGTAGCCATTTCAAACCCCAGCCCTGTTTACAGAGCAGCTATGCACTCAAGCACCTGTTAATATGACTCTTAACAACTGCTTTTCAAGAGAACTGTGACTAATAGCAGGCACTTGTCAGCTGATACAATGGTGGCCTGTCCCAAGGCTGTCCATCGACAGGTGTGTGCCAAAAGCCCTATTTATGGGTATTGACAGGTGCCTCCTGAATGCATCTTTCTTTGGACATTGTTTTCATGAATCATTACAAAGAGGATGTTTACATTTCAAAGGTACACTGGTATTTATATTTTTGTGCCACAATTTTGTACTGATGAAACTTTTTATATAATGATATACAATTTATTGATATTCAATAAAACCGTTAATTTATAATAGGGTTTTGTGGGTGCTTGGGGTGAATTTGCAGCTGTAAGCGGGGAGCGCTGGGCTCAGTTCTCCTCCCACCTGGTGCTCTCTTGGCCGCAGGTGACTGGGAAGTGGCATTTGCCGGAGGGAATGTGTGGAGCAGTTGCCTCTCGGGAGAGGAGAAGCCACTCTCAGTGACTTCTGCCGGGGGCTGGGGTGCGGTGGATCTCCCCTGTTCCGTGTGGGAAGCACAAGAGCTGTCCCTGTCCCTCCCAGCCTGCTCGGGTGGGTGCTGGGGTCCCCCCAGAGCTGCTGGAGCACCTGTGGCACTCCTGGGGAGCAGGTCCGTGTCACAGCACAGGGCACTGTCCCTGCGGGTGGCAGAGCCGCCTCTGGCTCTCAGCGGGATCCGGAGCTGCCCCAGGGAGGGTGACCCGATGGGGGTGGTGCGGCAGCATCGCTGCCACGTCCTGCTGTCGCTGCTGTCACCGCAGCACAGGAGGGGCTGTCCCTGGCCTGGGGGACACCCAGGGGCAGGTGCTGTGGGATAGCCCAGGCTCTGCCTCGAGGATTTCCATAATGAAACCCCCAATGCCCCAAAACACCTGCATGCACCTTCACAGCCTCCTCCGACTTTGGGGTTCTTCAGAGACTGCAGCCGGGCTGTCCCTGCCTCCCCCAGGGACTGGAATTTTGTCCTCTCCGCATTTCCTCAGTGCCATCTCCCAGGCATTGCTTTCAGCCAGGGAATGGGAGCACACTTGTCCTCAGGCTCTCATCCCCCTCCAGCCCGGCTCCCTGCGCCTCTCCCAGGGGCTGCTCGGAGCAGGAAGATGTGTGTGGCTGTTAAAGTCAGCAGAGCTGCTGCTCGGCCCTTCTTTAATTAAGAGCTCACCCGGTATAAACTGACTTTCCCAGCCGAGTTGGACTCATTACTCGATTATTAAGCAGGGCAGGAAGTTTTGGGTTTGCTCTTGTGTGTGCTTTTCTTCCTTTTCCCAACAGGAAGCGGGGGAGGGGCACTAATTACTTTCAGCTTTCCATCCATAAAATCCTGGAGCCGCAAAAGCAGCTAAATAGTTAAAAAACCCCCAAAAAACAAATAAAAAACACGATCAATTTTGAGAAGGGACCACCTGCAGGAGCTGGAAAGGAGGGTCAGGAGTGGGTGCAGCAGCCCTGGCACCCCGGGTGGGGTTGGTTTTGCAGCTCTGACAGCATCAGGGCCCTGCACCGGCTGTGCCTTGCCCCCGGCCCCGTGTGCCAGGGCTGTCACCACGCGGGGACCCCTCCCGACCCTTCCCGTGTCGTTCAGGCTCTCGCTCCCTGCCCGCGCTGGCACCCACCGGGGAACCCTGCCAGCTCCCTCTCCATGCGCTTCAGCTGATATTGGTCAGGCCGGGGTGAGGGCTGTGAGAAACCTCCTCCTTAGCAGCTTTGCTGCTCTCAGTTGTGTTCTGGCTTTGTCCAGCGCCTGGCTGGGACGCCAGGCTTTTAGAGGGAAGGTATAAACCGGGTGGAGAGCAGCCTAGGCTCGACTGACAAATCCCGCTGGCATTCAAACACAAATGCAGCCTTAAAACACTGGAAAAAAGAAATGGTGCCTGTTCTGAATCACAAAAGCACAGCCCACTGGCACTTGGGCTGCTGCTGCATCTGCTTCGTGCCCTGCCCAGCACCCTGTGCCCTGGGGACACGGCTGCTCAGGTGATGTCCCAGCGCCTCAGACCTCCTCAGGTGTCGCCCAGGTCTGGACCAGCTGCTGTCCCATCGCAGGGCGATGAATGTTGTCCAGATCTCCCCTTTAAACCAGATGCTCAAATTACTGCTGCAAAAGTATTTCTTTTTCTCTACCTGAGGGATGTTGGGGTGATCAGAGAGTCGAGGACCGTGGCCAGGACACCCTTAGGTCCAGCTCAAGCCATCTCCCATCCGGCCTTTCTCCACTCCTGCAGACCTTCGGGGCTCTGGGATGGAGAAACGCACCCGGGAGCTGGGCCTGAGGATGGGTGGCAATGTTTTTTCGTTTCATGCTCTGAAGGAAAGCCGCAGGGCAGCACCCCTGGCAGCAGAGCCGTGCTGCCCTGCCCTTGGTCCCCTGTGCTCACCGGGGCAGCCAGCGCTGCCCAGCGGAGCCGGGGGTCTGTGACAAAAGCTCAGCAATTTAAAGAATTGAAAAGCTAAAGAAGCTCTCAGTTTAACGCCCCAGGACCCGAAGTCCCCGCTGGCTCGGCCAGGTAGCGCAGGCTGCGCTCGGGGTGGGAGCGGGGGCGGGGGGCGATTAGCGGAGGAGCCATTTGGTGACCACCTTGTGTGACCATCTGTGACAGATTACGGTGTCAGCGCTCGTAAAAGCCGGGATTCAATCAGGAGCCCGGCAGGTAGCGGGGCCCCCCGGCCCGGGGTGCGGCGGTGCCGGCTCCAGCTCCGCCGCGCGTTTGAACTGCGCTGCTTCATTTCCACGGAACCTCGGAACGAGCACGTACGGCCCCTCAGCTCCTGGAGCCCTTTCAAAGGCTCCTGGGAAACCACAAAGTGCCTTTTCTTCCCTGAGAGGACTCGTGTTTTCCCCCCTCCCTGACCCGATGTGGAATTAAGGGTGTCGGGAAGCCCGCTCTGCCCCGGGAGCCCCCTGGGGCAGAGCCATGTGGAGATACCGGGTTAAAAAGGGTTTTAAGGCTCCCATGCTACGTTTGAACTCATCCTGTCCTGTCTCTGCAAGCATCTGGAGCATCCCAGAGGCGATGAGAAGGAAAGCAGGGGGATTACAGCTGCCTTTGCAAAGGCTAAGCTTCATCTCCTCAGTCATTTGGGGGCCATAGTTCCCAAAATTTCCTTTTCCACCCCTGTCTGTCCCCATCTCTCCCAAGGACAGGCACAATGCACACCTGCTCCTGGTGCTGTGAGGAGCTGTGCTGAAGAGGAGCTCTGGGGCTCCCCAGAATGCCTCCTCCCACCTCCAGAGCAGTATAAAGCAAAAAAATTTCCACTTTCTTCTGCTGTCACTGCAAACCTGTCTGATAGAAATGTTCTCATGATTCTGTGATCTCCTGCATCCCCCACAGCCTCTGCAGGAGCACTTCCAGCATCTGAGCGTGCAGCCCCCGGAGAAGGCAGCCAAAGCTCGGCCCTTACAAAGCGTGGCAGCCTCATTCTTCTTCCAGCTCTCACCTTAGCTAGGAAAAGCTGAACAAACAAACAGGAGCTAGGCAGAATCCAGAGAAAGGCCCCTCAGTGAAGCCAATCACTGGTCTGTTCCTGATTTGGGGCAGGGAATGATCAGAGCTTCGTGGCAGGAGCTGGGATGGCTCGTGGGGTGACCAGCAGGGACAGTGTGGGTTCCCACTTGCCACAGCCAGGATGCAGGTGAGGTTTTGGCAGCAGGTGCTGGTGCAGGGCTCAGCCTGTCAGCAGGAAGCCCTGGTGAAAGCCTCTGTCCATTAACAGCTCCATAAGGAGCGGGTCACAAACAAGCTGCAGGTGTAGCTATTGTTTTTGTGCCTCTGGGCTATTGACATGAACAGTGATCTCAAATTAATCTTTAATCGGATGATGAACTGATAGCGTGGGGCTGGGGAGCTGCGAGTCCTCCCAGCAGATAAAGCACAGCAAGTGCAGGAGGAAAGGGCCAGCAGCCCTGCAGAAGGGCTGTGGGGACTGAAATAGAGCTGATGTGTCCCTGTGGGTGCAGGGGGTCTGGGTGGCAGCACCGTTGGGGTCTTGCACTGTCTGCACTCAGCTGTGCAGGCATCCCCTCTCCCCGAGAGTGCCCCTGCCTGCCCCCAGAGCGGGGCACAGGGTGATGGGACAGGGACACAGAGGAATGGGACAGGGACACAGGGTGATGCCCAGCACTCCACAGAGCTGCACTGTGCCCCAGCAAAGCATTGGCCACCTGCCATGAGGCCGGTGTGATGAATTCCTTCACCTGAGGATGGGCACGGGCACAAGGGCCAGCAGTGACCGCTGTCCCCTCCACAGCGAGAGGTGCCAGAGGGAGCCACCAGCCTGTGCTGCTCTACAATAGCAATGCTGTGCTGTAACTTGTTGGAGATCTGCCTAGAAAATCATCAGAAAGGATTTTAAATCTAGCATAATATACATACGTATGGATCACCTTCTGTTTTACTGGGCTCCCTGAAAGCAATGGGAGGCCTGTTTTACTTTCCCCAATAAAAAGTTTCACATTTCACATGGAGGAGATTGGCGGCTCCCGAGCTAATTAGCGCGGGTTTCCCTCCACCTCCGCATTTTCCACGCAGGGTTATGCTGGCGACACTTTGTCTGTGGCTGCTCCGGGAGGACGGGGCTGCTCACGGAGCCTGCCCTGCCTCGGTGTGCTGGAGGCAGAGCGGGGCAGGGCGGGGAAGCGCTGGCCGTGTTGTGGCACGGAGTCATGGCCCGTTATAAAGAGCTTCAAGGGCCTGCATTATGTCATTACTCAATTAGCCTGTTGGTAATAGCACTTCATTAGAGAGACAGCTCCTATTCACTGGCCTTAATCCACTTTCTAAAGCCAGGGCCAGAGCCATTGGTCGCTTTTCCGTCTTTCCTGATGAGGCAGAAATGGTTTTGGAGAGTGGCCCTGTAGCGGGCAGAGAGGGCAGCGATCCTGCTGCCCACTCTGGGACAGGGGTGGCAGTGGGCAGCCCTGGGAGGGCAGAGCTCCTGCCCTTCTCAGCAGTTAGGCTGAGAACCGGGGAACAAGCGAGTTCTGGTGCCCAGCCCTCGGTGCCACAGGGCGTGACCTGTCCCCACCCAGCCGGGTGTGAGCCAGGGATGCTCCTGTGGGATTGGCAATGGGGATGGGCACTGCCCACCCAGCCTGAGCCTCGCTTCGGTCCGGAGGGGAGCCAGAAGGAAAAGCTACTCATTTTATTTCCTCCCACACACACTCTGTGACATGCAGTGCTTGCTGGAAACCGAAGCACAGTAGGAAGTGGCGCGAGAGCCGCGGGCAGGAAGCCGATGTGGGTCAGGAAAGGATGTGAGGGACCGAGGGACGAGCAGCTGGAGCTGCCCTGCCCTGCCCTGCCCTGCCCTGCCCGCCGGCGCACCGAGCCTTTCCCCTGGCTGAGAAGTTTCTGCTGCTGCTCCAGGGGGTGACACAGCAAACACAGAGGTGCAGGAGCTCGCAGCACAGCCCAGACAGCACCACAGTGCTGGGAAATGTCTCCCATGTCCCAAATGTCCACTTGGCTTCAAAGCCTGTGGGACCTGGTCCCTCAAGTCCCCCCATCACAATGGCCAGAGCATCCTCGAGTGTGGCCCCATGGCTTGGGGCCTCAGCCTTCCACAGCCTCATCCACACACACCCAGCTTCCCAGGCATCCCTCAGCCATGGGAGGAGCTGGGCTTCCCTATCCCATAAAAAAATAGCCTTTGCTCAGGCTTCCAAAAGATTCAGCTTAAGACAGAAGTTACTTTATGTCAAAAGAAGTCCTGGGGTAGGAAAGATTACTGCCCTGGTTACAGCAGCTGCTGTCTGTGATCAATGTAACCCAAATTTTCCCTCCTAAACCTCACTTTACAGCAATAACCTTCCATCATCGCTTCCACAGAGCTGGAGGGCAGCAACGTGGGGCCCACACTCGCTGGAAAAATTCATATTTATTGGTAGCTGTGACTCAGATGAGGACCTGAATGCAGACACTGTGGTAGATGGCAAATGGTTTCCTTCAAATGGTCTTCAGAGCATCCCAGGAGCCGAACCAGGAACTGGCACGTGCCTGTGGGACAGTCCCTGCAGGCTGCTGGGGAGAGAGGGAGGGCAGGGATGTCATACACCATCACCCAGCGGAAACTTCAAATCCTCCACAGTTCTAGCAAACACCTTGTTTTCATTCAAACCCTTTTGCCATTTCATACTGCTGGCTACTTCTCTCTGAAAGGAAATAGCTGTCCCATAAATAAAGGGTGGTGGGAGGGAGCGTGGGGGAGGCTGTTTCAGATGCAGGAAGCTTTTCCCTGCGTGCTGCAGCTCAGGGCTGGAGAGCAGCAGAGCAGAGTTGGTCCCTGGAACAACGTGGGTACAACGAGTGCCCAGGAACTGCTCGGATGTGGCCACGCCAGGGGCACCCCCAGCCTGCCCTTCCTTACTCCCCCTCCCCAGGAGCCCCCTCCTGCTGGGGGCACTCCCTGGGCTGGGGCTCCTGGGCACTGGAGCTGTTCCCACTGCAGCAGCAGCCTTGGATGGGAGACACCTGCAGCAGCAGCAGGTGGCACTGAGGGAGGGCAGTCAGGGGAGCAGAGAGCAGCTGGGTGCTGCAGGTATCACATTCCCACTGCCACAGCTGCTCTGGGCATGGCCACCGTCTCCACATGCATGTTCCCATGCTCAGTGGGGAGCAGCACAGCTCAGCTGCAGCCCTAAGGAGATCCCTGAGCCCAGAGCTGGGAGCTGGAGCACACAGCACACGGGCCAGAGGATGAGAGGGGGCACCAGGACCAGGGACCCTTTCCAGCAGCCCCCTGGGGAGGCCTGGCACCTGCTGTGCCTCTGGGTCTTAGCTGGCTCTTGGGGGAGGATGGAGATGAGAGCTGGTGCCCAGCCAGGGGAGTGCCTGCAGAGGGTGTTTCAAATGGTGTCAGGCTGCAGGGAGATTTTAGCTGCACCGTGATGGACTCTTCACCGGGGCCTGGCTGCTGTTGGGCTGTGTGGGATCTTGCCAATCTGATCTTGTTCTGAGGCAGAGACCTGAGCTTTCCCAGCTGCTCCAGGTCTGGCTTTTTGCTTCCTGTGCCCCATTTTTCCCCATCAGAGGGGTTGAATGCTGCAAGGTCTGTCAGCCACAGCCAGGCGTGGTGCTGGTGCTGGGATGCTCTGCAAGCAGGATCCGAGCCCAGCCCACACCACGGAGGGTTGCCATGGCCATGGTGGCTCTGCAAGGGAGGGCAGAGGTGAAAGTAGAGAACTCCACAGCTTTGATCCATGTGCAGCCCTGTCTGCTCCTGCCTGTGTGCTCCAGGTGCCCCCCTGGTGCTGCTCGGTGCCACCAGGACAGCCAGCCCTGCTGCTCCCACAGGGGACAGCCTGCAGTGAAGGGCTCATCCCTCAGCCACCCCCACCCAGGGCCTGCTTTTCATCAAGGAGCCCCTCACAGATCAAAGAGAGGTTTTCCTTGAGCTGCTGAAGCGCTCTCAGAGGGGAACGTGCTGCTGTCAGCAGCCCCTGGCCATGGGGATGGGCTTGTCCCTGCCCTGTCACAGCCACCTCCCTGTCACTCACACTGCCTGTGGACAGGGGTGGTCACAGTGTGGGAGCTGGGGGGGTGACAGTGGTGGCCACTCTGGGAGGGCATGAAGATCTTGGATGTCTGTTATCACTGAGGACCAGGGAAAATACTGTCATTAAACAGAAAGAAAATAATAATGGCTAATCCTTCCAAAAGTAATTTGGGGAGCCTCAATTTAGAAAGCCAAAATTGAGCTCCCTTGAAGAGACAGTTTTCCAGAGGCTTCTCCAAGACGTCTGGAGGAGTCATCCGCCGTCTGGCAGCAGCAGAATTTGCCATTTCTAGGAGCTGTGGCTGGGAAGTGATAGTTTAGATTCCTGCCTGGCGCTGGGGCTGCCTGTCCCTGCACACGAGGAGCTGTCACACCCCTGCAGCTCTGGGACAGCCAGGCTGTGCCAGCCACACCGGGTTAGTGTTACCCCGGGCTGGGGATGAGCCAGGTTTCCCAAAATAGCCCCTGGCACCTCTCCATGCTGGAGTGCTGGGCCAAGTGTCTCTGAGCCTTGCTTGCAGCTTCCCCCGAGCGAGGAGGAGCCTCGGCCCCCTCTGCCCCACTCCCCCTTCCCCTGCTGCTGCCCAGCTCTCCTGATTCCCGGCTCAATGAGCTGTGTACATAAAATTAGCACCCTCGCGGGAGGCTGCCAGGGAAAGCTGCCCTGGGCTGCTGCAATGGGAAGCAGATGCTCTGTGATTAAGCCCACACGGGCAGGGCAGGGCTGTGCCCCCAGCAGGGCCCTGGTGCCCAGACCAGGGGCTGGGGACATGTGCCCAAGGGCTGATTCAGGGAGGGGTGGCTCAGGATGGGAGTCTGCAGCTAGCCAGAGGGCCAGGGCTAGGAGGGCTGGCAGGATGGACCAGGGGAGTGCTGCTGTGTGCCCACAAGTGATGCTCGGGGGGAAAGGGGCTCATGCACCAGCACAGCTCCTCACACGTGTGGGAGCCAAGCTGGACCTTTCAGCTCCCTCAGGCTGAGAGAACTGGGTGAGACGAGGGCTGGGAGCTGCAGCCCAGTGGCTCATTCTGCAAGGGATGAAAGCCTGCAGGCCAGGAAGGCAAGAAGGGCCATCCCCAGAGCAGCTCCAGCACAGCATCCTCAGCCAATGCCATTTGCAGCCCACTCGTAGCTGTGGCCCCAGCCAGCAGTGGGACTCTTGTCCCTGAGACTCTGCCTCTCCTCCCTGCAGCCAGGGGTGCAGCAGAGCTCCAAATCCAGGCCCCAGTGACCCTGCCCAGCCCCTCTGCCCCTGCAGAGCCAGGGGTGGGCTGGGTGTGCAGGGACAGCCCTGGAACGGGGAGAGCTCTGTAACCCGAGCACCTCCCCAGACAACATCGAGCCAAAGGGGGGCAGTTTGCAAGGTCAGGTCGCAGGGGGCTCGCTGACCCCTCTGGACACCAGCCCAGGACCCCGGCACCAGCGAGACACTCACTGGTGCTGCCAGATTTGTTTCTTCTTTTCTTCCCTTTCATGGTTTTGTCTCTGGAGGGGGGAAGTCCCCACTTATCTCCTGCCCTTTCCAGCCTCCCCAGCGTGGTTTCTCCAGCCTTGCAAGAAGGGATGGCCATTTCTGTTTCTTCTCAAGGCATTTTTCCACCCACCCTCTCTGGCCCTGGTGGGAATTGTCAGCTTTGAGATAACGAGAAGGATGAATTGTCGTACAGGATGTTGCATGAAGCCCAAGTGCTATTTGCAGGCAACTTTAATAAGTAATAATAAGGAGAAAGAACTCCAAAGGAAGTAACCTGGTACAGCAGACAAGGCAGATTTATCAAGGCAGGGAGGAAATACTCCCCAGAAATGAATCTGGCATGAGTTCCTGCACACCAGTCCCACGATCCTGTCTGCCACCACAGGCAACTCTTATCTGAAACAGTCCAGTGTTTAAAATAGACTGGAAAATAAATAGTCTTCCAGCACGACTGATCCTCCAGAGCCTGCAGTTCATCCCAGCAGCATTTACAGTTTTCTCCAGAGTGTTTCCGACATGTACTTCAAGACCTTCCAACTCTTTTCTCCTCCCCTGCTTGTGACATTAATGAACCTTTAGGGATTCTGAAAGCACATTTTCTGTGGATGTATTTTGAAGCAGGAGAAGGACAGGGGTTCCCAGCCCGGGGTGGATGCAGAGTGGTTTGTGAGGCGCTCTCCAAACAGGAATCCATCAAGGGCCAGGGCTAAGTGTGGCTGCGGCAGCTTGCTCGTGTGAAGTTGTTTAATGTTCATTGTTCCCAGCTGTGTCACCCTAATAGAGTATTTTATTGTTTTTCCAGTTGTACTTAAACCCATCATTCATTATCCTGCCCAGCCAGCGAGTGCCTCACCTTTAATCGATGACATCAGACAAAATGCCTGGTCAAACTTTCCAGTGTCTCCACCACTGGAAAGTGGGACTGGCTCCCTGCCACCCCAGACCCTGCCAGGGCCCCTGTGAGTGACCTGGAGGACAAGGGGACACGGCCACCAGGAGCTCTGGTGCCCTGTGGTGCAGCTCATGGGGAGCAGGGGCTGCAGGAGCAGACCTGGCACGGGGCACAGGGTGTCCCTGGGCTGGGACAGGAGCTGTGGCAGAGGCAGTGCTGCCTCACACAGGTACCCCTGGCTGGCTCTGACAGCCCCCAGATGAGCCTTTTTGGCCAGCACAGCCATCTCCCCATGTTGTCCCTGTGTCCCATGTCCTACCCCGAGCCACCCCAATGCCCACCTGCCCCCAAACGTGACAATCTCCGGTGACAACAAACTGCAATGACCAACTGTATTTGCTGGAAAGCAGCCTGTTGGGCAGGCAGGGAAGGTTTCCTGCTCTGTGTAAGGCCTGACAGACTCTCTACAGTAGTTAAAAGGGATAGCATTAAAGAAAAAGAACTTAAACAACCCCAAAGTGAAGGGCCTGTAATTTATTTACTCCCCTCAATGAATGCTGGTTGCAAATCACTGTATAAAAATAACTCCTTTCTCCAACTTTTGATCTCTGATATTCCTGTATTTCCCTGGGGAAAATGTAAATCTATGAACTTATTACTAATGTTTCCTGTCCCTGACAGTGGAGCCAGTTGATATTTTACTTGAGAAGCTGGAGAAAAAAAAAAGTAGCATAAACTTAATGACTGCAGACTGTTTCCAATCTTAGTTTCACTTTTCAGATGTAGAGTTTCCATCTTACAACAGGGAGAGGGAGATTTTTAAATAAAACATGATTTAACTTTAGCCAAACTTCCTCCTAGTGTTTATGCTTTTGGCTCGGGGTTTGATCCAGTTAAAGCTGGCTCCCTTTGAAGCAGCCCCTGCTCATCACTGCTCACTGTCACTGGCTTGGAAATCGTCTGTTCTGCTTCTGGATCCCAATTCCTCAGCCTCTGGCTGCCTCGTGCCCTCCTGGCATGCCCTGCCTTGGGGAGCAGCACCCCACCCCTTGTGGACAGCAGGCAGGGTGGGTGATGGTGTGGTGGTACCTGCACTGCTGGGCATCCCTCAGCACTGCTGGGCATCCCTCAACACTGCTGGGCATCCCTCAGCACTGCTGGGCATCCCTTTGGCACTGCTGGGCATCCCCTCAGCACTGCTGGGCATCCCTTTAGTGCTGCTGGGTATCCCTCAGCACTGCTGGGCATCCCTTTGGCACTGCTGGGCATCCCCTCAGCACTGCTGGGCATCCCTTTAGTGCTGCTGGGTATCCCTCAGCACTGCTGGGCATCCCCTCAGCACTGCTGGGCATCCCCTCAACACTGCTGGGCATCCCTTTGGCACTGCTGGGCATCCCTTTAGTGCTGCTGGGTATCCCTCAGCACTGCTGGGCATCCCTTTGGCACTGCTGGGCATCCCCTCAGCACTGCTGGGCATCCCTCAACACTGCTGGGCATCCCTCAACACTGCTGGGCATCCCTCAGCACTGCTGGGCATCCCTCAACACTGCTGGGCATCCCTCAGCACTGCTGGGCATCCCTTTGGCACTGCTGGGCATCCCTCAGCACTGCTGGGTATCCCTCAGCTCTGCTGGGCATCCCTCAACACTGCTGGGCATCCCCTCAACACTGCTGGGCATCCCTTTAGTGCTGCTGGGCATCCCTCAACACTGCTGGGCATCCCTCAGCACTGCTGGGCATCCCTCAGCACTGCTGGGCATCCCTCAGCTCTGCTGGGCATCCCTTTAGTGCTGCTGGGCATCCCTCAACACTGCTGGGCATCCCTCAGCTCTGCTGGGCATCCCTTTAGTGCTGCTGGGCATCCCTCAGCTCTGCTGGCCATCCCTCTGCTTGGCCACTGCAAGCCTGGCTGGAAAAAGCAGCTCCATGGCACTGCTGCCCCAGCCACGGCCCTTTTGTAGCCCCAAACCCATATGCAGGAGTGACTAGTGAGGAGGTGCAGGGCAGGAGCTCAGGGGTCCAAAAAATATTCGGAAAGTTTCCAAATTGTCTCATTTCAGTGTGTTCCCCCCTCAAAACTAAACATGTTTCCAGTTCACAACAGGTTGGCTTGGAAGTGCAAGCTCTTTAGTGACAGCTCTGCTGCTCACGTACAGAAAAATCCCCAGGATTGTTGTGGTTTTTTCCTATTTCTGGATAGAAAAAATCCCCCAGAAATCTCAGAGCAGAGGGAGAGAGCATCCTGGCAGCACTGGTGCTGGGAAACTGCAGCAGGCAGCCCGAGCCTGGCCCTGCAAAAACAGTCCCATGACATCTCCCTCTTGTCACCATCCCATCCTGGGATGGCCCTGGGGTCCCTCAGCTCCTGTCCTGCACTGTCTGGCCCCTGCAGTCCCTGTAATTTGGGGATTCCTGTCCCTGTCCTTTGGGGCTGCCTGTCCCTGCCATTTGGGGCTGCCTGTGCCTGCCCTCTCCACCCAGCTGAGTGCTGGGGTGCAGGGATGGAGGGGCAGAGGCAGCTCCTGATGCCAGGCAGGGAATTCATCTCCCCCAGGAGCAGTTCAGGATCTGCTTCAGCATCAGCCAAAACACAGGGAGTAAAAGGAACTTTAATGGGGTCTAAGTTGAGCTGTGCACCCTGGAGGATTCCCGTCTGCCTCTGCTGGTGTCAGATAAATAACCCTGTGACTGCAGTAATGTTTAACATCCCCTCTCATTATCTCTCTGGCATCCCGGGCTCCTGCAGGGATTGCAGCCAGGCCCCAGTCCCCATCCTGCTGGCTGGGCTGCAGCAGCACTGACACAGCCATCCCATCACTTCTGGGGGCATGGTAGGAGACAGCTGGGAGCACCATACTTTTATTTTCATTTCCCCTTGTGGTAAGTACGGCTCAGCACAAACCCACTTCCCAGCCATGGCCAACCCACGGGGACAGGGTCACAGCAGGTCCTGGCAGCACCCACAGGCTCCAGCAGCACCCACGGGCTCCAGCAGCACCCACAGCCCCTGCCCCAGGCCAGCCAAGCTTTCCTCCACTGACCTTTACATACCCAAACAGGCCAAAGAAGAGAAGGAGAAGCCCAGGGGAGGAAATGGCCCATCCCCAGCAGCCCTCAGCACACATTTCCTCTGCCCAGTGGCCAGGAAGGGCTCAGTGGATAGTGGGGCCATCTCCACGCTGAGTCCTGGAGCTCTGGCTCCTGTTCCTATTTTCCAGCAGGGAACCCACTCTGACATGTGGTGGTCCATGAAACACATCAGCTACCCAGGGCTTCAAGCACCCTTTTTTCCACATCCACCTGGATCTGCAGTGGGAATAGCCAGAGAGGCCCCTCTTCCAAGGCTGCCAGGCCGTGCTGTAACCACACGTGGGCTCATTCCCCAGCCGTGGAATTCCCTCTGAGGCCATAAAACGAGCTGGGAGCCTGACTGCATCACTTTGGGATGAGGGTGTGATTTCCCTGGAAGATGTGGGTCAGCAACCCAGGAAGTGAGGAGGTGTTCAGCACGCCAGGACCTCTCAGGGAAAGACCTGGCTGCTGAGGAACAAAAGCAAAAATTCCCCTCCTGGCTCCCAGCCACTGACAGGAGCAGAGGAGCAGGGGTTCAGTGGGAGGTCTGGGATGTTGGGGCTGATACAAACTGGGCTTTTGCTGGTGCACTGGTCACTTAGAGAACTCAGGGCTTCACAGGCACTCCCTCTGGAACCCCCGGGGGGGCACAGGGAGCCACAAGACATCGGAGAGGTTTTCACATTTCCCCAAAGCGAAACACTGCCCGTGTAGGGGTGAGCAGGGACCCCTCTGCACCCCGGGGTCTGGCCAGGCTGCAGCCCCTGCCCCACACCTCCCTGCTGCCAGGCAGGCTGGAAAGTTTCCTACATAGCAGCGTTAGCAGGAATGTTATTTACTGAGCGAGGGAGAGTCTGACAGCGGCTCTTCTCCTTGTATGGATGTGCCCGGGGTTACTCAGCAGGATGCGGCACAGACCGAGGCACCGCCACGGCCGCGGGACCGGCTCCTCCCGAGCCCCGAGCTGCCCCTGGGGCACCACAGCCCCGGTCACTGCCCTGTCCTGTGCCAGCACTGCTGCCGGGATCCCCCCGGCCCAGCAAGGCTCTGCAGGAGCCAGGGGACACCGCTGGGACGTGACCGCCAGCACGTGGCCCTGGGGATGCACCAGGGCGAGGGGACGCTGCCTTCCCTGGCAGCAGGATGAGAGCAGCATCACACCGAAAAGAAACCCAAACCCACTCTTTCCCTTAATAAGCCTCGTTCAGCTCAAAGCAAATATTTTTGTAAAAGTGGGATTTCACTTCCCATTTGTATTCCTGACGTTTGCTGAAAACTGACATGCAGTTCAAAGGGAAACCCTGTTTCCCGAAGCTGCGGGCTTTTCCCAGCCCCGGGGAAGCCCGTCCGTGTCCGTGCTGCCCGCAGCTGGGGGATGCCCGCCGCCCCCAGCGCCCCTCCTCTGGCTCGGGACAATTATCGGTCACAGAGGGGCGGATTCCCCTGAGTCACGGGCACATCCCAAGGCCCTGCTCTTCTCCCCGAGGGCTTCCAAGGCTTCGCAAACAGGAATCGCTGCAGCCACAGAGTTAAGTCAACAGAGCCTCCTGCGCCGGGGGGGACGGGCACGGGCGGTGCGGGTCCCAGCCGCCCTAAAAGCACGCCGGGCTGTCCTGGGTGCTGTCCTCCGTGCAGGGACAAGCAATATAAATTAAAATTAAACACAGGCACTTTTCTTCTCCCGCGTCCAAACTCTGCTGTTTTCCCCCGCCTTGGATTCTCCCACTGCTTCCCCTGCACCAGCGTCCCTGTGCTGCAGGGGATATTCAGGATATTCCTGGAGCAGCCCCGCCGGCTCCGGCGCAGGCGGGAAGGGAGAAGGGATGGAATTATCCCTGAGCAGGAGGCACTGCGAGGGTGGCTGAGCAGATGCGAGCGTTTCCCAGCGCTGACTGGCCGGGGAAGTTCAGCGTGACTCATGCACTTCCCCAGGCCCTGAATCGCAGCATTGTGCCGAGAAATCACAAACACGCTGCACGGGCCCGGCACAGCGACATCGCTCCCGGGTGCCCGCAGCAGCGCAGCCTCCCCGGAGCCCCGAGGGGAGCGGTCTGGGCAGGAGAGCATCTCCAGCATCTCCAGCATCTCCAGCAGCTCCTGCAGCTCCTGCAGCTCCTGCAGCTTCTCCTGGAGCAGAGGGCCAGGCTGGCTCAGAGACCTCAGAGCTCTCAACCAGCTACTTCAGAACGCCTCTCTTTTCCTTGGCACCCTGGGAAGCAAACACAGCGCGCAGGCAGCCGTGCATACGTGTGCTCCCTCAGCAAACAAGTCGGGGGGAAAAAAAAGAAAAAAAAAAGCAGCCAAGAGGAGCCTTGTCGCGGCGCCCCTGTGCCAGCAGCACACCTCCCCGCGTGCCGAGTACACAGTTTATTTTCCTTCCCATTAAAGTCTCCCCACCAGCCTGGCTCTGGGAAACTCAATTTATGCGCAGGGCCCTGGGTGTATTATTGCTAGCGGGAACAGAGCGGGGCAGTGAGCGGAGGCGGCTCCCGCCGAACAAGCCGCTCTTTGCTTTGGCGGCCGCAGCGCCGAGCGGGGACGGGAAGTCCCCGTGCAGACACAAAGTCTGGGGCTCCTCCGCCACGGCCGCGGCCCCGCGGGGGCTCGGGGGCTGCAGCCCCGCCGGGCACGCCGGGGGAAGGGGGCTGGAGCCCGCATGGCCCCGGCGGCACCTCCTGCACATCCCGGGACAGCGCTGGAGTTCCCCATGGCACGGAGGATGGAGTCACCCTCTGCCAGCTGGGCACAGCATGGCACTGCTAAAAATCTGGGAGGTCACAGGATAAGGGGTGATTCTGAGCACCCCCAAACCACGGCCAGTCCCTGTGAATGCCCTGGGGGCCGGGGCTGAGCCCAGGGCAGATCCACGCACAGGGCAGATCCACACACAGGGAAGATCCATGCACAGGGCAGATCCACGCACAGGGCAGATCCACACACAGGGCAGATCCACACACAGGGCAGATCCACACACAGGGCAGATCCATGCACAGGGCAGATCCACGCACAGGGCAGATCCATGCACAGGGCAGATCCACGCACAGGGCAGATCCACGCACAGGGCAGATCCATGCACAGGGCGTTCCCAGCATTGTGCCAGGTGCATTCCAGCTGTTTCTGTGTGCCTGAGCTGGCTGCACCACTACCTGCTGTACTTTCCCGCAGCAGGGCTGGTGCAGTGCAGGGGGAAGCCACGTCCAAGCTTCTGCCACAGGATCCCACCTGGCCTCCACCACCTCCTTCTACCCTCTCCTCCTCTACTGCTGCTTTATGTGACCTCAGACAAGCCAAATCCCAAATGCCTGGCGTGAGCAGGAGGTGACCTGCCATCCCCACAGCTGGTTTTTCCTTGCTCTGCAAGGTTACAATAGCTCCTTGTTCCTCCGTGCGCCCCACTCCTCTCCTGTATCACATCCTACACGGCCGCTTTGCAGTGACCTCATCTTTCTTATTTTCCATGCCTCCTGCTGGAACCAAGGCCACGTTCTGTGTCCCAGCCCCTGCCCCACGCTGTGTCCTGGGGGTGCTGGGTGGGGAGGGGGTGTCCAGGTGCCATCCTGCCCCAGCACCCACAGGGACACACACACAGCCTGGGGAGGTTTGTGATTGTGGCTAAAAGGACATCTGTGAAATCCATTTGCAGCTTTTCCCTGCATTTTTAACCCCTTTGTCCCCACTTAGCCTCAGTCTACCCCGGGATGCAGGGCAGCCCCTCCCAACTCCGGCCTTTTGTCTGGGGCACAGGGTGACTCTATAGGGTGCTGCCCTCCCTCCAGATGTATTTGGTATCAGGCACCTCTTCTGTTTCACTGACCATAAATGCCTTGGAAATCCAGGCACGAAGGCTGCTTGGTGGCCCTGCACGTGGTGCTTTTTCCCTTGCCCAGGTGCTTTAGCACAGTTTGGTATCTCAGTGTTATTTTGGCTCCTCAACATGGCCCATTTCCAGGGCACAAAGGTTTTTCTTCTTGGGAACCTTTCCTGTGCCCTCTCCACCCCCGTCTCTTTCATGTGGTGTTCACAGGAGCCTGGTTTGCATGAAGCAGAGGAAATCACCAAAGGCTTTCATCCCCTGGGGCCTGGGACCTTCACACGAAGCTGGGCTGTGGTTAGCCAGAAGAAAACATTTGCGGTAGCCAAGGGCTGGTGAGAAACCGAGAGAGCTGTCCACTTGTGGCTGTGCCCATCCAGCCCAGGCTGCTGCCCAGGGGCAGGGACAGCCCAGCTGTGCTGAGCACCCACAGAGCTGCAGGGCTGGGTGCTACATCAGGTCCAGTCTACCTTGGGCTGAGGGACAGGGACAGGGACAGGGCAGAGCTGCCCCCCTCGGGTGCCACCCACTCAATTTCTGCCTCCTCAGGGCCACACACACCCTGCCTGTGGCTGACAGTGCCCCCAGCGTGGTGGCAGTGACCCTCTGGCAGGAGCTGCAGGACCTGATTGCTCACAGCCTGGCACAGGAGCAGCTGAAAGCTGTCTGCCTTTGAGCTTCCCACTGAAATGGGACCTTCCTCTTTTTCTGCCCGGCTCAGGACAGCTGGGGAGGGAAGGTCTTGGCTGCCACAAGGGCAAGACAAAGCAGACCAGACAAGACAGAACAGAAGCACTACCCAAGAACTACACTCCATCTCCGTGGCAGGGGTGCTCCAGCACGGCAGGACCTTGCTGGGGAGGTGCTGGATGAAACCCCCTCCCAACCCTGTGCTGGTGAGTCACAAACTCTGGGACGTGGCAGGACTGTCCCTGTGTCACCAGGGCAGGCAAACACAGGATCTCTCCTGTGTCCACCTGGTTAATTATTCTGAGACTTTCCTATTTAAAGCCACGAGGCTTTGGTAGCCCCACAGACGGGGGGGGGGCCCACCTGTGTCCCCACCTTTTGCTCCTCAGCTGGTGCCCGTCTGGCGCCCGCTGGTGCAGCCAGGAGCTGGGGGAGATGTTTTGCTGAGGGCGTCAGCCTTGGAGCAGGGTGGCACATGCCTGCGAGCCCGGCATGAGCTCACGTCTGCCGGCAGCCACACAGCCTCAAGTGCCTTAAGTAGGTGTTGAAAATTAGGAGTTTCTTTCAAGAAGCTCTCGGGGTGGGAGGCACGGTGTGGCTGCAGTGATTGATGGTGTGCTGTGGCTGCTGGCCGGGCACTGCTGCTTGTGGCCACTGCTGGGGGCTGCAGCACAGGGGACGGGGGCTCTGGGGCATGTGGCCACCAAAATGCTCCTGGGGCTCTCACAGCCCAAACATAGGGCTGGGGAGGGGAAGGCAGAGGTGCCTCCACGTCAAACAGAGGTGGTTGTGGACACCTGGATGGCTTGGCACTGCACACCTTGTGGGAGGTGGGTGGCCACGCTCTCCAGTCCTGCTCCATGTACTCCAGAGCCCAGGAGCTGCCCTGAGAGCTGGATACAAGTCCATCCTTCACCTCTGATGGTGTGTCCTCAGGAGGCTCTTTAGCAAGAGCTGCGTCACCTTCCTCTGCTGCTGTGGCTGTTTGGTGCCCAGAAGCTGCCCCTGCATTACTCACTGCCAGGCCCCCACTGTGGTGACTGTGTTTGACAAGTGGGGCTGGGCTGGCCTTGGGTCCCCCAAAACACACAAAGAAAAGCAGACCCTTGCTGTGTGATGATGGGGTTTCCCTGTGAGGCAGGGTTTGGGTTGGACAGGGATGTGGTTAATGTGCTCCCAGGGAGGTGGCAGGGACCCCTGCTCAGCCCAGACTCTCACCTGGGGCTTGGATCACAGCCAGGAGAGGTGGAAAGCAAAGGTGAGAAACGCACAGTGCAGAGCCCCTGTGAGACAGGGCGTGTGGCAGGACCAGAGCTTCCCCTGGGAGTTCCACACAGCAATTCCCAGAGGCGGCTGGCAGCTCCAGCTGCAGCTCCTGTCGCGCTGGGGGTGTGCAGGGTGGGGGATCCCTGCTCTTGCAGCCTGCAGGAGGGCTGGGGGAGGATGCTGTGCTGGGGGAGGATGCCGAGGGAGAGCCACTCCCCAGGCCAGGCCAAGCCTGGGGATTTCTGGGCTCTTTTCCACACATTTCCGTGCTCTGGAGCTGCTGGCTCCTGGCGTGGCAGCTCAGGCTGTTCCCAGTCTCGGCGCCTGGCTGCAGCCCCGGCACTCCCAGCCAAGAGCAATCCCGTCTGTCCGTCCGTCTGTCTGTCTGTCTGTCTGTCCCTCCTCAGCCCGAGTGTGCTGATAGCAGCCCTTGTGCAAGACCTGCCCCAGGTTGGGTAACCGAGCCTTGCAGCAGGTGGGTTCCCCCTGGGCTGTGGCTTTGGGCCACTTGCCCGGGGCACAGGTGGCCCCGAGGGTCCCAGCCCCGGGAACATCCCCTGCCCCTGGTGGGGCTGCACTCCTGCTTGAGCTCAGAAATTCCTCATGGCGAGGAGTGCCCCCCTGGACCACCTTTAAATGGGAATTTTGAGTGCTCCCCTCTCAGCAGCAGCTTTGGACTGAGCACTGCTACCAGAGCTAGCAGGAATGTTTCAAAGAAATGGTGTTTCTTTAGAAAGAAAGCTGCAATCAATATGGTGAGAAAAAGTGGATTTTGATTCCCTTCTCTGCTTGAAAATATGCCCCCACTGTCAGAGTTCTGTAAAAAAATCTAATTTTTTCCAAGTCCCCATGATCTCTTTTTCCCCCATGAAATATAAGCTAATTAAATGCACTTAAAAACATTCTATATGTTCAAAGTGAAAACAAAATATTTCAGAAGTGTCTGAATGAGGGTGGAAGAACTGACCAAGGCTGATCTAATCCAAGACTTGGGAATGAGCCTTGAAATTTCATTTTCCTCCACCTTTTGAAGGGGAAATGTTCAAAACCTCTACTGATCTTCTGTGTAACTGACCTGGGTGTAACAGCAGGCATTTGGTGTCACTTGTTCTGCTCTGAAGGTACCAGGCTGAGCAGAGTGGGCACAGCCAGAGACCTGTGGGATGCAGAGATGGGGTGGCAGGGACAGACGTGTCAGGGTCAGGCCAAAATGTGGCACTGGGGCCACCTCTGCAGCGCTGGGGTCAGGGCAGCAGCTGCCTGGGGTGCTGGAGGAGATGGGGATGGGAGACAGGGACACTGGGGTCCCTTGGGACTCTGGGGTGCTCGGGCAGTGAGGGTGCAGTCCCCAGTCCCTGCTGGTGCAGGTGAGTGTGGGGATCCCAGGGACCTGCAGGGACCTGTGCTGGGCACGTTGGCTCATTGTGTGACCAGCAGGGATGCCCTGCTGGCAGATGTTTTGAGGGCCAGTCTGGATAAAAGATGATTGTGAGTGCAGCCCAGACTTGACATTGTTTATTAACAGACATTTTATTGCAGCATCTTGGGCCCTTTCCAGGCAGTTGTAGAGCAGCAGGAAGCTCAGTGGAGCAGGAGAGCTCAACCCTCCCTGTGGTGCTGCAGAGCAGGGGCAGGGCTGGCCCTGGTGGCCCTGGTGGCCCTGCTGTGGCACAGTCCCAGAGCAGGGCTGGCCCTGGTGGCCCTGGTGGCTCTGCTGTGGCACAGCCCCAGAGCTGGGCTGTCCCTGGTGGCCCTGCTGAGCCACAGCCCCAGAGCTGGGCTGGCCCTGCACAGCAGAGCTCCTGACAAACCCCAGGTTAGTCCCAAGCAAAGCCCCCATGCCTTGAGCTTGTCCCCCCAGAGCCCTGGGGAGCCCCACTGGGAGTCTGGGTGCTCCAGTGCTGACCATGGCCAGGCTGTGGTGCCCTCATGGGCCCCAGTCCCACCACCAGGTGGGTGACATCTGCTTCAGTACACACTTCAGCAGCCAGAACAGAGATTTGGGGTTCCCAGGCCTTTCCTGCCCACGAGTGTGTATCCACCAGATCAGAACACGGCCACGGGAACCCAGTGCTGCCCTGGGCTGGGCAGAGGCACGGGTCAAAAGGAGCTAATGCCTGTGGGGAAGGGATGGATCCAACCTGTGAGGACCCTCCCACCTTTGGTGGTGGAGATAAACATCCCAATAAACACGGGCTGATGCAATTATCACACGCAGGGAGACTCCAGCCTGTCTCCCTCCTGCCCGGGGAGGGGGAGTGGTGCTGCCTGGGGGGGCACTGGGGTGTGGGGGGCCTTGGGGACCTCCAGATCACCCTCCTGCCGCCCTGTTAATATCCAAAGTGGCTGTGATAAGAAGCAGTTGCTGGGGCCGCAGGTGGGAAGGTGTCAAGTCGTACACACGGAGCTATAAACAGTGCGTGCCCATAAACCAGATCAAAGCAGAAAGAGTTTATTTTCAGAAGGTCTGCTTCCTCCGCAGAGCCTGGAGACAAAGAGCTTTTGAGGGAAGGGGGGAAGGAGAGGGAGGAAAAAAGGGGGAGAGTTAGAGGAGGAGAAGGGATCGAGCTGGCCGTGCTGATTTCGGCTGGGTGGATCTCGTTGTCTGCAGTGTGAGCAGCTGCCCTGGGGATGCCGGCTGGATTCTAGGCTCGGTGGGTGTGAGCAGCCGGTGCAGGGTGGTGGCTCAGCCTCCCGCAGTGTCCCTGTGCCCCAGGGCTGTCCCCCAGGGCAGGGTGGCTCCTGTGGGCAGCCAGGACAGGGCTGCTCCCGGCCTGCCCAGAGCACCTGAGCTTGTCACAAGCCCTTAAGCAAACTATTGTGAAACCTTGCTGGTTTACAGAGCGTGTCCCCACCCTCCAGCCCCCAAATCACAGGCTCAGCCACTGGAGAGCTGTGGGGGAAGCGAGTTCCCACCTGCTCCTCGGGCAGGGAGCTCGTGGTCTCTGCAGGAGGAGGAGGAAATCCAAGAGGGGGAAGGCAGCAACCAGAGCTCAGGAGGTCAGAGAGCAGATGTTGGGGCTGTGAGGAGTGTGTGTTAGCTCAGAGGCGTCTGCATCCTGTGCTGCCCGCTGATTTAGACAGAAAATTCCCACTCCTTTCTCACTGACCAACTCTGAAACGAACCAGATGAAGTTTGAGACCTCAGATTCGTTCAGTTTGGGTTCTAGATAAAGATAAAATCCTCTGAATCTCATCTCCCAGTGCAGCTGGGCACTGTAGCTGCAGGCCCCCACCACAGAGGGTTTGCAGTGCCCTTCCCTCCTTCACACTGCTGCTGATGGGCTCAGCACACCAGATCCTGTCCACCATTCTCCAAGGGGAGAGCAGGAGCTTTGGGTCTGCTCCAGCCCCACCAGCACATTGTGTCCAGCAGCACTTTGGTGTCAGGAGGCACCAGAGCCGTGTGCTCTCCTGTGCTCTCACACCCTGGTCCCTGCCAGCAGGCAGGGCACATCCCAGGGGAGCAGCCCACATCAGGAATGGGGGAACATCAGCTCCCCCACTGCCAGCACCTCCTGGTCCCTGCCAGCACATCCCTCTGGGCACTGGCTGTGCTGGGCTGTGCCTGCAGCACTGCAGGGCCATGTGGCCTCGGGGGTTTTCTTAACCAGCCTTGCCAAGGGCAGGCACATTTGGGAATGTCACACTGAGCCTGTAGCAGGCTTTGCTCCATCCCAGCAGCACAGGGGCTGTTGTGCTGATCCCACAGCCCTCTGGCTCTCCTGGGGTGGGGTGTGCTGGCTCCTACCTTGCAGGGCTCCCTCCCATGGGCCTTGAGTTTAAGCCACAGCAGTGAAATGCCTAGGTTTTTCCAGGGCTGCTTTTCCTGCAGCCCCCAGCAGCTTCCTGAGCCTGTGTACGGGGTGAAGTCAGAGTACTGGGCTCACTTTCCCCGGGAAGGCAGCAGCACTGGTCCCACACTGCCCTGGCAGCACCTGCTGCTGTGCTGGCCCTTACCTTCCCATCCACAGCAGAGCGAGGGAAACACATTGCACGGCCTTCAAGGGAAATTTCACTCTGGTTTGCACAAATATTTATCCCACCTGTTTCCTGCCTGGGCCGGCTCTGGGCCGTGGTGGGTCACAGGCAGCAGGGCGGAGGAAGCGGCTCCTGCTCACACAGAGACCTTTGCTCTGCAGGGCTGTGTGTCTGCCCTGGCTGTTCCTCTCAGACAGAGGATGGGATGGGAGAGGATATCTGCAGGGGAAGAGCAGGGCCAGGGCAAGGGTGCTGCAGACATAAAAGCCCCCCAGCTTGTCTTTGGTTTGTTTTCACCCACGCTGGAGCATCGCTGGGGAAAAGTGAACAGAGTGGCAAACCCGAGTGTGTTCCTGATGGGTTTCTAATGGCTGTCACCAGCCTGGTTTGGAATGTCCCTGTTTCTTCATCTAGAAGGGGCCCTTCTCTGAACCGAAATGGCTCGGACCTGCAATGGTCACAAGAGTCCCCGGTCTGGATCCCCTTCCCACCCCACTGTGAGCTCTGGAAATGTCTGGCACTGGCACCTGCAGCTGCTCAGCGCCAGTTCCCGGTTTGGATGGGACAGAGGAGATGCAATTCCCCGGCCCGGAGCTGCTCGGGCACCCGGAGCCACCGGTGCTGGGGCAGGCGCCGCATCCCCGGCCCCGCGGGCACCGCCCTGCTCAGGAAATCCCTGCAAGGGAAGCACGGCCGAGCTATTCTTACCCTCGCCCCTCGCATCCCCCCGGGCTGCCTGCGGGAGACAGGATGGGCTGATGGCTCCGGCCCTGAGGAGCCGGCTCGGGGTGTCCGCCCAATCCCACCCCTAAACCAGCACCGGCCATCCCGGGGGCAGCTGCTCCAGAACCGGGTGTCCTCCCAATCCCACCCCTAAACCAGCACCGGCCATCCCGGGGGCAGCTGCTCCAGAACCGGGTGTCCGCCCAATCCCACCCCTAAACCAGCACCCCTAAATCAGCACCGGCCATCCCGGGGGCAGCTGCTCCAGAACCGGGTGTCCTCCCAATCCCACCCCTAAACCAGCACCGGCCATCCCGGGGGCAGCTGCTCCAGCACAGCCCCGGCTCCCTCCGGGGGTCTCCTCCACCTCCGTGTCCCCCCATCACCGCCCCGTTCCTCCTCTTTTCCCAGCCAGCCCGTGATACATGCCCGGCTCACGGAGCCTCCCTGGAAAGCCCCAGGAGCGGCTCGGGGGCACGTGTGCGAGGTGACACTGTGGCCAGCGGGCCGGCCAGCACCTGCCCGGGGCCGCATCGTCACCTTCCTGCGCCCACGCCATCGCAGCTTCCACCCCGCCGGGCCGTGCCAGCCGCAGGCACCGTGCCGGGGGAATGCTGGCAGGAAGGGTTTGACTCATGCTGGAGTTAATGAAAACAAAACTCCGCAAATAAATAGCATTCGCAGCGTTTCCTCACCGGAACGGGCTCCTGTTTCCTATGCCGGTGCTCCTCGGGCTGTTTCACCTCCAGGGGCTGACCCTGCTGCCGTGGAGCTGCCTCTGGCGCCAGGGCTGTGCCAGTGAAAGCCCTTCCCGAGTTCATCCTTGCTGGAGAAAGCGAAGGCAGTGGCTGTGCTGGAGCCCCCGTGCCTGGCCGCTGTGAGCAGCCCCCAGACCCAAGGGTTTGATCCCAAACCTGGAGCCCAGCCTGGCTCGGTGTTCTGGCAGCCTCCAGCCATGGGCAGCAGAAACCTGGATGCCACTGGGGACTCACCTGGGCTGAGTTCTGAGTGACATTGGCTGCTCCTCGGGCAAACGTTTTGGTTTTCAGCTGGAGGGGAGCACAGAGGTTTGACAGTGTGGATCCCCTCAGCTGGGGCTGAGCTTTGCTCCACAGCCAGGGCATCCCACTGCCCTCACTGGGCCCTGCCAGCCCAGGCAGGCTCTGTCCTCTCGGCCACCTGGAATCCACGTCCACAGCCCCCTCTGGAGCAGGCAGGGCTGGGGAAGCTGAGGTGCTTGTGGTGGGGCCAGCAGCTCCACACCCTCAGCAGGATGCTGCTTTCCCCAGAATCACCTCACAGTGTGGATGCAGAGCAGAAATCAGGATTCAATGCCAGCTTTTCCCATCCTTTGCCCTAATTTCCTAGGCAATTTATTTACCACTTAAAAAATCCTGAATGATATTCTGACGGCAGAAATCCCCATGGAGTGCTGTGAGAGCAGCCTGGCACAGGGTGGGCTGTCCTGCACCCAGGCTCGCTCCAGGTCCCTTTTGTCTCACCCACGTGAGAAATCCGGTGACTGTGGTGCCGTGGCTGTGACACACAGCCAGCCCTGTTCTCCAAACCCTGCCGAGGATGTTCCTGGTCAGGGTTTCTCCGAGCCCCTTCCCAGGGCAGCACAGCAGCTGGCGTTGGTCGTGGGGAGCAGCAGCCCCCAGGAGAGGCTGCAGAGCCCCGAGCATTTCCTGCTGAGGCAGCACATTCCCAGCGGGAGGAAAGGTCGTGGTGGCGCTGGGGCTGTCCTGGTTTCCGCTCCCAGCACGGCTGCAGCTTCCTCTGGCTGCTGCCCAGCCTGTGCCAGGTGCACCCAAACCTGGCACCGGCCCTGGGCCCGCTCCGGAGAGTCCCGGTGCCACCCAGAGAGCACCCACAGCCCTGCCTGGTTCTTTCTCTCGTGGGTGATGGGGGCAGGCACAGCTGGGCAGGCACAGCTGGGCAGGGCCAGCAGACACGGGTGGCCCCTGGTGACACAGCCCGGTGGTGACACAGCCCTGCGGTGACACAGACGAGTCACTTCCCTTCTCTCCCCCCCCTGAAGCTCCTCAAGCACTGCTTCCATTCAGCCTCAGCTCCCACGGTGGGGGGAGCAGGGCCAGGCTGGCAAATGTGGGAATGATGGAGGGGATGAGGTGTCTGTGTGGCACCACAGGGATGCTCTCTCCTTCTCATTCCTGGGCTGCCATTTGTAACAAATTGAATTTTGTACTATCCAAATGACCATGTCCGTGGGATATACTGTGTTCACAACGTATTTAGCACATCATTTAAAGGAAAATGTGAAGCAGAAGTATAAAAATTGAAGCAAAATTAAGCAAAACAATCATGTGGAAATGAAACTTTGGAGCTTATTAAAAAAATCAGGCACAGAGCTCATAGTGCCAAAACCCCCATTAGTGTGAGTCATTTCAACTCTCCCCCAGGGAAAAAGCACCGAAATGCTCCTGTCCTGGTGAAGTGTTTCACTTCTGACTGCCCAGGCAGGTGGATCCCAGCAGCCCAGAATTTCCCCTCAAGGCCTAGGTAATGCTCATTTAATACCAAGGGAGAAGAAATCCAGGTCAGACCCACTTATCACCCCTGGCAGTGATTGAATCAGCCACTGGTTCTTCTTGTGTCTCCAAGTATTGAACTTCCCTGGAGGGCAATTTACTCACAAAATCCATTCGTGTCATGGGTTTTAATTGTAATTTTGTAACAGATTACAGTAAAGCAGGGGCTGATAGTCGCTCGTGGTCGCAGGTGGGTGTGTGCAGGGAGCTGGCAGGAGGGTTTATCTCCCGGCTGTTATCACCCTCCTTTCTCCAGGGCAATCAGCCGGGGGGATTTAATGATCTCTGCGAGCAGAGGGAGCTGGGGTGGGAGGCACACAGCACGTGTTCCCTGGGGTAGGTGAGCAAGGGCACCAGAGGGCTCTGGGGTGGGGATGAACCCGCTGTGGAGGCAGGGAAACTGAGGCACACACAGCCCCACGTCTGTGCCAAGGGCTGGTCTGAGATCTGCCCCAGCCAGGGCTTCAGCTCCATCTTCCTGGGGGGAGAAAAGGACTTACCTGAGCTTCTTCAGCACTCCAAACGTGTTTATCTTGGCTCTGGGTTAATGTATATGGGTTTACTCCTCTGACAGAGACATCAATGGGCAGAGCTGGCCCTGGACAAAGATGTGATAGGTCTGTATTTCTATTTTCTGCCTGTTTCAAAGCCTTCATCCCAGCAGCAGCATGGGGCTGCCCCTCATTACCAGCAGCCAATTAAAGCATCTGAAATTCAGGGTGGACATTTTCACACATTTTTCCATCGAACCCTTGCCTGCTTTGGGAGGAGGTGCTGAGGCTGAGCCTGTCCCAGCAGCTCCGTGGGCAGGTTGGAGAGGAGGGAAGGAGCTGCTGCCCTCACAGCCAGGTCAGGGCTGCACCTGGAGGGAAGGACAAAGTGCCCAGAACATCCTGCCCAGCTGTGCCTGGCAGTGGCTGTGCCAAGTTCAAGCTCCTGCTGTCCCCAGCCACGCTCTGCAGCCTGAGCAGCCCCTCCTGCTCCTGTCCCTGTCCCCATCATCCCCCCTGATAACACAGGGAACAATAGCAGGGCAGCAAACAGGGCCAGGGCTCAGGGAGCTGAACAGGTAAATCAGGGGGACAAAGACAAACAGAGCCAAAAGGGCTCCTGCAGGGATTGGGTCCCCTTGTGCTGGGCTGAAGGAAGTGTTTACCAAAGCCCTCGCTGTCAGCCCTGTGTGCAGAAGGAGCTGTGTCCACCCCACGGATGCCATGGGGCTGTGGATGGGCCCTGCCCTTGCTCCCTGTCTGTCCCCAGGTGCCAGCTGTCCCCACCCCAGCAGGACCTGGCTTTGCTCCTGTGCCAGGACAGTGGGAGCTGGAGGGGGCCCAGGCCTGGCTCCCCATGAAGGAGGACTTGCCCACTCCTCCAGCTGCTGGCCATGGCCGCACTCACCAGTGCCCACTTGCCTGGGTGGGGAGTGAGGTGGGAGTGGGGAGCATCCCTCACACAGCTCCAGCCCTGGCTCACGCTCCGAGGGGCTGAGCATCCCTTCCTGCAGAGCCCAGCACTCCCGAGGGGCTGAGCATCCCTTCCTGCAGAGCCCAGCACCCCCGAGGGGCTGAGCATCCCTCCCTGCACAGCCCAGCACCCCCGAGGGGCTGAGCATCCCTTCCTGCACAGCCCAGCACCTCCGAGGGGCTGAGCATTCCTCCCTGCACAGCCCAGCACCTCCGAGGGGCTGAGCATCCCTCCCTGCACAGCCCAGCACCTCCACCCGCCCCTCATCCCCAGCGAGGAACAGGCTGGCTCTGTGCTCTGCCCCTGCTCTCTCTTGGCAGATAGTTTGCTGACGTCTCCTAACCGCAAAGCAGGTTGATTTGAATTTTCCATGGATGGCTCAGAGTCACGGATAATTCATTATTCACACCTCCCTAATTAAGCTGCTGCCCAGCAGGCGAGGCAGGGCTGAGAGCAGCCACATGTCCCCAGGCCAGGGCAGGTCAGCAAGGTCCAATGTGGCTTGAATTTGGGCAGTGGTGTCCCTCACCCTCCGCTGCACAGGGGACACAGGGCTGCTTTGATAAGCAGGATCCTGGAGCTGGGAGGTCCGGGAGCAGCGCAGAGGGAAGGGCAGCAGCCTTTTGGGAGTGTCCCTCCAAACCTGGAGCCCAGCTCAAAGTCCTGCCGGAGCCTTTCTGCTCCTGAGGAGGGGCTGGACGCGGCACCAGCAGTGACTTGGGGGCGTGCAGGCGTTCATTGCCCGCAGGAGGAGCTGGGTGCAGTTCACTGCGGCTCACACTGGCTGCCTTTGGCACCCAGGCTGGTCCTGCTGAAATCGCGGGTGCCACTGCCTGTGGCCATTGCAGCCGGCCCTGAGGGCAGAGCAGCACTGCAGAGGGAGAGACTGATGTGAGCACAGGGCAGCTCTGAGAGGGGAAAGGGGCAGGGGGATGAACTGCACTGGCACTATCCCCCAGGGTAGCTCTGAGAGGGGAAAGGGGCAGGAGGATGAACTGCACTGCTCTGAGGGGGGAAGGGGCAGGAGGATGAACTGCACAGAAGGGGCAGGAGGATGAGCTGCACAGCTCTGAGTACAGAAAGGGGCAGGAGGATGAACTGCACAGCTCTGAGTACAGAAAGGGGCAGGAGGATGAACTGCACAGCTCTGAGTACAGAAGGGGCAGGAGGATGAACTGCACAGCTCTGAGTACAGAAAAGTGCAGGAGGATGAGCTGCACTGCTCTGAGTACAGAAAGGGGCAGGGGGATGAACTGCACTGCTCTGAGTACAGAAAAGTGCAGGAGGATGAGCTGCACAGCTCTGAGTACAGAAAGGGGCAGGAGGATGAGCTGCACAGAAGGGGCAGGAGGATGAGCTGCATTGCTCGGAGCACAGAAAAGTGCAGGAGGATGAGCTGCATTGCTCGGAGTACAGAAAAGTGCAGGAGGATGAGCTGCCCTGGCACTTCCCCCCGAGCATCCCCAGGCTCCAGGCTCCGGGCAGGGTGCCGGGTGCCGGGGGCCGCGTTCCCAGCCCCGCTGATGAGAACTCCAAATGCGGTCGGTGGGCTGCTCCACAGGCAGCTCTGCGCCGCCGAGGCAGCCAGGCCCATTTTAATCATTTCCAGATTTGTGTGGGAGGTCAGGGCCCTGGGGTGCTGCTCCATGTCAGTTTTATAAACACGGCAGTTTTTCCAGATGGTCTCTGGCTCCAGCCTGGCTAGCAGGTTGATTGGGCCAGACCAAAATAACAACAGGTGGAGAACAGGCCATGACTGCCTGACGCTATCTCCTTTTTCCATCTATTCCCCAAATGATTTTTTTTCTTTGCAGAAAACAATTAAGTTTTGCAGGGGCAGGGGTGGGAGCGATGCTGGGCTGCGAGCTGAGGCCCCACACCTTCAGTGCACGTGTGGGAGCAGCATCTGCCTTGGCTGCTGGGGCCAGGGCAGGGCCAGGACGGGATCCCTGCTCACTGCTCACACACACTCGCAGGGTTTTCCTCCATCCTCCCCAGGGCTGCCTGAGTCAGCAGATCAGTTACACACCAGTGAGTTCTTTCATTCACCCCACTCACCCTTTTTCTTTATTCTTTTTACAGCAAGATGATTTTTTTTTAATCTTTTCCATTAAGTCCCAAGGAAATTTAGTGCCAAATGGGCGTTGTGGCAGCATGCTGCCTGCACCCCTCATTTCCAGGGCCAAGAGGGAGCCCTGCATCCCAGGTGCTCCATGGGTGGCCAGGGTCCATCTGAGGCTGCTGGACCTGGTGCTTTCCCAACACTGTCAACCCACCAGGAGCACTCAGAGCGGGGCCAGCTCCATTCCCTCCAGCTGAGGAGCGTGGCAGCACTTCCAAAGGGGTGCTCAGAGCCCCAGGGCTGAAAAGCCAGATAGCACAGACCCCAGCTTTGATCTGTGCACAGACCCCAGCTTTGACTTTGCACAGGAGCACAGCCATGGCAGCTCCAACGCCCCCATCCCTCCCTCACCACCACCCCTGCAGCCACGGGGGCACCCCTGGCTCACTGGGCACAGCTGCCCAGCCCCAGGCAGCACTCAGAGCAGAGCTCGTGGCACAGAGACCTCTCCAAGCCCAAAGGATGGAAAAACCAGGGCTGTGCACTGGCAGTGAGCAGAGCTGCTCTCACATAGAGAGCTCTTTCATATTCCCCACTCGCCCTCGTGCTAATGGCTCTCTGCAGGCCAATCCCTCCCATAGAGGGGATGGAGCTTTGGCCAGAGGTTGTAAAGTGATTGTAGGCGTAAATAAAAGAGTTTCATGTGCAGCCCTGCGAGCCAAGCCCAGCACAGGACCCTCCCTGCTCTGCACCTCTCCCCACGCACACAGCACAGCCCTGCACATGCACAGGGCTGAGCTGAGCACACCCGGTCCAGGGGAGGAGGAGGAGGGACATTGCCAAGGGCTCTGCTCGGAGGGAGGTTTCACACAGCCAAGGGGACACGGCCCAACTTCTCCTCTGTGCCTCTGGTGCAGCTCTGTCTCCACCTCCAGCATCCAAAAACCTCAGCAGCATCCCTTCCTCACTCCATAGCACCAATCTGCCATCACACATCTTTATTTCCTAAACCCAGGCCAAACCTTCACTGGCCCAGCCCTGTCACTGTGTGACAGCTGGCTCTGACACCTTCCTTCAGCCTGCCCTGATTCCTTCCATAGGAAGGAATTTGCTCCTGCACACCAACTCCAAGGATTGCATGTCCCCCTCTGCTAATTGCACAGTCCCAAAGAAAATGTGCATCAAAGGCCTGCCGTGCTGCAATTTAGCATTTCATTTATTCCATGGCTATTAATGGAGAAGAGGCTCCATCCCATGACCAACACAAGGCACTGGCAGGTGAAGGACCTTGGCTGAAATGCAGCCAGGCACAGGAAGCAGCTTGGGCACGTGCTGGAGGTTTGGCCAGCATGGGCAGGGTGCCGTGCTCAGGGGAGGATCAGGACTGGGATCATTGCTGTGGCACTGGGTGTGTGCCCAGGGGACCTGGGGAGTCCTGCCCAGAGCAGGCAGCAGCCTGTTCCCAGCCCTCCTCCCTGCTCTGGTAAGAAACCAGGGGATTAGAAAGGCCTCACCCTGTTTCCACCAGCTCCTAAAATGGAAGTTTGGAGCTCTGGGCAGTGGGTCTGGACAGTTTTACTCCCTCAGGCAGGTAGGCAGCGAATCTGGAAACCCTCTGTGGTGGGAGCAGTGGCAGCAGAGCAGGGACTCACCTCCCCCAGCCCTTTGTTTAGGAATCCCATTTCTGCCATGTCTAAATATGCCCTAATCCTACAAACAGTTCCCCTCCAGGAGAAGGAGCAGACCTCAGGCTGATTTTTCTCTGCAGCCATTTGCACACACCTGAAACCCTGGGATAATAGTGAATGAAGTGGCTCTGGCATGGCACCTTCTCCCCTTGGATCTCACCTTCCTCTCCACAGCTTGCAGGTGTTATCAGCCCTGTCTGCAGGTGGAAAACTGGAGCTGTGTTTCAGTGGTGGAGGAATCCTGGGCTGAGCACTGTCACTGCACGATGCCAAGATCCAGTGCCGAGGTGTTGGGCACCATTGTGTGCACTCAGAAGGTTTTGACAGGTGAATTTTGTCCAGATGTTTTTTTGCCAGTGGATACCTCACCCACTGGTGCCAGCCCAGCTCCTGCCTGGCCTCCACTGCCTGCAGATGGTGGCAAAGCCCCCCAGAACCCCTCAGCCCAGAGCCCTGGAGCCCAGGGAAGTGTGGCTCCAGCTCCCCTTGGGCTGCACCTCTGCAGGGCACAGTGTATCTGCCCCAACAATTCCTTCTCCTGCTGGCACTGACATCCTCCTGGATGCTGACACCCAGGAAGAGCTCTGGCAAATCCTGTGTTTTCAGGCACAAGGAAATTGTTTGTATAAGATCCTTGGGTCTCTTTGGAGGATTTGGAGGTTCAGTAACCAGGCTACAGCCAGCACTAGAGGAGCTCCAGCTGGGAGAGACCTGCTGTAGATGTTTCTCTAGGACAGTGTAGGGTGGAAATTGCATCACTTGGGAAAAAGAAACAGGGAGAATAGGAAAGGAAAAAAAACCACTGTATTGGCAGTAGGGACATAGGATAGAAAAGCACTCCAAGGCCACATGAATCCAGGAGCAGCTCAGGCATCTTCAGCTGCCTGTCAGTGCTGGTCCCACAGCCTGGCACGGGGACAGGGACCAAGGGCCAGCGAGCACCATGGCACTGCTGTGCCCTGACCCAGAATTGCTCAGGTTAAAATTCCTGCCTCCAGGAGCACTCCAGCCTGGGCCCTGTGCTCCCAGGGACGTGTCACTCCAGAAGAGCAATGTCTTTAACTTGGCAGTTTCTGGACAGTCTCTCTCCCTGGCATCCACTTTTTATTATGGTCTATGCAGGCAGTTTGTTTCTAAAATTAATGCACTAAAACTGCTCACACACATACTGGGGGATGGGGCTCAGACACCAGCAGACATTTGGAAGTGCCAGGATGGAAAAATGTCTCGGATGCCACATGAAGGAGCCATGGGAGCAGGGAGGGCTCCTGCCCCTGGGCCGTGCTGGGATGGCACAGAGGGGTCAGCTGCCCACAGAATGTGGCCATGACACCCTGCACAGTCGTGTCCATCACATCCTGCCCACTCGTGTGCTGCACACGGGGAACCTGCCCAGTGCAGGCCCAGCCATGCCCATGTCCATGTCTGGGCCTGTGTCCATCCCCGTGTCCATCCCCGTGTCCATCCCGTGTCCATCCCGTGTCCATCCCCGTGTCCATCCCNGCTCCTGCACACCCGACAGCCTGTTTGTGCACACAGACAGACAGACAGACACATAAACACACAGATAAACACACACATATAAACACAGATGCACACACAAGACACAGACACACACCCAGACACAGTCACACACACACAGACACACACACAGATGCAGATGCACACAGACACACACACAGACAAACACACACACACACTCAGACACAGACACACACACACACACAGATACACACAGACACACAGACACACACACAGAGACACATGCACACACACACACACAGAGATACACACACACACACTCAGACACCACAGATAGACACACAGATACACACTCAGACACAGCCACACACACACACACAGATACACACAGACACACAGACACACACACAGAGACACATGCACACACACACTCACACTCATGCACGTGTGTGCATCTCCTGAGCTGGTTCAGCACCAAGGGAAGGAAACAAAGGCCAGGATCCCTGTGGATAAGCAGGAGGCAGAGGAAGGGCAGGAGCAGGAGCAGGAGCAGGAGCAGGAGCAGGAGCAGCCCACACACCGAGCCACCCGTGGGCTGCCCCAGCGTTCCCAGGCTGCTCCAGAGGCAGCGCCAGCGTCCCGCACTGCCTGCACCTGGCTGCTATTAAGCATTCAATCAAAAAGGGATCACGAGCCAGATAGAACTAATTCGGAGGAACTTTTTTACACAACAAGCCCCTTTCAGTTTGCTTGTTTGGTTTTATATCTAAGGCTAACTCCGGCAGGTTTGAAAATGAGCAGAGCTCTTGGCTGCGGGGGACACACCACGTTTCCAGCAGACAGAGGTGGGAGTTCTCCTTTGGTGTTTTAAAAATAGCACTACAAAGAGAGGCAGGCTGGGATCCTGGCGGTGTGCAGAGGGGTGACACGATGGGGCTGAGTCCCAGGCCAGTCCTGGGGACAGGGCTCACAGAGCTGGAGGGAGGGCCTGTGCCCCACAGCTGCTCCTCAGGTCCTCTGCACTTGTGGTGGGAGCCTGGGGCTGCCCAGGATGCTGAAGAAGAGACAGGCTGGTGCAAAAGGCAGTGCCCTCAGTGAAGTTCCCCGTGACCTGCTCTTGGACCCTTCCCAAAATCCCATCCCTGTAGGGCAGCCCACGAGCTGGGTCTGAGCACTGGGCACTCCATGTGGAGGCAGGAACGCAGCCCTGGAGCCCACGGCTGCTTTGAGCTACACAGACACCTCTGGAGCTTGCCAAACTCCCCATGCCAAGCTGATGGGAGTGGGAGAAATCTTGGAGGACACCTGGAGATGAGGCTGTGACCCCCAGCAGCCCCGTGGCAGACCCAGTCCCCAGCAAACACTGCACAGGTGGCAGAACTGGCCCCAAATGTCTCCTACACAATGGCTTTGACCCTATTTCAACAAGGAGCTCACAATGCCATTAATCACTAGTGACACTTCCTTCTGCCATGGCAAAAGAGGACCCCTCTTCTTATTTTTTTATCAATTATGAAAATCCACTCTAAAAAGTTCCTTTCCTTCCACCTTCAGAGAGCCCAGCAGCAAACACTGCCAGCTCCTCCTCAGCCACCTCTAGACCCCCATCCTAAGGGCAACTACTTCTCTGAAACACAAAAAAGGAAGGCAGTGACAATAATAATCCCACATGTAGCTGTGTGCTGCAAAGCTCTGAAGGTGAATGTGCCTTAACCCTCACACAGGGAAGGCACAGAATCCCCGCTGAGCTCCTCGCTCAGTGCTGGTCTGTCCTGGACACCCACCCTGAGGGCAGAGCTGTTCCCTCAGTCCCACTCCATCCCCAGTCCGTGGTGTCCAGGGATTTTCAGCAAGGAGAAGCCAAAGGCTCCCTGCAGTTTGGAGGCTCCCCGTGCTGCCAGCCGCAGGAATTGTGCTCCTTTAGCATGTGTTAAAGGGACCATTCACCAGGCATTCCCAGGGAGCCCCTCCACACTGGCCACGCTCAGATGGTGGCTGGGACACGCTGGCTTTTAGGGGAGGGCTCCAAGGAGGTTTTAATTTAATGCTGGCGCTTACTCTGGGAAGAATTTCCCAAGTAGGTGGAAATTCATGATCTCCATCAGCCCAGGGAGAAAGGAGGAGCAGGGAAGGCATCACCCTCATGCACTGATACCCCTCATTTTGAGTTCTGGATGTCTATTCCCCAGACACCGATATTCCTCTTTCCCAGGAATCCCAGCTGGTTTAAAACCTCAGCCAGTATTTGCACGTTATTTACACCCGGCTTATGGCTCCCGGGGCTGAGGGGACCTGAAGGACCGCAGGGGCTTTTCAGGCTCAGGCTCAGGCTCAGGCTCAGGCTCATGCTCGGGCTCGGGCTCGGCTCGGGCTCGGCCCGGGCTCAGGCTCAGGCTCGGGCTCGGGCTCGGGCTCGGCCCGGGCTCAGGCTCAGGCTCGGGCTCAAGCTCAGGCTCGGGCTCGGCTCGGGCAGGAGGGAGGGAAGGAGGGAGGGATGGAGCTCTGGCCAGATGATTTGTTTTCACTCAGGAGAGAACTCGCTGCTTGTCTCGGTGGCTCTCGATTGCTCATCCTCCCATGGCCGCGTCCAGGAGGGACCCCGGGACCCTGGATGGCACAGGAGGGACCCCGGGACCCCGGGTGGCACAGGAGGGACCCCGGGTGGCACAGGAGGGACCCCGGCCCCAGCCCAGCCCCCGCTCCGCGGCCCCGCGGGGGAACGGGGCTCGCCGGCTGCCCGGGATGCCGGCACGATCCCTCTCGCTGGCCCCAGCCCTGATGGAGGGAATTAAGGAGCGGATTTGGCTGGGAACAGCCCCCAGGTTCTCTCACAGGGAAAGGGGGAAGGCAGATGCACAGCCTGGTCCTAGGAAGGACATTAAAGACTTTGCCCTGGAGAAGCACCACGGGGTTGGGTTGTGGCCAACGTGACTAAGCCTCCTCTTCCTCTCTGCTCACCCTTCCCTCTGCCGTGTCAGACTTCAAAACGCACCTTTAGTTTTGCAATGCTCTTGCTCAGAGCCTCATTACTCAGGCTGAGCTGGCCCTGTTTCCTGGGGAGCAAAGCATCCCTGCCTGATAAGATAAACTCCCCAAAGAAAGGTTTTGGGACCCTGACTCACTGGAGAAACTTTCTACAGTGCATTCATACAGCCTCTAACACACTCAACCATTTGATGGGCTTATCAGTGAAATTCAAACGTTCATCTATGGTCACTGGAGGACAGCCCTGATCCAGAGCAAGGCCATCCCAATCAGGTGTTAAGCCTGGAGAGTCATCCTATCTGCACCTCCCTACATATTCACAGCCCTTTCTCTGTCCTGTCCCCAAAACCTTCTTGCCCTGGGCTCCCACAGGGACTCAGAGACCCTCTGGTGCTGGAGGCCTGTTCAGCTGGGGCTCTGGACAGAGGGTGGCAGGAGTGCCACTGTGCCTGCTGCCAGGTCCCAGCTCCTGGGCAGTGCTGGGGCTCTGTGCTCAGTGCCCACAGGCAGCAGCTGGGGCAGCTCCAGGCCGTGGCTCCCCATTACCAGCAGGATCTGGCTCCAGGTTATCACTCCTGCTGCTTCTGGCAGCCCATGTCTGGTTTTACAGAGGGGCAATAAATCCCCAAGGAGAAGCAGCTACAAGGTCTCCATCCATGGACCCCCCAAGAGAAAGCAGGCGCAGACCCCGATGTTTGCCCTGGTCAGCCCCCTCCTGAAGGCACCTGTGGTTTGCTTTTCTGAGTACAGTGAACTCTCAGGCCAAAGGATGCCACTTCTGATTGCATCAGCAGGGCTGCAGATACTGGGTGGGGGGAGAAATCCTCTTCTGGGGCAATAAACCCAGCCCAACTTTGGGAGCAATTTCTTGGCTCTCAGCGAGTCCGTTCCCTGCATGCTGCTGAGGAGCTCCATGGGTGCTTTCCACCAGCATCCAAATCCAAATCCAACACCCTTGCCTTCCCCTGGGCTGGCCCCAAAGCACCCCATCCCTGGGGTGGGCCGCCTTGGCACCAGCCCCACTGGGTGATGAGTGTGTCGGGGCTCTGTGCCCAGCTGTGCCCAGCTGTGCCTCTGGCAGCAGGACCCAGCAGGTTATCAGGCAGCTCTGGAAGCCCCCAACAACTGCAAATGATCAACCCCGGGGGAATTTGTTTCCTCCCCTCGGCTCTGGAGTCAATTGTCAGCCCTGCTTTTAAAGACACCCTTGTCGGCAGCCCGGCTATGCTTTTCTGCTTCGGAGGAATTCCTCTAAAACAATAATAGTGACATTGTTCCTCACTTTGCTGGCGGTTTTATAGGGCTCACGTTGGAGAAAGGTGACCATGGCTGCCTTTTGGCCACATGTGTTTACACAAGGAAATGCATGTGGGTTTTGGGGTGGCGCCTGGAGTCAGCAGCCGCTCTCTGTACTCCTGACCCTTACAGAGCTGCTTTCTTGCTTCTGGGTACGTTTACTGCACTCCAGATGTGAGCTGGCTCCAGCAAGGCTGCGGAGCGCCAGGGATCTGGCATCCCCAGACTCATCAGTCCGTGGGGTAGAATGCCATGGTGGTTGTTTTAAAAGCTGTAATGCGTCTTGGTAACACATCATGATTTATTCAGCCCTTGTTTGACAGGGAGCCTTTATCAAAAGCTGATGCGAAGCCCGGGCTCGGCAGCGCTGCTGAGGGTGGCTGGAGCTGCTCCCTCCCCAGGGATGGGATTTTGCTGGGATCCCAAAAGCTGGGTCCCCAGTGTGCCACCCACCCCGAGGGGCTGCGTTTGGGGATCCTTGGTGTGGGTGCAGCTCCTCCCTGGGGTTCATGGAACCATTGAACAGATGAACCCCAAAGTGTTTTGAGCAGTGCAGTGTCCCTGCTGCAGCACCAGGAGCCCAGGGCTGCAGGACCATGGGGTGACCTGGGGGTGACAGTGCCACAGCCACCCCTGGCAGAGCCCAGGCTCACTTTGGCCTCACTCTCAGGCAAACCAGAGCTGATGGAAGGAGAGAAAAAAAGTAAAAATGGAGCTTGGGGAAAACCAGGCAAAACCAGAGCAGAGTGTGGGCAGTGAGGGAGCCCTGGGAAAGCAGAGCTGGGGAGTCTCTGCCCACAGCTCCCAGCACCCCACCAAGGTGCTGAGACCCCTGCTCTGTTCCACTTTCTGCCCTGGCAGCAGATAAACCAGAGAACACAGCTACAGGAAAAGGGGAGGGTCAGATGGATCACAACCTGCTGGGGGCACAGGAGCCCCAGGACAGCAAGCCCTGCCCTGGGCCAGGCACTGGGCAAGATTGGGGGAGCAGCCCAGGATGGGGGGCTGGCCCCAGCCCTGCATCCCCGCTCCAGCCTCTTCCCCTGGTGCCTCTGAGGTGCCATTCCCATGGGCACAGATGGACAGGACACTAGAGCCCTGGATTAGGAATGAGCCTCTGGTTTAGAGATATTTATTTGCTTTTTATCATAATGGGAAAAAAATGCAACAGCAGATAGAAGAGGAAGGAAAAAACCCCGATCTGGGTCAGGATCTCACACTGGCTAGTTCACTTCGCAGTTTAAGTAAATAGTTCTCATCCCAAAACCCTTCAGGGTCATATAAATGTGCCTCTTCACATGGAAGAGACTATTTTGATAGTAGCTGGGTGCCTGATGAATTTGCAACTTTCCCAAACTGTCGGTGTCTAGAATGTGACTCAGTTTTTCACAGTGAGATATAAAATCCTATCAATTAATCTAACTTTTATTGCACCTCTGGGGCATGAACGTGATGTTATTTAAACAAATGGTTCCCATTACCTTCAATTATTTTATAAATGTTTTTCAGTGATTTATAGGCTTCTATTAAATGGACAATATACTTCTGTGCTCCTCGAGGGGGTAAACAGTAATCTAAGGGCTTGGGTTTGCTGATCCTTTTTTCTTTCTCTCCTTCCTTTTCCACATGCATCAAGGCTGCCGTTTAATTTCGGGGGAGGTGGGAAGAGCCCGGCCAGACAGAGCGCGGCTGAGCCGGGGCCCCCGCACCCTCCGGAGCACCTCCTGCATCATCTCCTGCATCATCTCCTGCATCATCTCCTGCATCATCTCCTGCATCTCCTGCATCATCTCCTGCATCTCCTGCATCCCGCCCCGACACCCTCGGGCTGCGGCAGCCGCGGCTCCGCCATCCCCTCCGCATCCCCTCCTTTGCCCTCCAGCTGTGCTCGGCTGAATCCAGCTGTGTGTGAAAGGGCTGGAGCTGGGCTGGAGCTGGGGCTGGAGCTGCTCTGGCAGGACTGGGGGTGCCGGGGGGGTCGGAATTGATCGGCAAGGCAGGGGGACACAGCAGGGACAGGGGACACAGCAATGGACATGGGGTTACAGCTCTGCTGCTGCTGAGACGGGACAGGCAATGAATGACTTGCTCCTCTCATCCATGACTGAAGGAATTTCTCCTGCCTGGGATGGAGACATCCCTGCAGTGCCTCATGCTTTGGGGACACATGACACTGCCACCAGCAGCCAGTCCTCACAATCCAAGGAGACCAGCAGCCCTGAGCCCCAAAAGGGCTGGCAAAGGCCAGGATAACAGGTCCTTTCTGCCAACCCAGGCCCTTCTCCCACTGTGTTCTCTCCAGGCTGGCTTTGGGGAAGGCCAGGGAAAGGTCAGAGCAGCAGGATGCAGCCATGGGGACGGTGCTGAGCCCCTTATCTGTGGGGTCACGCCAGGACGTGGTTCCTGGAGCAGTGACCCTGGCTGCCACCCTGGCAGGACCCACCCACCCATCCATCCATCCATCCATCCATCCATCCATCCATCCATCCATCCATCCATCCATCCATCCATCTCCTGCCAGCCCTCCCCTGCACGCTGACAGACTGGACAGCAATTAAGTCCTTGCTGAACTCATTCACTTGAGCCTGTCTACATTTCAAACAGCTCTGCAGATAGGCTCTGTTTACAGAGCCTGCCGCCGTTTATTATTTTTTGGGGGGTGTTGCACGGAGTGGGGAGGGGAGATGACATTTGGGGAAGATAAATAGGGCAGAAGACCCTGTGAAGACAAAGGGCTGAGCACGGCTGGCTCGGGCAGGGCTGCAGAGGGGCAGGGAGAGCATTCCCAGCTCTGCCTGAGGATGGGCACAGCTCAGTGCACACCCCTGGGCTGTCCCAGCCTGGTGCTGCACAGGCAGGACCTGCTCCAGCACAGGATTCTTGGATGTCCTCTGCTAAGGAGGACCAGGATCATTTATAGGGAATCCCCAGCACAGCAGGACCCCAGTCCCACGGGCGCCCCTTTCCTTCCCACCCTGTGGCACACCAGGCACACACAGAGGGAGCTGCAGTGCCCACAGCTCCCTCCCTGCTAGGACCTGGCACCTCCTGGCCAGGGAAATGGGCAGGACAGCCCTGGGTGTCCCCTGCACAGGCAGGGAAGCACAAAGTGCCCTGTGGACATGGGACAGGGACAGGGGACGAGCTGCTGGGGCTGGGGGTCACACGGGGGACCTGTCCCAGCCCCCCAGGGCTCCTTGGGGCTCTCAAACCTGGACCCTCAGAGCCCTGCCTGGGTCCCCAGGGGCAGTGTGACCACCCCGTGCTCTCCAGAATGGAAGCCTTGTTTTCCCAAAAGGCTGATCCCCACCTCCCAGCCCAGGCAGCGTTTTCCAGCAGCCACCCCCTGACTTCTGCTGGGCACTGGGGGCACAAGAACCCCACCAGACCCACCCGGGTGTTTTTCTTGGCAAACAACAACTCCCTCAAAGCTGTTACACCATTAAAAATAGCTAATAAGGTTTCACTTAATTAAGCAGCACGAGGCCTCACAATGCTGATTGTCACTTTTTCCCTTTGCCTTGTGCTGCTGCCACTTCCCAGATGGAATCACCCAGCCCTGCTCAGGAGGGCTGCAGAGCACCGATAAATAATAATAATAATAATAAAATACCTGTACCTACCCCCTTGTCTTTGCTTTGCTTAAATCAGGTCATGTCTGGAGGACAAAAACACTGCCTGGGACTCAGGGCTGGGAGCTACAAAGGCGAGTTTTGTGTGGGAGGGCTGGCTGGAGTCAGAGCGGCGCTGTCTGCGCTGTTTGCACAGCAGCCACTCCGAAATCGGATTTCACTGCAGCAGCACAGAGTCTTCATCGGGTTTCTCCAGATCTGGGCTCGGGTCTATTTCTCACTGCAAGGTTATTAAAAACACTTGAACCTGAAACAGACTCATTGTGTCCACACGTTTGCTGTTTATTATTATAAACAAGGGTGTCAGGGCCATTAAAAATAAATCAAAATGGGTAAGAAATGAGCAAGAAATACAAGGAAATGGAATGATTGAAAACACCCATCCCATCATCCAGGGCTGACAATTCCCGCTCACAGGAATGCCTCTGTGCTGGGGAGAGGGGAAAATAACTTCTCATTTTACTTTTCAAAAAAACTGCATCCCTTTCTCAGCTGGGGATGCCAAGCTGTGGGGAATGGGGAGGAGCAGATCCAACCCCCAGCCCGGGTTTGATGGCTCCTGGACCCTGACTGGGATCTGAGCTGGCCCAGATCCCACCAAGGGATGGGAGCTCTGACTGAGCTGGGGGAGCTGCAAACACGGACAGGGCTCAGCCAGGGGCACCCCCGGGGGATGAAGGGTTGGGAAAAGCCACTCCATCACACCACTCCCTTCAGAGCATCTCAAATACCTGAAAAATCACTAAAAATCATTGAAAAGCAATCAGAGAGGCTGCATCCTGCTCTGGTTCACACCAGCACACATCAGGAACTGCACTGTCACTGTACACAGCACCAAAATCTGTCCTTGTGGAATCACAATTGCTCCCCAAAGCTCCTCTGGGCTCTGCCATGGCAGGACAGCAGCCAAGTGCCAGCCTGAGCCCCTGCTGATGGTGGGACAGCTGAGACTCAGGCGAGGAATGGCACGAGCCAAGGCACATGTGAGCACGGCTGCTGGCCCAGCTGATCCCATAATCTCATTAAAAACATCACTGGAGATTTCCTGCTCCACACCCCAGGCAGTTCCCACAGCCAGGTCTGGGGCAACCAAGGCACTAAAATCTGATGAAAATGATGGAAAGTGTTAGAAGGGCAGTGGGAGATCACAGGGGTAATTTCTTGTCACTCTTGTTTGAACACCAAAGCTCATGGGTGGCATTAGGAATGTTTTAGAAGAACCACACATCAAAAACTGACTTTTTTTAAACGCATGTAATAATTTAAAACACAGCTCTGCATGGTGGAGTTAATGAAATCCTCTCCTCCTGTAGGCCTGCACAGACCAAAACCAAGTTTAAAACAAGTGGACAGTGACCCTGCACAAGAAGAGACATAGAAAGGTTTTTTGTTGTACTTTTGGGGCAAGGGGTGGGGAGAGAAGGACCCAGGACTGCGTTTTGCTGGGAAGCATGACGACATCCAGAGAAGGAAGGGAACACTCTCAGCCTTCTGGCCTAAATTATCTGCTAACACAAATAATCAAATTCCAGGGACCACACTGCTCTGGCGCCACTAAAACAAGGGGGAGGCCTGGCCCCAGCCCTGAGCAGGTGGAGCCCAGCCTGACCTGCTCGGGACACTCAAGTGCAAGATACAAAATTCTGATGCTCTCTAAGGAAGCAGATTCACTCACAGGATCGTGGGAAGTTTTTAATGGCTCACTCAAGGCAAGGCCTCTGAAATGTTTATATTAATACGTACATGCTGGACAGCCACTCATTTGGTCTCAGCTGGAAACCAGTCCAAACAGCTGAGAAACATCTGGCAGCTAACCTTGGACAGCATTTAATCTGGTAGCCCAGGGATTTAAGGGGTCTCCTCGGAGGGACAGAAGTTTGGCAGATCCTTGCAGAGATCTCTGTCCTGCTCCGGCTGCTCCTCGCTCCGGGCTGACACGCACAGACCCCCCTGCAGCATCCAGGCTGAGCCCAGGGCTGCACTGGGGCACTAACGCTGATTTGCAGGAATTTTGTGGGTCTGTGTGCTCCCCCTGTCTCGAGGGGAACGCAGCAGCTCGCTGCCAGCTCACCAAAGCAGGCACTTCTCCACCTCTCTGCCCCAGCCCATGTGCACAGGACTGGGGAGCCCTCCAGCCTCCCCTCAGCCTGTCTTCCCCCTGCCTCACTCACAGAAAACCAGTCCCAGGAAGCCTCCAGCACCAGGCAAACAAAAATCCTCTTCCCCATAGATCTGCAGACCGTGATCAAGGCAAGCAGGGACACGTGGCTTTAGAGCAGAGCGAGCAGGAGGGGAAATGGCCCCTTCGTTTCTGGTGAAGATGGCTCAAAGGTCTACATCACTTTTCTTTCCAAAACTTCTGCTTGGTTGGTTTTTTCCCTCCCAAAGAATCTTCAGCTTTGGCTATCCTGAAACATCCTTTAGCATGGGGAAAGGTAAAAAGTAAGACAACATAAAAGAATAGATGCTGAGCAAATTATTTGACATTTACTCTCCCTCTGATCACCCATCAGGGCTCTTCTAGACATGTCAGGGCAAAGCCACCAACAACGTGGCTCAAGAGGCACAAAAATAGGACAGGACCCACGTTTCTGAAAACCCTTTGTAGGTTTTATTTAAAAGAAGATAAGGATGAAAAAGGTGATGATGCTTGACATATAAAATGGTGAGCACCCAGTTTATCTCCCTATCCTCTGCTCTTTACTTTTGTGTGACAACAAATGTGGGAGACATCAGGGAAAATGTAAAGGCACAAGCACCAGGGATGTAGCACCAAGAAAGGAGGACAAGGAGGAAGATGCTCAACAAAGGCTAAAAAGCCCTTTCCTAGCAGAGGCTGAGCACGCTGGCTCTGGTCCAACAAAGCACTTAAGCATGTGCTTAAATTAAATTTGCCTTTACTGGGGCTCTTCCCAGGCCTCAGCACATTCTCCAGCAATCTGCTCCAGCACGACCAGGGAAAACGAGGAGCTGTTAAAGGACCCGAATCTCAGGCAGCAGCCAGGTTAGTGAGCATTGGGAGAGCACATTAACCAAGATTAATGCAACATGGCAATTCCACCCACAGGAAAACCCTCAGCCAACAGAAAAACCTTCTGCAACATAAAACAATAAGTAAAAAAGTTTAGATATTATCAGTATCAATTTCTCTTCAGCTTCTTTCAGCTCAGGGTAGTTGGAGCCTGATGCAGAAATGCCGAGGGGCACGGCTGCTCCTCCTGCTCCATGTCCCTGTCCCTCCTGCTCTGTGTCCCTGTCCCTCCTGCTCTGTGTCCTTGTCCCATGCTGGGATGAGCCACAGACAGCACTGGTGCCTCACAGGGCTGATGACACGCCCTGATTCAAAATTGTTACTATAATGATAGTGGGAAAAACTTAAATTTTAAATACAAATCACTGTGTGGGGTTGTAAGAGAGCAGAAGGGGCACATTTAAACACATACTCCCTATGTACACACACAGAGCTTCATTCCAACACGCCAAGAAACAAAGAACCATTAGTCTTTATTAACAATTAAGGTCTCACTGTGGTGCTGTTAACGCCTGTACAGTGGGACAGTCAGGACACACAGGCTTCTCAAACTGAAACCGATTCCGGATAAACACGAGAAGCGGTTCCCACTCCAGGTTCCCCAGCAGCCTTGGGAAGGTTTCTGGCTCCCTCTGCTGTCCCTGCGGCTGAGGAGAGGCTGATCCTGCTCCCCATGCCCGGGAAGCACGGGCAGGTGGGGCTGTGCTGGCACAGGGGGCTCAGGGACCTTCTGGGGACACAGGGATCCTCTGGGGGCACAGGGACCCTTTGGGGACACAGAGACCCTCTGGGGGCACAGAGACCCTCTGGGGGCACAGGGACCCTCTGGGGACACAGGGACCCTTTGGGGACACAGAGACCCTCTGGGGACACAGGGATCCTCTGGGGACACAGGGACCCTTTGGGGACACAGAGACCCTCTGGGGGCACAGAGACCCTCTGGGGGCACAGGGACCCTCTGGGGACACAGGCCAGGGTGGGTCCAGCTTGGAGCAGCCTCCTCTGAGCCCTGCTCAGCCACCTCCAGCAGCACCTGCTCCAAGCACAACATTTATTTCATGGCCAATCCCCTTTATTTTATTCATTATCCCTTCACAGCTTGCTCTGAAGAGGCAGTGGTTGGGGACACAGGCTGAGGCTGGCAGGGATCACCTGAGCACCGTGCTGGGCGCTGCCAGGGTTTGGATAAGCACAGGTATGACAGGGCTCTGTTCCCACACCTCATTTCTGCAGCACCAGCCTGGGGTGAATGGCTCCTGCCCTGCACGGGTCCAACACTGACACAGCCACCATGCAGCTCCAATGCAGCTGACTGACAAGGAGTTATTTTTCCACACAGCTCTTACTTGGTTGTGGGAACAGCAGCAGAGCTCTGAGATGTCCAGAGTGCAACTCCTGAGGGAGAACAGTCACAGCGAAGCCTTTTTTGAAAGCAGCATCCAACTTTGTGTGGCAGATGCTGGGGACAGGTGCTCCCAGCCAGGGTGGGACACTCTCACCTGTACAACTCGCAAAGCAAACCAGCCGCTCTCAGGGTTTTAAAATCATTACTTGAAGAAGGAGGGTTCAGGGAGGTCCCAAATATGCACCAAAGCACCAACCACAACCTCCCAAAGAGGGCAAGGGCACTCTGAAAAACAGACAATCAAGCAGCCCGCTGTAATTATCACGTTGTTCCAATGCCCATTTAGCACCTTTGACGCTAAGCTATTTTAAATAAACACACACAGTCCCATTGTGTTCACAGACAGCCCCGGGGCTGCCCCAGGAGCCAGCGGCATTCATTCCAGCCCAGAAACCAGCAGCAAGTTTCACAAAGCTTCACAAGGTCATTCCCTGTTTCATTGCCAGCCCAGAAGAACCTTGTTTCAGCCATCACTGCAGGGAATGCATCAGAACCTTCCAGCAATGCTCTGAACTGGAGATTTCACACCGGGGAAAGGCCAACATTTCACAGCCCTGTTTTTACCCAGACGGGAGGAAAGCTCAGCTTGCTGCAGGGGACGTTGCAGGCAGATACTCTTCACCAGCTGAGGAAAACACAATCCCGGGTTGTGAAGTATTCCTTGACAGGCAGGGAAACAGGATTCCATTTCTCGGGCTCCAGCACAGCAAGGACACAGCACCGGCAGCACAGGGATCCAGGAACCCCTCGGCAGCTCCTGGGCCTCACCTGCTGCTGCCAGCAGCAAAGGCTGGGGCAGCCTGAGGCTTAAACCAAAACTACAGATGCTCCTTGGCACAGCAGCAGCAGCTGGATGGACACAATTGCCTTTCACCACCAGCCTACATCCTGTCAGCTAAACGGGATCTGGAGGAAGATACTTCCAACAAATCAAGAACTCCACAAGGGATCAAAATTCTAAACATAAATACAATTAAAGCCTTCTAATATTAATGCACACTTTTTATTATATTAAAATCAGGCAATGGTCTGATACAATAAAAAGGCTGCTTATGGAATACTGTTATGTTAAACTTTCAGTACAGAGGATGTTAAATCCTTACAACTAATATTTTCCTCAGAAGTTAATGGAAACATCAATTGTTCATTGACTTGACAGCTGCTGCTTTAAAATGTGTTTATTTTTACTCTTTTCTTTTTTTTCCTTTTTTTTTTTTTTTTACACAAACACTGAATTTTTCATAAAACTTAGGACACACTAAGTTGGTTTCCTGTAAGCTTGCATCCACATTGCAGCAGTTAGTGGTCCAGAACAGTAAACCAGAAAAGGCAGTGATTTGCCAGGATGCAAAGCCAATCAAGGTCCTTAATCTGCTGTGCCACCGCTTCCCCAAAATCTTCACTGAAGAGATTTCTAAGACTTACAGAACCCCAATGAAATCTTCCACCTGGGTTTGATTTGTCTGTGGCTGTCACATCTTTAGAAGGGGCAAACACAAGTGCAACGTTTTGTTAATGAACATTCTCGGGTCAATCCAAAGCACCAAAACACGGCGATGTGAGGGTACCTGGGGCGTGGTCACAACCTCGGCGTGCAGAGTCTCCCGCACCGAGGTTTGGCAGCAGAAGGTTTGGGCAATCCTGGTAAATTACTGCTCTTTTCCCCACTCAAAGCCTATCTAAGAGCACGGCCGTGGCCAGCTTGGCGGTGTGGCAGCAGTGCTGCAGGGAAGGGAAAACCCACGTTTGCCAGCAGAACAGATACTCTTGTTTCCCAGGCTGGTGAAGACTAAATTTGTTGCAAAACCAAAACGATAAGCAGGAGGGAATAGGTCAAGTTATTGCCCCGAGGCTCACCCCTGGGCCAGGGGTGAGAAGAGTCACCAAGAGGGGCAAAAAGAAAGCAGCACCCCCACTAAAAAGAGGGGAAGAGGGAAGAGATTAAAAGAACCCTGAATCCCTCACCCAAAGCTCATGTCACTGGTGAGGGGGACCAGGAAGAGAAATACAATCTATGCCTTGGCCAAAGGAAAGAAGGAAAGCTTGCCCCAGATTATCAGGGCATTTAAAAAAATAATAAAAACCCAAAAACGACCACAGTCACATTCAGCCTTTACTAGAGCGAGCACAAAGGGAGGGATGACTGAGGTTAGCACACATCCTCAGCAGTAGTCCATACAGCCCAGTGTAGCACTGGAAGCAAAAACCTTTGTGTCTACTCTAATAAATAGCCCTGAGCTTCGACTCTATTGCAAAAGACAGAGAAAGAAAAAAATAACCCAGGCCAGACACACAGCAAGGTGATTGTGGGATGGATCCTTTCACAGTTAAGTTGGATGTGCCACACTGGTCTTGACAGTAATAAATTTAAATAGACTTTTCCTGATACCAGAAGTTCAGCTATGTGGACAGTGGTTACACGACAGGATTATTTGTTATAGCACAACTTATATTTCAAATGAAAAAAAAAAAATTAGTATCATTTACAGTATCTCAAGAAAAACTTCCTTTGAATGGGAACTTCCTTTCCAGTATTTTGAGGTCTACAAGATGCATCTAGAAAATTTACTACTGTGGAAAATGAAGACAGCTTAAATTGAATAAGGGGGGCATGTTGGTTTGTTTTTTTTTTTAATTAATTGCTGTAACATTGTCCTTCAGGTGGCTGAGGAAGTTTCATATTTTCTTTAGACATCATTAGACGCCGAAGCTCTTGCAGAACAACTTTGATACTATAAGAATTCTGCCATTTTGCTAGGACTGATATGGCTCTGGGGTCCACCTAAAACAGACAAAAAGACCATTCCTGTCAGAATTGGTGCACTGGTTACACTTAGCTCCCCCCCACCCCCAACTACAGATCTCACATGAAATCTGAGTGGGAGAAATCAAAAGCAAGTGTTTTACTAAATGCATAATAAATCATCACTTGTCCACTTCCCTTCTAGCCCCTTTTCTTCTCCAACAAACAGCACCACAAGCAATGAGTAGCTGAGCAAGCTGCAAGTATAAACAAAGCACTGAAGCTGCACAAAAAACCAACATTAAAATTAATAAAAGCAAAAAACTTACCACTCCATTAGAACTATTTACTCCATTCATATTAATTTTTGTTACAAATCTTACAAATGGAGGTGCTTCTGGATACTTAGGCCCACATTCTATTTTAAGGCTGTATATTCTGTTTTCATAAATTGTCTGAGGGGAAAAGAAAGGGGGAAACAATTACATCAGGCAGTTCAATAAGCTTTTGTTTAAAGCAGTGGCTGCTTCAGGAACATGAGAAATACCAAAAACGTGGGCAGCCATGCAGACACTGTGCTGGCTACCTGTTTTTAGTTCATTTTACAATATTCAGAGTATCAAATGCTTCTCCAGGGTAATAAATTCTGCTGGTGTTTGTGCAGGGAGCAGCCCTGAGCTGCATGCAGGGCTCTGGGGTCCCTGAACACCCACCCCACACAGAGAGCAGGCAGTGGCAAGCCCAGAGTGCACAGCCAGCACAGAACTGCAGACAGGACAGCCTGTGTCAACAAGGTGACTCCCTGGCTGTGGGACATCACCACAGCCTGGGAATGACACAACGTGCAGGACAGCAGCACTCAGGCAACTCCAGCTCTGCACAGCTGCTCCTTTTCCCCACTGGAATCCAGCACAACATCCTCCCACTGCTGCAAGTGTGACTGCTGTCCACCCAGAGGGAAACTGCACTCAGCTTTTGTCCCCAGCCAGTATTTCCACATCCTATAAGAACCACAATGGTAATAACTGAACATGAGCAGTGACAAAAGGAGGAGAGCACACAGGAACGGCTGCAAGTCCCCAGGATCTCTCTCAACACTCTGCTGCCTTCAAGCAAGGAGCTCAAAAGAAGTCACAATACTTCTGGCAAGAAGATCTCTACCCCTAAGTCTGAAAACAGGAGAGGCAGAGCTGACTCCTGTGCTGTGATGGTCCTGTAGCCTTGGTTTGCAGCATGGCAAGAACTCAAACTCCCATCACTGCTGGCAAGGCTGCAGGCTCCTGTTTGCACATTTCAATTCCTATTTAATTCTCAAAATTAGATTTCAAGGTTGTTTAAATTTTCCATAAAGCCTATGCACACAGTGAGTTTTCTTCACAGCCTTAATGCAGGCTCATTAGCACTCTCCTAATGTTCTAAAATCAAATGCTGTTCTAGAAAACAATTTGGGTACATCATAAACGAATGAAATGCTCGTGACTGGGGAGAGATTAGCAAAGGCAGACAACAAGTAAACAACACTTCTGGGTGAGACAGAAAACACTGCATGTATAATGCCTACATAACACACATTCTTGTACAACCTCAGTGCCTGTCAAAAAAGGCAGCTGACAGAATGGGAACACAGAGCAGGAACATCATTAAAGGTCTGTAAAGATTTTCATATAATGACCCCTGGAATTACTGAGAAATCATACTGAGGCCAGATGTAGAAGACATCTGCTATTGCAGGAAGGAGAATTGGCTACTTGCACTCCATCAAAGGATATTAAGGAAACAGAACAGTGAAACTGGAGACAACACACGGGTTCTGGTTTTAGAACACATGCACACATTCAACACACAGTTAAGTCTCCAACTTCACTACCAGAGTGTAAACCCACATTTAGTAGGGTTGGGGGGAAAAGAGAACACAACAATACTCCCACAAAGATCAGCTGCATTGTAAGATGCTGCTTTGGGAGAGGACATTCAGAGAAGAGACCAAAATCACCAAAATTTGAGTTTCCTCAGTCAGCTGAAATTCTACATGAGCTGGTCAGTCGTGCTGCAGTAACAGCACCCCATAAACTGAGCAGGAACCAGAAAAACCAGCACAGAGCATCCCCTGGCACCTGCAGCAGCTCCCTTTGGAACCTCACCAGCTGAGAGGTTTTAAACCTAGCTGGATTCAAGGGTAAGGACATCAGAATTCTGGGATCTCCAAAGTTATATCTTACTGAATCTACAAATACAAAGCAGACAAGTAACAGAACTAACCAGAGAAAGGCACCAAAATGTTTCCAATTATAAGCAAGAAGCCATATAGATACATGAAACCCATTATTATAAAGAACTTCAACATAAATCACTTCCTAAAGTGTTTTTTCACTCCTTTACGTTTTGCTTATTTTCTACTTCAGTGGTTAGGTTAGGAGAAGGGGGAGAAAAAAAAGTTACAGTACTATTTTAGTATTTAAGTGGATACTTACTCTTGGAGGCCCAATAATCATTCCTGTCCATCTTGTAAGTGTCATATCTTCATCATCTTCAAGGCCCCAGCTAACTGTTCCATCCCCTACTCCCTTCTGACCTTCTTCAAGTTCTTCCAAAAGACGAAAATTACGAGGAACTTTTACTCCTGAAACAATCAGAAAAATATTTTCAGTTGAGAAATCTAGTAAAGAAAAAAAGCTAGAGTAATTTCCCTGATAGTTTTGGTCATTCTGTAGATCATCTTTTGGACAAAACCATGGAAATACCACTTTTTGAATGACAATATTTCAACATTACAAAAAAGCTATTCCCATATTTAGCTTGGATTTTACAAGCAAAATCAAGGTACCCCCAAATAAGCATCCTAGAAGGCTGACAGGCCACATGTTATGGCAGGCAGTAAAATAAAAGGAAATCTCTGCTCCCTCAAAGGTACATCTGGTATTATGGAGCTCTAATCAGCACTTGTCTATATGATTTATAGTATAAAAATTTAGAAGTTTGTACAAAATGACACCATGAGAGCCTTGACAGCAGTTGACTCAGAGCTTTAAAAATACCTTTCAAAGCAAATAAAACTCTTTCATAACATTAGTAGGTTAATCTGAAGTTAATTGAAGTGGGCTTTGTCAGCAGCAATAGCATCCTCTGTACTTGTGACCTCCAGCACCAAGGAATTCCAGCACTTTGTGACTGCTGGCACAATTCTCCTCAAAACAGACAGCAGAAAACGGAGATTTCCTTCTCCCCATTTCGTGAATGACAGCAATGGCACAGAGAGCCAAGGTCACACACCCAGCCCGTGGTGAAGGAGGGTCCTGAACCCAGTGGGCTGCACTGCTCTGCAGGGGATCTGCACCCCAGGCAGCCCAGAGCAGAACTGCCCTGAGCACACTGCTGGGGAAGTGTTTGGGAAGGGACAAAGTCACTGCACAGGAGCAGCTGGACAGAGGACAGAGGACATGCCAGAGGGACAGCAGTGCTGACACCAAGGCCAGGGAAGGACAGGCAGAGATGTCCCTGCAGCCCATGGAGGTCCCTGGGGAAGCAGAGATCCACCTGCAGCCCATGGAGCACTCCTTGGCCATGGGCAAAATACAGAGGATCTGGTAGTTTTAATCTCTCCTTTAAACATATTAATCACCTAAGGAAACTAAATGGCAGAGCTGATTTTGCTGCACAATCAGAGGTGTCCAAACTTCATTCACTTCAAAGCAAGCATCAAAGAAACCAAACCAGCAAATGACTAAAGAAAGTGGATTGTTGGATACACAACTAACGTGATCATATCCAAGAACTTCCTGGGCAGCAGGACTCAGCCATAGCTGCAGCACAGCACAGGAACTCAGACCCAGAGAGGTGCCAGCAGACACCAGAGCTGTCCTGGCAGAACCAAAGCTCCCATCTGGGGGTGCTGAGCACAGCTCCCTGCCCGATCCCCTCCCAGCCACACCGTGCTGTTTCCATGGCTGCTGAGCAACACAGACCTTGGGCTGTGAAAGGAAACGAGTCAGCTGGGGCTGGTAAAGCCATTGCCATGAGATTGCACAGCCCCAGACCTGGGTGGCAACAGGACCTCCTGGGCATCACTGTCATGTGCCCTGCATGACAAACCCCAGCATTCACCGTCCCACAGAATCTTTAAATGATGAAGTGTGCATCCTGTGTGCCTCAGACACGAGGGTTCACGTCTGCCAGTCACACCTGAGCCATGACAGACGAGCCCCCCCTGTTCTCAGTTCTATTCCCAATGCTCTCCATGCTGGGCAGCACTGGGGAGGCAGAGAGCTCCAACATCTGGGATGAGAGAGCTGGGGGGCAGGAGTTGAAGGACAAGGTGCAAGCTTTGCTTGCACACCCCACCTATTTCCCTGTTTTTGCTGCAGTGGATGCACAGGAGAGCTGCTGCTGGGGAATGACTCACAGCCAAACTCCTGCCTGGGCTCCAGCCCTGCCTGCTGCTGCCCTGGAAAAAAGGGCCAGGATGGAAGGGCAAACTGAAGGTCCTTCTGGAGGGGGATTCTTCCCCAGGACAGGGGATGCCACAGAGGAAACCCTGTGGCTGTTCCAGCTGCTGGAACGAGTCACATGAATGCCAAAAAATGCTCTCACTTCCACACCACAACATCACAGTGCTTAACAAGCATCACCTCTGTGCCTGTGCCTCGCTCCTTAATAACATCACTTCATAGTTATCACTGGTGCAAAGACAATTCACTGGTATTTACTCAGACCAATCAAACAACCTAGGAGAAATCAGCTTCATGGCTGACAAAAATATTGCCTGTCCACCCTTCCTCTGAGCATCAACTCTGAGTGATTCCTCTGAGCATCACACCCTGTCCACTGAGCCAAGCAGGAATCTTTAAGTGAGCATGTAATTAGAAATGACATCACCACGTACAGATTCCTACAACCAAGACTAAAAGGCAGCCTTAGCTCTGACATTGTTACCCAGAGCTGGGCTTGGTTTTACAGCCTCATGGGAAGAGAAGGCAACTTAATTGCTGAGCTCTCCCTAGATACAGCTGCTCTGATTCAGCATGAATCCAGCATGAATCAGAGCCATAAAAGAGTCACACAGGATTTCTGAGTTCTCTGGCAAGTGTGAGGTCTCCAGAGAGCTGGCAAGCCACATCGTGCACTGATTCCTGCTCCATGGAAATGGTTTACAGGAATGAGTGCTCATGGCACAGGAACTGCTCCCTGTGAGCACTGCAGGGCATCATGGCAAGGGGGTGCTCAAAGGCAAGGACACAGATTTGAGTTTTATGCACTTCATGGAAAATAAAATGATCATGGGAGATAACTGGTAATTTTACAAGAGGTGACCCTGCCCAGTAGCACTGCTGCTTTCTAAACATGTTTTACCCCCATTCTAAAGCTCAGGGTGTAATGTGAAGGACCATCACCTCAGCTACCACAGAAGGTGGCAATTCAGCTCCTCCCCTGACACATTATCAGGAAATCCATTCAACAGAGAGAGAATCACACATATTAACATAAAAGAATATGCCCATATGACCATAAATTCTTTATATAAATAAACTTCCCTTAAGCAAGGCAGAATAAAGAGCAGGTTCATCCTTCTGGTCAGTCTGGAAAGATGCACAAGGCCATTAAGCCAACTCCATCTCCTCCTCGTTGGCAAGGGCCTGGAGCAGTCCTGGTCTGCTGCCACATCCTGCTGGGACCCGAACCTCAGGAGCCACACGACCTTTATCACTTGTGATCACACACAACTCATCACCACCCTGTTTGCTGTCCATCAAGATTCCTAGAAAGCAGCCAGACCTGTCCTAGGCACACACAACATCTGCCAAATAATGTCCATGCAGAGAATGGCAGCTGCAGAGTCAGGAGATGCCCTGTGCCCCCTGACAGCACCAGGAGTTTCCTCTCCCACCCCCCAATAAATACCTTGCACAACCCTCTCAGTGCAGCAATGGAGACTTCCATGGCAGTAACCAAACCAACCTGTTTTCCTAAGAGCCCTTCATTTAACACAAGAAAGCCTAAATAAAGTGAGAGGCAATTAAAAAGTAATCAGCTTGTCTAAAGTACTTTCAGTTATGCATTTTAATTTAGCCTTCACTATGGTTCAACACGACTTTCAAACAGCAGCTTCATTTGAAACATAAATATAGTAATATCTCAGTAACTGCTTCACTGCAGCTTGCCTAACCTCACAGAAATACTCCCAGGAATGGAACTGAAAATATATTTCAGAGCACAAGGAGATACTCACCATTAATCACAACAGCAAACCAGTGAGAGCTAAATCATGACTGCACTGACTAGGCAAGCTCTCCAGTGACAGATTTGAACAATCCTTCTCAAAGCACACCTTTCAGCAATGTGGATTTACAAAGCCTCAACCCCACACGAGTTCACGAGCTACAAAACGTTAAGGAAATAATTTTATGGCAATCAGAGGGGAGAACTGAACCACAGGCTGTACTTCAAGGAGCTCAGAGCTGCAGTTAAGAAGCTGGGTGACCTCGTGACATCCTCTTCAACCAAATCAGGACCTTCTGTTTTCCTTGTCAGAAATTTCCCTGGCACCTCACAACCCAGCTGTTTGTAAACCAATGAGTTCCAAGGCTGAGCCAGCACCCTGAAATGGGGACAAAAAAGGAGCCTGACCTGGTCAGAATCTCACTAAAGGAAGAACAGAATTATCCCGAGAGACATTAAATGCCAGCTTGGACTTTTAAAGATCTTAAAGCACTCAGAATTACCTTTTAATGCAGCACTACTAAAGATACAGATATACAAACTGAATGTGTCTTGCAACAACTTTAAGAGAGATCTTATCAGGCTGAGATTTTTCTCATCTTACTCACAGACCACACTTTTCCATCTCCATCTCCCTCAGTTCTGTAGCCAAAGCAATTTCACATCCAGACACCTCGTGAAGCTGAGAACAGCACTGTGAAACCAGGCAGGCCATGTGCCTTTAGGGACAGATCCTCTCCTCCAATCCTTCTGAAAACGGGGCTCTGATGAGAGGAACTGTCTTTTACTGAAGGTTTTTCCACATCTTCACTGGCAACAAGCAACTTATCAAACTGGACAATTTAAACTCTGCTTCCTATACTAGTTCCTGATTTACAGTAATTCAAATGAGCTGAAATCCAACAGCTTTAAACACCTCTGTTGCTCAGTACATTAAAGTGCTTTCTGTTGCTTGTTTCTGTGTATTTGATACTCAGCCTTAATTACATCCTTTCCAGTCTGTGTTTCATGTCTTTGCATTGACTGCAGATAATGAATTGGACAGCTTATCCTTGCAGCACTGGAACTGTAAAAAATACACAAGCCATTCCTTGTCACAATGGTGTATAAAGTTTCTGAAGTGATGGCATGCCTAAAACCAAGTAAAAGGCTTTCAGCAATTGTCACAAAAGCTTTCAGGAGACAGGAACTTTGGATTTCTTGCATTGCCTTTACAGTCACAATTTCCTCTCTGATGATGCAGTACTGAGTAGTGGCACTGAGATATTTTACTGACACAAAAATAACTTCCTGTGCACTTCAACAATCTGAAATGTTTTCTGCTCTGTGCAAGCTTCAGCACTGGTTCTGCCTTTCAGTGCTTTAGGCAGGTTCCTTGGAAAGAGGTCACTAAAACACCAGTGTGAGGCCCCCAGGTGAAGGCAGAGGCAGGGTCACACACAGCCCCAGGTGAAGGGACACAGCCCCAGGTGAAGGGACACAGCCCCAGGCCACACCCAGGGGGATGGGGCACAAATCATCAATAACTGCAGCTCCACTTGCAGGAGTTGAACGGCACCTCCACAACCTGAAAATCCCAACTTTCACCAAACCTGTCAGTGTTACACCTGCCAGGATCCTTACCTGTCTACATATTCAATACACTAATTAGTACTGTTCTCAGCCACAATGCTGCTTTTCAAACATATTATGTCATTTATACCATTGAAGATGAAAATATTCAATTCAGTATCATCTTGTAGGAGTGTTGAACTATTTACCTTTCTACTCAACCTACTGCATCTTTCTATTAGGGTGCAATCAACTCCTCTGGCACTATTTCACGTGCTCTCACAGTCCATCGTATTTAACAATGCAGAATTTATCTTGCATTCTCTCTTCAATTACTTTTCCCCTACCTTTGAGTCTTCCACTTACAGCCCCAGAGAGCCCTTGGTGCTGGCAATTCCTTGGAGGCAAGGATGACTGCTGTCCCTCCATCACCAGTACTGTACAACGCTCACACTGCAGCTCTCCTGTGCTTTTCACAAGCACCCCTTGGAGTTCACAGGGATGTTACAGAGCCCCCAGCAGTTTCAAACAGACACTTTTAATACTAACCCCAATGTGTGAGCATTAAGCCACATGTCCCAGCACTGTCACACCCAACGACCAGTTCTTCTGCAGTTCTTCACTTTTCTCAGACTTGGAAAAACTTAAATCTGGGCAAACCTTTTTACCACTCAGCACGTCCAGGCTGTCGGTAAACACAGTGCCTAACAGCCCTGCAACAGACCCGTGAAACTGAACTGGGAGAAGAAAAGGGGGTGAAAGTGAGGTCATTCAACCTTCCCCAGGGTGAAAGGTAGAGAAACACAATCCCCCAGGCCAGCATGGCTGGGTTTTGACTCATTATTAAACCTGAATCAGCAGGACAGCAACGTGGTGCAAGGTCTGTAGAGTAACTGCAGCCCAGCAAGTGCAGGAGCCTCTGAGGAACTCCTGGATTCCTGCTAGATCACCTCTGTGAATGCAGCTGAGCATTCCTGTATTGTACCTCAGTCTGAAGGATGGACACACACAGTGGAGTCTCCTAGGAACAGCCTTATTTCAATCATTCAAGTCAACCCTTTCTGTGTATTCATACAGTAATGGGGTGTGTGGGAAACCCACATCATCAGCAGCACAGCATGCCCCTCTCAGTGGTACAGATGGACCTCACATCCTAACATTGCTTCCAGGCCAAGGGTTGGGTTTTTCCCCTTGTTAATAATTTCTACCTGCTTAATAGATACAAATACCTGATCTATCTACCTGTCTAACTGCCAGCACCGGCCCCATGACTTTTTCAGGTTACAGGGACATTTGTTACCACTTCTTCCTCTGGGTCAGTAGCTGCTGTTGAAGACAGATGAGCATTTTTCATCTTCAATATTTGTTTAAGCTTCATTGCTAAACCACCACAAACTCAAGACATCACACACATTCCAGTGTTTTACACACAAATATGAACACATTAGGATTCCATAAAACAAATTTTAGCAAACTGTGCTTCCCAGCTGAGTGAAGGCAGTACTGGGGCACTTCCCTGAGCAGCGGAGAGTGAGGAGATGCCACCTGCAGCCCCCTTGCCCGTGCCAGGCCCTGCCCTCACTGCAGGGCAGCAGGGACCCACACAGCCTGCACTGCAGTGCCACTGTCCCCAGCACAGGAAAATCTCTGTCCTTTCCCAACACTACAGAATGCTGGGAGGGCAGCCATGAGTTACAGCTCCCATCCAGGGAGCCTCCCAAGCTGAATTTGGGGTTTTACTGCAGACATGCAGGGCTCCTGCAGCACAGCTCTGTCAGTCAGCCCTGGAGCAGCTGGAGAGCTGTGAGCCCACGCTGCACACAGGGACACTGAGGGACACACTGTGCTAGGGACACCAGACAGCTGCCACAAACCCAGGGGACAACGGCGACAACGCAACAGACACACCGTGGCCAGCAGCTGTGGGTAACAACAGCCTGTCCCAAAGCCGTGCTGGGGCTGTCACTGCAGCCCAGCCTGTCCCACACCTAACAACTCACTCACACAGCTGCACTGGCTTGCAAAGGAAAGCGTTTGCCTTGTTCTTCCAGCCAAACACAAAGTGCAAAGTCAGCAGCTTGAAAGGATCACTGAGAACTAGAGCAGGCAGGAGAACGTGACCCAACAGGGGAAGAAGGGTCCCTTCTCCCGAGCTACAGCTTTTGTGTCTTTAGTCAACACCCAACACGTTCAAACACACACCTGTAATGCAATCCTCAGGACAGCAACCACTGCACTTTAAAAGTGTTCGTATTAATTTGATTAATATGAATTACGTGCACTGCGATGGTTATCTTAAAATCCAAGTGGTCATTGACAGAGAACTATCTGTAAAAAAAGAACTCTAAAATACTTCTGTTATATCCCCAGCAGTCACGTTCTGGTGAGCACACAGTCAAACTTCAGAGGGTGCAACTCGAAAACAAGCACTACAGGGGCACATGTGAAACCCTCCCTGGACTGAGGAAAACAGGAAAATGAAACTGCCTCAACAGAAGTGACTCTGATTTACTCGATCTGCTGAAGTTCATTAGAGGATGTCAACAGAAAAAACCTCACTCCAAATCTAGTTGCAGTATTTTTGTTTAATGTGTAATGATAAATGCAAAGGGAGAGTGTGTGTAACTACTTAGAGCTGGTGTAGAACAGGTTTGAAGGCAATAAAAAATTCAGTGTTTTCCTGGAGCACACACGTCCTGACACGGGAGTTTTACACGTCTCACGGAACAGAGAGAGGCAGTCAGCGAAAAACGCTTTTAAAGCGCTGATTTCACTCACGTAGCTCCAGCCACAGCTTGGAGACTACAAAGAGGAGAGCATGGGCCAGCCCTGGCCACACGGCACTGGCCAGGAGAGCAGCACGGCAGGAAAAGAGCCCGAACGGCGGCCCGGGCTCGGGGCTCGGGGCCCGGCCCCACCAAGGGCTGCGGGCCCGCCCGGCGCCCCGGCCCGGTCCCGGTCCCGGCCTGGGGGGACACACGTCCCGCAGGGCCCGAGCGGACCGGCTCGCCTCCGGAGCCGCACCGGGGCCGCTCCCAGCGCGAGGCC